>CM042146.1:77774087-77784087 GCA_023376005.1 Doryteuthis pealeii | reverse complement strand
ACACACACACATATACACATATATATATATATATATTAAAGGTTACAGTATCTACAGAGTGCTTGTCGATATTGGGATAGAATACATCGCTTTGCCTACCAAATTTCTCTCACAGCTTTACCAAATTATATTGGTATTTCTTACCTGTGCGTTGGTTCCCTATTGCAAAAGGATCAAGTAAGAGTGTAAGGGTACAAAAGGAAAGATACTAGGGGTGTTCACATTGTGATTTTTCAATGTAAACTAGTGACTCGTGCTAGACCCACGTCCAGCTGCTTACGGTAGGATCGCAGTGGTTGGAGAGCCGCTGTGAACGGTTTAAAGTAGGAAAAAATATATAGGCTGTATCACACAGAAATTAAATGGTATACCTTATTTTATTATCATAATGGATATAATGTGTCTGTAACCGAACGTATTTCACCACCGATGTCACAATTCCTTAAGTTGTTTCCGTCAATTTTCCCATGAGTTTGTGAACAAACAGACAGGAACTACAAATTCATATATACATTAGATTAGACATTGATTAAACATAAATTCATTGTTTTTATTAATTTGATTTAAATTAAGGTCCGAAATATTATTTGTATGTGGGATGATGTAACAGAAATATTGGGGAGAAATAATAGTTCTGTCGTAAAGGAAAGGAGACAAGGCAATTATAATGTATATAATTGGGTTAACAATTTATTGGTGCAATATAAGAAGTGTTCACAAAGTGTATGTTCAAAGTTGTGTGCGAAAGAGTTCATAAAGGTTCAAGGAAAATTGCCAAACACATTTGCTCGGCGGGAAATATTATAGAATGTAAGAGACAAAGTTACTTAGCTCTGTAGAAGCAATGTTTCTGTAATTGTTTCTTGTTGCAGTAGTCTGTTGAGTTTGTCAGGTCTTATTTCTGTTGGAGCCGAGACTAAAAGCTGACCTTATTTTGGCCGCTGCTAATGTGTTCTCTGCCTGTTGAGTTCTCATGGGTTGTTGCCTGTTCATTTCGGACTGCTGCCTCGTCCGTAGAATTTGTCTGGTCTGGTGCCTAGACTAAAAGCTGACTTTAATTCGACCGTTGCTAAAACTGTTCTGATAATTTAGAGGTATCTCTACCCGCTAGCGTCTGGACTTCCAAGAATTGATTAAGGGACAGATAACCCAAATTTTCGATAGATGCTTAGGTTCACAATCAGTTTGAGGGAGATTAAAGGTAATTTTTGATTGAAACAAACTATGAAAAATTTGCTTTCTGACGTATGTTTTTTTTTTTAGTTTAACATTTAAAAAATAACTTTTTAAAAGATTCGATATTTCCTTTAGAAAATGAAGTGCTTGCCTCTTCTGTATGAATGATGGTTTGGAAACCCACAGGCCGACATGAATTATTAGCACTATTAATAAACGTGGAAAGCAAACTGTAACGGCGTTGCCATTGGGATCAAGTGGCAACCTCTCGTCTCGTCAACCTTTCACTGACAACTTTGCGAGAATCTAAAATACAACATTCGTCACAAATCTCTTATCGAAAAGTAATTTAACTTCAATTGGAATTGTTAATGTCCTAGAAGCAATTTTTATTATTCACTCTTCTTCGAACTTTTCAATGTACTAAGCGATTTTATCGAAGAAATGAGTTGACTTTTGTTCGACCTGCTTCACCATTAATAGAAAAGAAAAAAAAATCACTTTTAGTTTAAATTGAATATTGTTGATAAGTTCTCTTATCGATTTGTTCTGATCTTCCAGAGGCAGCATTTTCGATTAAGATACTTGTTAAGTATTTCAGTGGTTGGTTATTATTAAGGAAAACCGACCGCTTGCAAAATTTTGTGGCTCTAAGTCTATCAAATTCTGTTGTCAATAATAATCAAATTCTAAAAAGTATATAAATATATTTTAAGTATACTTTCATAACTAGTTTTAAATATTTATCAAAGATTAAAAATGTAAAAAAATACATTTTTGTTCATCCCGAATAATGGCCAACAATGTCCACTTTATGAGGTTCGTCCTTTCGGCAAGTTTTTTCTATTCGTGATAATGAAGTAGAGTGTGGTGATACATGGGCCAATAACACTAATTTCTACGTCTACAAAATGGTGACACGGTGACCCTGTCTGAGACAGATTCATATTGAACCAGTTTTTGATCTTCGACGTTTTTCATTTATAAACGAATCTGACATTAAAAGGAGACAATAAAACGTTTGTCTCGTGTATTGGTCAAGATAAAAAACAATTTTTGTTTTTCATTTAGACTAGACTGAATTTTTTTTCCGACATTTTTATGTGAGTTGTTGTTCATTTATTCAATTGGAGATTTTCCATTAGTCATTTAACAATCCATTAAGATTTTCCCCAAAAAAGGGAGGGGGTGATTTTTTTTCCGTTAATGATAGTTTTTTTTTTGGGGGGGGCAGGGTTGTATTTCTAAGTCCTTTGAATATAAAATATATAGGGATACTTTATACTTAGATTCCTGATTCGAAGACATTTCAAAATTTTCATTGCGTTTTGTTTTTTGTTTTTTTGTACCCCCCCCCCTCCAGCAAAGTCAGCACAAAAACGGCAATTTTGAAAAAGAATTAAAAACAATCTGATCACGTGATTAATGTTTATTTTGTCATGGTAACTGACAATGATTGATTGATTTTACAAACATTATCTCTCTCTCTCTCTCTCTCTCTCTCTCTCTCTCTCTCTCTCTCTCTCTCTCTCTCTCTCTCTCTCTCTCTCTCTCTTAAAAGTTTTTTTTCACACGGTCCTATAGGATTTTGGCGAGTTTTTTTCTGCAGGGGATAGAGTCTGCATATTCTAAGCCCCTTCGACAGAGACGTTGATCATTGATGTTTGATCTGAAGATAAGTTTCCACATAGAATAATTAACTCTGAATCCACATAAATTTACTTCTGTTAATTGTTTAACAATAAACTGATGCTGAGAAAAACTGTATAAAGTGGCTGTCTATCCCACTAAATTAAGGATAGATTTAAATAGGCAGACGGACTGGAAAGTCTTTGTCTTTTTCAGCCAAGAGTAAAACATCGTGACTCTCTCTCTCTCTCTCTCTCTCTCTCTCTCTCTCTCTCTCTCTCTCTCTCTCTCTCTCTCTCTGTGTGTGTGTGTGTGTGTGTGTTGTGTGTGTGTGTGATCTTGAAACAATTTCACAAAAGGGTTTGTGAAACACGTGTGTTGATTGGCTAGTATAACTATTGACGTATGCTTCTCGGATTAATGACAGATTTTTGCCAAAAATAGAAAAGAACCGCCATTTCTTACCTCCTGACATCACTGAAAGGCTTAATTCTGTAAAAGACTCGTTCGCAAGAAATAGACACACTTACGGACAGCGACCAGTAAAAGACGAGAAAACCGAATAAAAACAAACTGACTTTTTTTTCGTTAGTTCGTTCGTTCGTTCGTCCTCCTCCTCCTCCTCCTCCTCCTCCTTCTTCTTCTTCTTCTTCTTCTTCTTCTTCTTCTTCTTCTTCTTCTTCTTCTTCTTCTTCAAAATAACTTATTCCAAATTGTTTTCTTTCTCTCTTTCTTTCTTTCTTTCTTTCTTTTTCTTTACCTTCTTCATAAAATCCCTTATTCAAAAATATGCTTCTTTCTTTTTCTTTCTTCTTCTTTAAAAAAATCTCTTATTCTTAATTATGCTTTCTTTCTTCTTCATAAAATCGTAAATTACGTCTTCTTCTTCTTCTTCTTCTTCTTCTTCTTATTTATTATTATTATTATTATTATTATTATTATTATTATTATTATTATTATTATTTTCACTCCTTTTGAGTTTTCACATCAGCATTAGCTGATGGTCTTTCACTGGAGTCTGAGTGACAGCAAGTCTCCTCAGGTCTCCAGGACTCTTCTGAGTATTCTGGCAGATTGCAGCAGTGCAGTGTTCTGAATGGTTTCAATCCTTCCTCTGATTTCCAAACTTTCCAAACCCGTTTCTAATCCTTTTGGGACTGTTCCAAGTGCACCAACTACAATTTATTATTATTATTCCAATACCTTATTACAAATTATGTTTTGCTCCTTTTTACCATAAAACAGACAAGAAATACTTACAAAGCAAAGAAAAGTGCGTTCATTTGAAATTTGTTGCATTCGGGCAACTTTGGCACAAGGCCACATGTTTTGAGATTTCACAAGAACATGACTAAACGTCTTGGATTAAGAATTAGACTGGATTAAAGCATTAGTCTTTAACCAAAATATAAATATGTATGTTTCAGAATTTGGTAATAAATACTATCTAATAATAACGGATTCATTGTATAACGGTAGGGTTGTACTTATTCATGGGCGACACTATATAAATATATACATATGAACATGTATATATAGATGTACTGATGGGGTCATCAATTGGCCTCCCTCTTGACGACACCCCAAAGTCCAGGTTTTCCAAATCAGGAGAGCTAAAGAGGCCACATTTTTAGAAGATCATGAACATTTTCAGCCAGCCAATCCTGAGCTATGTGCAAGGAGAAATGTTTTGTACCGGATGTCCTTGTGTATCTGATATCTGATGAGGAACTATACCACCTGCTCGGCCATGGCCCTAATCGACTTGCTTAGGAGTTGATGATTGTGCAGCTTTTGTTAGAGTGTTCAAATTATGACTAATGAAGTAAAGAGAGCGATGGTAGTGGATTCTAATGACAATCAGATTCATTATACTACCAACGGCTTGTGAGACTAACCTGCTCATCATTAATTTACGTCTGTATATCATATTGAGGTTAGTAACTCAGTTTATTATTAGCTTCACAGTAGAAATCACTTTTTTCTTCTTTTTTTTCTTTATTATTTATTATTTTCTTTTTTTCCTTTTTTCTTTTATCTTTTTTTTTTTTTTTTTTTTTTTTTTTTTGCAATAACCTGACAAACTAAACAACGTAATGGCGTTGTTATTATATGAATACTGCAAGTGTGTCGAAACCAAATTACCGCCGGCAGCGAGAAAAATTACGACGCAGATGGACGAAAAAAAAGGACAGATTTAACGACAGTGGAATAACAGGTGTTTTTTTTGTTTTGTTTTTTTTTTTCTAGTTTCATTATCCAAGAAATGAAATATAGTTTTGTGGTATCAGCTCTTTTGTAAAATATGCTTGGAGAATACGGCTTTTACAAGTATGCCAAATGATTTGTCACGCCAGCCCCAAAGAGGCTTGAATCAACTAGTTCAGTTTTTAGTTGTTTTTGCTCATAGAAAGGGATACACAAAAGGTTTATTGAAGTGTGTAGAGAAAGATCACACAGAAAGTGGAGAGAGAGAGAGGGGGAGAGAGGGAGAGAGAGAGAGAGAGAGAGAGAGAGAGAGAGAATGGTTGTTTTGTTTGTTTTTTGTTGTCGTTGTTTTTTTGTTTTTTGTTGTTTTTTTGTTTGTTGTTTGTTGTTTTTCGTTTTGTCTTTTTTGGGTTTTTTATGATTTATCTTTTGCTTTTTATTGTGGCACTTTCGTCAATAAATTATTCAGTCGATAAGTTAAATTCTTTCTTCTTTCGTGACAGCCTCAACTGATTAAGAGACATGATGGCAATGACACGATAGATCTGTGAAGTACGAGACATGCAATTTCAAGACACATTCAAAGTTCTTTATGTTCTTGCTGTTAATGACCGAAGACTGGATCCACCACTAAGTGAAAAATAATTGTATTTTTAAATAGAATTAGTTGTTTTTTTTAATTTTAATTAATGAAGTAAAATTATTTCATATCCAAATCTCAAAATAATTTAGAATTTGGTAATAAATACTACCTAATAATATCGGATTCATTGTAAAATATTAGGGTTGTACTTATTCATGGGCGACACTATATATATATATATATACATAGCACAAGATTGTAATGTTTTGTTTTTGTTTTTTTAGGTTTTTTTTTGGGGGGGGGGTATGTTTTGTTTTGTGTTCTTTTGTGTTTTTTTATATATTCATAGACATGAGCCAGTGGCCTGAAAACATGGTGTATTTCTGAATATTTTCTTATTGTTTCACAACTCCTTCGAATACGATGACTTTATCCCCTGCAGAGAGGCAAGACCCTACCCCACAAACTATTCCATTATATATATATATATATATATATATATATATATATATATATATATATATATATATATATATATATATATATATATGGATTACTCGTCTTGTAAATTATCTACAGTGAGTTCCTTTCTAAAAAAACAACTCAAAAGCAAATCTCTATAAATAGAAAATTAAACCTGGCGTAGCCTCAAAAGTTATTTCCATAAAATACAACATGTTTGTATTTTATGCGTATCGTAGATTTTACACAAGTACTTAGGAACCGAAGATTATGGTGTTCTTGCTAGAAATATTTTCTTATAATAGATATATGCTCAATCCAATTGCAAAGAAAAGAAATTATCCGGCTTTGAACTGACTTCTGTAGACAATGAATCAACTCAAGAATGCAATGACTTCATCTTGAACTCATCAAATCTCTTAAAACAATTCATCCACTTTTTCTTTCTCTGATTCCATATATGTTGTATGTTGTATTTCGTTTTTATCAGTTATTTTACACTTTCTCGTTATCATCACCGCTCTTTCTCTACTCACTTCTGAACTCTCTCTCTCTCTCTCTCTCTCTCTCTCTCTCTCTCTCTCTCTCTCTCTCTCTCTCTCTCTCTCTCTCTCTCTCTCTCTCTCTCTGTGTGATCTTTCTCTACACACTTCAATAAACTTTTGTGTATCCCTTTCTGTGAGCTCTTTTACTGTTCCATTATGTGTTCTCTCTCTCTCTCTCTCTCTCTCTCTCTCTCTCTCTCTCTCTCTCTCTCTCTCTCTCTATCTCTCTCATTCACACACACACACACTTGTTCTGTATACTCTTTCTCCATCCTCTTAAAGTTATGTATATATATATATATATATATATATATATATATATACCTTTGAAAGGAAGGAAAAACTCAATGAACCGTCATTCTGTAATAAATTTATTTCGACCAAAACTTATAAGACTTTTAGAAATTTAAATAAATAAATTCCTAAAACTCTCTAGAAGTTCAGTCTCATCGGACAGAAGGCACATATAAAAAAAATTAAAAATAAAAAAAATTCTGTGTCTTCTGTCCGATGAGACTGAACTTCTAGAGAGTTTTAGGAATTTACTTGAATTTCTAAAAGCCCTTTAAGTTTTGGTCGAAATAAAATGTATTACAGAATGACGGTGTATTGAGTTTTTCCTTCCTTTCAAAGGCATTGCTCTGTATTCAATCTAAATTATAGATTATTATACATTGAGCTCTCTCTAGGGATTTATATTTTAAAAATCCTTGTATTTGCACCTACTAAAACATGCAATAATTATACAGTGAGATTTTGAAGATCCCATGTAGAATCATCCCTTACTACCAGTTTTGCATACCTTACATTTATATATATATATATATATATATATATATATATATATATATATATAATATTAATGATTAAATTGATTTTACATCCAACAGGAAACATCACCATGGTCACAAAACACAAATACGCTTTTTCATTCGCACATACACACGTACAAAATCCCGCGCTAGGATACAGTCTTAACGTCACAACCAACACGCATTTTCAATGTCACGCGCATTACAACATACACACACGTACAAACAAAAATAAATGCATTCACGCTCACACGAGAATACAGTTATTTAAAAAATAACATCATTTTCAAAAAAAATTCATTTGGGAAGAAATGCCATAGCTGGACTGCTTCAGTTCAATTCTTTTGATAAAGAGGTATTACCTCGAAAATTCAAGAAATAATAAAAATACAGGTCAACACACAACACCATTGTTACCGTATTATTATTTTTATTTATTCCAAACTGCATTGTGATAGCCTGCTAAATCAACCTCCTAACCAATATATATATATATATATTAATTTCAATCTCCTGTCCAACTGCGATTTAACTTAATTTATTTATCTGACTGGTTACCCTCCCCTCATGACGTAATTGCAATGACGAGTCAAAAACAAGTTCAACCCAGCTGAAATAGATACTGGCAGAGTTGACACAATCCCAGGAATATAGCCTGTCCCCAAAACGTTTTCGTCTCACACACCCCTCACAAAATAGCCTCGATTGTTTATATCCCCCTCTACACACTTTTGGAGCGCATTTCCGTTTGCCCAATACAGTAGAGTTACCTCCCTTGAATGTATTCCAGCCCATACATGTCAAAATTGTTAACACCACAATTGAAATTATTATAATTCTTTTATTGTGTCTTTTTTTCTTCCATCTCCAGAATGTATCGTCAAAAGTTTTCGCTTTTTTTTCTGTCGTTTTTCAATTATTCAGTCTCTAATATTCGCTCTTATTATTCTGGAACATTTTATATTGTTTATGTTGTTACATTCGATGATGATATCTCTTAAACGGTCAACCATAGTTAAAACTTCTTGAGTTATTTCTTATACTAGCAAAAATAAGCGCTCTATGGACGCATGTGTTTAAGTTTTAATATGATAAAAAATTATATTTATTTATTTCCCATAATTGTTCTGGCTTGCTTCATCAGTGATTAACTTATCATCTATTAATTATTCATCTTCTATCCAAAGTTCTAAGGGAGACAAAACCCATTACGTCACCGGTGATGGCAATATCTGATTATTTTATGACATTTAATCTACTATCTTTAACGCAGCTCAATTTGGGTTGGCATAATCTTATTATAATGGAGATTGTGTGTTTTTCTGTCTGTAACCGAAACTATATTCCTACTCAAGTCACAATTCCTTTAGTTATGGACATCACATTCTCAATGATTTTATTTTTATCTAAACCTCAATTATTAATAAAATTATTTTACATTATTAATACTGTTAACCATGTCCACATACTAATAACATGCAATTATATTTATATATAAAACAAAATAGCGGTTTACAGTGTGAACGGGAAGGCTAATTTACATATTAATATTAAAAAATCGAATTTAATAAATATGTGCTTAGTATTATTGATTTCTAACTGTTTGGTTTTATTTTAATGAATATAAGCAAAAATCTCTTCAATAAATCTTTAAAGAAATCCATTAACAAGATAAAATAACTGTCATTTTATTCTTTACTTCCTCTTTTAACTAAATACTTAAATTAGAAAAAATAACAATGAAAGACGAGAGTGATGGAAGAGTAAGTTTCAATTGTTGTATTTTTCGATTATACCCCTCCCCTTTGTTTCAAATCTTTTTATCTGTATTCTTATTTAGTTTCATTAGCCTTTCTAATTTAATATGATATTTTATAATATCAAAACTTAAATACTTGCACCCGGAGGGTGCATATATTTGCTAGTAATAATAATAATAAAATAAACGGGTTTAAACTACGAATGTCAGGTGATGGTTTTGTGCCTGACATTCGTATTTGCGGAAATGTTTAATTTAAGGGTCACAGTAGCATTAGAACTCAACTAACCAGAAACCCGCAGGGAGACAAAAAATAATTGTCTTCCCTGGATTATGGACATGGCTTCCCACGTCATGTGTCCATTGGTCACGTGATTATTCAGCCCCTTAAAACTTTCTCTTTGGTTTCCCTTCGTTGAATGAACAATACCTATGTTTTTAGTCCTAGCTCAATGAGCCAATATATAGCAGTTCTGTTTGTAGAACAGAATAGAGACAACTCTCCAAGTCTCCAACTTCATCATAGTATTTATTACACCTCGTCATGAAAACCATGCAAGGCATAGTAAGTCTTATCTAACCATTTTTGGTACATCTTGATAACACTTTGTTTGTTTATGGAATATTATGAACCATTAACCTGTTTGTTAATACTCACTATGCTTATAAATTAGTATGACGCATATAAAAATGCATCTTGAAAGCCAGTATTTCTTTTTCGGTTCAAATTTCAATAACAAACTGAATAAAGAGTTTCTTGTATGTATTTATCAGTGTCATCATGTTTTGTTTCTTTATTCTTTATATCGTCTATTAAGAGGTATTT
>CM042146.1:77644087-77766587 GCA_023376005.1 Doryteuthis pealeii | reverse complement strand
CCGACGTACATGACCCAACCATCGGAGACGACGTTATCTCAGTAGAGAGTATAAGCTGGGGAGTTGAGCTCTCTCTAGAACTGCCGTGTTAGTGATCATGTCCCTCCAGGTGATGCCCAGTATACGTCTAAGGCAGCGAAGGTAGAAGTTATTTAGCCGCCGCTCTTGGTGGGAGTATAAGGTCCATGTTTCACTTCCATATATGAGGGTGCTGATAACGCATGCCCTATACACTTGTACCTTTGTACGGATAGTGAGCTTGCTGTTGGCTCACACTCTTGCTGTGAGCTTCCCAAAATTTGAGGCAGTTTTTCCGATCCGGCAACTGAGTTCAGTATCAAGTGATAGGTTGTCGGTGATGGTACAGTAATGATGTGTAAGTAAAGGAGGAATGTTCGCCATTATCTGCGAGAAGTGCCTGCACTGGCTTGGCCATGTCAGGAGGATGGACAAAGGCCGCATCCCCAAAGACCTACTGTATGGCGAATTAGTAAAAGGTTCCCGACCGGTAGAGAGACCACACCTACGCTTTAAAGACGTCTGCAAGAAGGTGTTTACGGCTTCCATTGTGTAGCTGTTGATGGTGATGGAGGGAGGATTTCCAGTTCCCTGATCCATCGTCTTGGTTTTCTTTATACTAATGGTCAGGCTGACGTCCTGGCCGGCTTTGATAAACTGGTCCATGAGTGTTTGCAGGTGCTCCTGGGAGTGTGCTACCACTGCTGCGTCATCAGCAAATAGCATGTCCCGAATGACAAATTACTTGACCTTTGTTTATGCTTTTAGACGGCAGAGATTGAACAGATTACTATATGTCTTTGTGTGAAGGTAGACTCCTGTTGTTTTACCAAAAGCTTGGCACAGAAGGATGGAAAAGAAGATCCCAAACAGATTGGGTGCCAACACGCATCTCTGCTTGACACACACACACGCACACACACACACACACACACACACATATATATATATATATATATATATATACGGACTGACACCCAACCGACCGGAGTTCAATTCCGGCTGTATGTAACTTACAAAATGTCTAGCCCCACTGAAGAGACTTGATAAGTTGAAACACATGTCTGTGGATGACCCTATATATGCTTCCATCCCCTAGGGTTGAGCACTCTGGGGGGGGGGGGATCTCGCTGACGGCCACCAACTCAAGCGTAAACGCAACGCTCTTCTCTATAAGGAGGAATGGAGCACTCTGTGACGGCCTTTACACACAAAGCGATATGTGTATTAAAACAGTTAAAATCCCCTTCTCATTCTGTAAGTGAAGACAGCCTAATGGTTAAGGTGCCGAACTGACACCCAACCGACCGGAGTTCAATTGTCTGTGGATGACCCTATATATATATATATATATATATGTTCCAGGTGGTTCTCCACCATTGGTCAAAGCCAAAATGTGGAGGTCCACCTGAAATATTAGGATTAATAAATAAGATTAAAAACAATATAATAGTAATCACTTTGAATTTTGGTTAGTATTCCTTATGTTGTATTCGAAAATAGAATAACATTTTAGATTCGAGAACAATTTTATGAGCAAGTCTTTGAAGTTCTGTATTAAAAAAGAACTTGCAATTTCTAGAAATTTCTAAAAGATTAGGATACTGTAGACTTCATCCGATAATAGTACAGAAAGGACCTATCACTATTGATTTACTTGAGAAAAAAAAAGTGCAACTGTAAACAGTGCTTCCTGTTGCCAACTTCTCATGCAAAATTTCCTTTATTTATTGAATGGTCCTCGTATTCAAAAATAGCTATGTGTTTATACATATATGTGTATATTTGTATTACATATATTTGTATTGTAACTATATCAGGCATGTGAGAAAGTTTACTGCAAAATACAAGAAACTGTTCAATTGTGTATTTAGTCTATTTTTCAAGAGTACGAGCAACTTTTGCATACACATATCTACATATTAGTTTATTTGTAATAATATGTGTATGTATGTGTGCGTATGCTACATATGTTGTTTTAGTGTTGTTTACTTTTATTTCATGTTGTATATTTTCTTTTTGCATTACAACCGGCAACATGATCCGCTGTTACTCGGGATTAGTAATCTAGATTAATATCCCGAGAGATCTTTTCTCTGTAAGCACATTGACAGCAGATGTATATTTGTATAAGATTTAAGAAAAGACATTGATTCTCACAAAGATTGTATCTAATACGTAAACAGTGTTTTCTGTTTATACATCTGCTTGTATCTTGTTATAACGAAAAGTCAGACAATACATTCTTTTTCTTTCTTATTTTTGTTTTCCTCATTTCTAGACAATGAATAAGTACGAGAAAGTCAAGTACACAGAAAAGCGTGAACTGTGAAAAGAAAAAAAGGTTTTCTCTAGCACCAATAATGAAAGTGACTGAAGTTTACATTTCAAAATTGCTTTTTTCCTCTCTTCCTTTTTGTCCAGTTAACAAGAAAGAAATGTAAAAAAAAAAGTGACAGATATTTTTTTAAGTTCAATATTGTCGTTTGTGAAGGCAGTTGTATTTCTTTCGTCTTATTTTCTGTTACTTTTTATAAGAAGTCTCAGATCATCATTGTAATCGGAAATAAAACCAAAAAACCCGCCTTTTTGTAAGAATAGAACTGGTATCACTTATCCTCGGGAATGCTATTCGCCATTGACAGTTGCCTGATACCGTTAAGCCACAAGGACTACAAGATTACAGTAATTCAAATCTAACTATACTGAGAGTCGATCTCATTCTATCAATGAATTAATCTACAAGGCAAGCTTGCATCTGGAACAAACCTAAATGACGAGACTCATTCGAGGATAGAATGAACGAATTGTATAATAGAAGACGGTTACTTCCTTTGAAAATCAGCATTCGAAATCCTGGCTTATACCTGGGATTTGATCAACTATATGTCTACCTGATACGCCACCGTCTTTTTATGAAAAGTTTATAGGCTGACCAAGATAATCTCATAGAATGTGACCAAACGAGCTTTGGGATACCCAGTTGACTGCTTACTCTCTCTCTCTCTCTCTCTCTCTCTCTCTCTCTCTCTCTCTCTCTCTCTCTCTCTCTCTCTCTCTCTCTCCCACACGGAGCTAATAGATGTATGGTATTTGCTGGTTGGCTTACATTGATGTGTCCATGTGTACTGTCTCTCACTCTCCTTATATGAAAACATATATATATATATGTATATATACATGTGAGTGTGTGTGTGTGTGTGTGTGTGTGTGTGTGTGTGTGTACGCGCGCGTGTGTTTAAAATACCTTTTTCTTTTTCTCTTTTTAAATACATTTCCTTTTCCTTTTTTTTTTCCTATTTTATGCTTTCCTGTAGATCATATCGATCGAACATTACACGATAAAAATTTCAAGAACGATAGATGCAGAGAGAGATAGAAAGAAAATTGAAAGAGTGTCTCTCTCTCTCTCTCTCTCTATATATATATATATATATATATATATATATATATATATAGAGAGAGAGAGAGAGAGAGAGAGAGAGAGAGAGAAGAGAGAAGGGGGGGAGACAGACAGAGAGGCAGACAGAGGAATATATATAGAGAGAGAGATAGAGAGAGAGAGGGGGAGAGAGAGAGGGAGAGAGAGAGGGAGAGAAAGAGAGAGAGAGAGAGAGGAGGAAATGAATATATATACGGAAAGATAAAGGGGGGTGGGGTCAGTCAATTTTATTTATGAAAAGTATTGTGGTAAGTGCAAAAAAGGAGATTATGTTCAAAAATATTTATTTGTTACGTAGTATTTTTCTTTTCTTTTTTCATTATAAGGCTTCGGACTATTTGATATATCTCTTTCTTATATCAATTTATTTATTCCTTTCTGTAAATAAAAAATGTGTTCCTACCTTTAGCCATTGGCATTAATATGACCAAAATGAACGGCTTCATTCTTATTGGTCCAGTAACTGAATTTGTTTTGCTGGACTAAACACTTGAATTGAGTAGAAGTGAGAAATTGCTATTTTATTAAAATTTTGTTAAGGGCCGCTTATATCAATAATATTTTGTAGATCAGGAGACTGGATGAGTTTGTAATCCTGTAAACAGTAATGCATTTTTAGATCCCGGATGTTCTTGCAAAGTCAGTTTGTGGCATTCACTAAAAAGTAAATAAAAATAAACACATAAAATAAAATGTTAAAAAAATGAAAAAAAATAAATGAATAAATAAAACACGATATTTTTGCAGCGTTTAAATCGATCCTTTTTTCAACGTCTGCGTATCTAAAGCAACCTTAAACGAACATTACCTGTTCGCTTGGCACATATTTATTTTATTTTTTTAATTTTTAGTTTTTTGCGACAAAAAAAAAAAGAAAGAAAGAAAGAAAAGTATATAACGCGCTCTCTCTCTCTCTCTCTCTCTCTCTCTCTCTCTCTCTCTCTCTCTCTCTCTCTCTCTCTCTCTCTCTCTCTCTCAACCTTACTTCCCTCTCATTCTGATCAGAAAAGCAGGTACGCAAGGCATGTCACTAACATCTCTCTGGATGTGTATGCACATGCACACGCTTCTGTGCATGTGTCTGTGTGTCTCACTCAGTCAATCACTTCATCTCTCTTAACATTATTTCAACTAAAAAGAAATAAAAAGAAATTAATAAACAAATATCCCCAAAAGAGAAATTCTTCTTAGCGCAATCCATAACTGTTTTCGTGAGAGGAAATGGAAAACACTATGTTAACGTCGTTTTATACCAGAAATCGAAGTGTATTTTGTTGTTTTTTTCTCTTCTTCTTTATTTTATTTATTCATTTTATTTTTTTTTTTTTTTTAAGAGCTACATATTCTCCTGCTGGTGGGGAGAATCAAGGGGGTTCGGGGAGCGGAACGGGTGAAACGGCGGCAAACTATACAGTAAAAACTACTACTGAACATACAATTTAACCTAACGATTTTTAATGCTTTCTTTCTTTTTCTTTTCTTTTTTTTTTTTTTTTTTTTTTCACCACACACGAATCTCCATTTTTTAATGTTAGCGCCATATTAGTCACGTGACAGGTTATTCTGGTTGTTTGCAAATGTCTACGTCTTTTATGACCGCCATGTGTCTGAATATATATATATATATATATATATATATATATATATATATATATATATATATGTGTGTGTGTGTGTGTGTGTGTGTGTGTGTGTTGTAGTTTGCTATATTTATAGATAGCGTAGACACAGAGTCAACGGGGCTTGGTTGCAATCCATAAGTGAGAAAGTGACATTCATGAAGCACTGTTCACTCTGTGTCTATCCTAGCTTAAAAGGGTGGACAGAAAAGTTCGTAAGCTAAAACGTTCATATGATGACGTTATATCGACTGTTGATTTTTTTAGCCAGTTGGATTCAAGCACTGCAACACCGATTGTAGGGAGTGGACCGCAAGGGGATATGGATATATCTCCCATAAATTTGGTAATGAGCTCTCTAATTGGTAATTTAAATTAACTCTCACTACTAAGCAAATAAGCAATGATCATTTCTCCGGAAATTTGATCTCTCAGTGACCGAAAAATATATTCCTATGTACTTAATAGTTTAAAAACACTAGTCCCCGCATCAGCTGTCAGTGGACGAGGGGATAAGATATCGGACTACCATGCGGTCAGTCTGAGTTCGACCCTACCCAATGACAGTTGTGTCTAGCCACACTGAAGAGGCATGAAATGCTGAAATACGTGTCCGTGGATGACTTTATTATATAATATATATATATATATATAATATTATATATATATATATATATATATAAATTTTTTTTCTCCATATCGTCTCCGTTTCAAACAGACAATAATGTTTTCTCCATCGCGTTAGAACACTTTCTTAAGCGATTTCAAAAAAGTTCTTCTCTCGAACATCTCTGAAATTCTCCGTATTTCAACCGATTTCATTTAAAACAATAAGGATTTACTCTGACGAAGGCCGCTATTTCTTTGTATACTAAACATTTCTGTAGTTTTTTTTCTATTATTGTTATTGTTATTTTGCTTTGTATTTAAAATAATAATATTAGATAGAATACATGTATGCATGGATAAACTCCTGACCGAAACACGTGTCAGTAAAATAAAATAAATCCTAGTTATCCATCCAACATTTTCTTTCCTTTATTTTTTATTTTTCATTTCAACATACCGTCGGATTCGCTTCCATTTTCAACATACATACACACACACCACACACACACACACATATATATATATATATATATATATATAATGAGTCAGACGAACCTACTAAAAGTTTCGCTTAATGCTCTTCAGGGCTAAGATCTTAGCCCTGAAAAGCATTAAGCGAAACTTTTAGTAGGTTCGTCTGACTCATTAGATTATCTTTATCATTTGCTCTACTTAGGTATTGAGCACTTTTTACTTATTAGCTTTAGTCTCCTGGCGGGTTTGTATGTATATATATATATCTTATATATATATATATGCATATAAATTGTTTTTTCTTTTGGCAAAGACAGTGTACTAATAGATTATTTTTTGTTGGTACGATTATCTTGGTCTTTTCTTTTTTACAAAAAATTTTTTCTTCCCGGTTGATGTTTGGTAGTATATTTTTACAATCAAACTATTTGCTGGGTTTTTTCTCACCGCGAGGATTTACCAACAAGTTTGGTATATTATATATATATATATATATATATATATATATATATATATATATATACGAGGATCTGAATTATCCTGAAGATCCTTCTCTGTGAAATCTAGTTAACTTCTGTCAGAGATTCGGTTCTCTAAAATCAACTCTACAAGTACATATTGAGCACTTTTCAATATTGAATATCACGACTCATATGCTTTCTTATTCTTTTTTTTTTCTTTTTTCCGACAATCAAAATTATGACATTCGTTTTTGTTTGTTTTTTTTTCATTTTTTCCGTTGACTCATTCTCTCTCTTCTAAAGTTCGATCCCGGCTAGAGGTAGCTGTTAAAAAGTTGAGCCGCACTGATGAGAAGTAAACTTCGAAATACATGTCTTTGGAGGACTGATATATATATATACTTCCCACTCACAATGTTGAGCACTGTGGGGGGACATTAATTGTAACTTCCCCGTTTGGCATTAGCCGTTACCCGTCTGTTTACAGATTTGAGTTCTCTGGTGATTGTAAAAACATACTGCCGTAAAGTATGTAGCAATTAATTGTTCACCCCAGACTGACGGCCGCTGATAGCTGCAAGGGTAAGGAACTTGGCAGACGAAAATTCTGTCGGGTTTCGATCCCGGCTAGAGGTAGCTGTTAAAAAGTTGAGCCGCACTGATGAGGAGTAAACTTCGAAACACGTGTCTGTGGATGAGTGATATATATATTATAATTATATATATATAAGCGAAAGTGTCCACAATTTTAATACCATCATTTAAAGTTTCATGTATAGAAAGTCACGATTATTTGATGGTATATCGTTATTTTAATTTTATGGTGCTGAAATACTATGGGCATATAGCACTCTTTTAGATTTATAACTGCTAGTTTGAGAAGCTTGTAACTGGCCCTCCTTCTTTACTCTCTCTCTCTCTCTCTCTCTCTCTCTCTATATATATATATATATATATATATATATATATAATATATTAAGTGTTTTCTAATTTTCTTGAAGCATTGTGTTTATATTGGTTTGGTGGTTGGTGGTTGGTTTTGAAGGCTATCACAATGCAAGTGTAAAAAAATAAGGTAACAATGGTGTTGTTTGTTAGCCTGTGATTTATTGTTAATATTTTGAGATAAAAATCTCTTCTACAGAAGATCTCCGAAACTGAAGTTGTTGCGAGTTACTGTCCATTGATTCTGTCTCATGCCTTCCAAACTCTCTGTCTGTGTGTGTGTGTGTGTGTGTGTGTGTTGTGTGTGTGTGTGTGTGTGTGTGTGTTGTGTGTGCCTATTCAACAGTTTCTGATTATCATTCCAGGTCTGGCTCACCCTCTAAGCATAAACTTTTTGTTTATTAACAGGACCATCTGATTCTTTTTTTTCTTTTAATGTGTGTGATTACCATTCCAGAATTTGGCCTACCCTTTTTTTGTTATTGGAGGTCTGTTTGATTGTTTATGGGTGTGTGTGTGTAATTTTCATGTTTATCAAAATCACCTGTTTTCTGTTGTTGTGTGTGTGTGTGTGTGTGTGTGTGTGTGTGTGTGTGCTGGTCTATGGATGTCGGTGTGTGTTTTGCATTTGTCTTCTTCTCGTTGTAGATTTGTTGCATTATGAATTCTCCATTGTGCATGTGGGTGTATGTTGCGCGCGTGTGTGCATATACGTGTACGTGTGCGATTGGTTGTGGGTTTATTGTATTATGAACTCTGCTCTGAGTTCGGTTCTGCTATTGATCCCTGGGCGCAATTTAGCTATTAGTAATGCCTCCTTAAATCGGAGGTTACCAAGATTTCTCTCTCTGTCCTCGATTTTGACTGTAATGCTTCTTTCCGTGTTGCTGCATTTAATTAAGTGTTTGCGGAATGTGGATGCTTGTGTGTTCAAATATTCTTTGACCCTAATGAGTAGTGGTCTTGTGGTGCTACCTATGTAGAATTGGTTGCATTTGTTACATTGTGTGCGGTATACCACATTCACTTCATGGCACATACCTGTGCCGCGGGTAGGGCAGTTCGCTAGTGCGCAACTAGTGGTGTCCCTATGGCGGTTTTTGGAGAGTTGTCTTCGAAGTGAGGGTCCGTAATGGACAAGTTGTATGTCCAGGACCTCTTTCTGGACCGCCCTGCGTATCGCTGCGGTTATACTCTCATTGAAGTGTAGTAACCTTGGGAAGCAGGTGTTAGATGTGACCTGACGTTTTGGGCCTTCTGTTTGCTTCAGTCGTTTTGTGACTGAAGCGGGCTAACCGTTGGCTTTCAGTATGGACATGAAGTGTGTGGTGTGTGTAATCTGGTCCTGCCTCCTGCTGCATTTGCCCCGGATACGGGTAAGTTCGTTCTTTATGTATCCGATCTTTGCACCAAGGGGGAGTGCGGATTTGTGGTGGATGAACAAGTCTCTGCTGGCCGATTTTTTGTTGAACACGGTGTGGATTTCAGACTTGTCTAGTATTTTAAGTCAGAAATCCAGCAGTGATAATGCTCCTGTGCAGTCAGGGTGCTCTATGGTGAAATGTATGCTTTTGTCTATGTTGTTGAATGTTGTTGCGATTTTGTTGGCTTCTTCACGGGAAGATGTGAGGATGAGTATATCATCTATATATCTAGTGAAGAAGGCACAAGAGCGGCAATTGTTAAGTGCTTGGCGCTCAAGCCTATCCATGTAGGTGATAGCCAGTAAACCCGATAAGCTGGATCCCATCGGCAGGCCCTGTACATGTTTGTATGTTCGTTCGTGAAACGTAAAGTATGTGTTGTCTATGACGATGGATAGTAGTTGGTGTATTCAAGTTTTCCTTCTCCTAAATTGATCCGTCTTATCGTTTGGGACTGTAGAATACGCCGACTACACTTCTGCTAAGGGACATAACCTCCACTTCCAATGGGGTAACCTGCTGGTCATGTGGTGACCCGTATTGCCTGAGGACAGGATTATAGTGGCTGAGTGGTCTGTTATCCTGGTACTAAGTGGTCTTGTTACATGCAGCACTCCACATCGACCCTTACTTGGCCTAGACGAGCGGTCGCAAAGACTTCATCCGATCAATCGGCTGGTCATGTCAAGCCCTAGCCACTATATGATTGTCTCGGTCATATTCTTCAATTTACTCTTATGGCATTTAATGCCTTCGTGTGCCACTGTAACTGTATTGTAAACATTCATGTGCCTATTAATTCTGCCTTTGCAAAATAATGTCAATTCGTGTCAGCGTAGGCGGTGGTATTCTTATAAGTTTATATATGTTGAGTAAGAATGATAGATAAGAAAATGAGGATGAGTTATTGATATTTGGTCAAATGTTCCGACACTGAGCGTTTTGATTAATGGATCCACAGTATTAAAACTTATTTGAAATAAATATGTATTTAATATGTATATCATCCAAAACCAACACTTGATATTTCCCTGAAAATTTGAGACACATGCTCATGGTGGAGGGGTTGGGTAAATACAACTATACATTTTGATTACCATTGTCTGGTCAAGTTTAGTATTTTAGTGTGTGTGCGTATTTTACCCAATCTGTTATTTCATATATATATATATATATGTGTGTGTGTGTGTGTGTGTGTGTGTGTGTGTGTGTGTGTGTGGAGATGCTTGTGGTGTAATGGTTATCAACCTAGGAAATAGAATCGGTGAACCAAGTTAAAATCCTGAACGAGACTGTTTGGATTTACATAGCACTTGGGAAAGGTATGAATCCAACCATACTCCTCCAGCTATGAATAAACAGTAGGAAAGACAAGGTTTTTTAACATTGAAATGGCAACCGGTCTTGGAGAAGGAAAATACTAAATACAAACCTGTTAAACTCCGCTTAAGAATTGACCTTATGTCGCATCATTTATATGTGTGTGTGTGTGTGTGTGTGTGTGTGTGTGTGTGTGTGTGTGTCCCTTCTTTCAGACAACGCCTTCATGCAATACCATCCCTGCCTCTCAACTACTGTAACTATTACGAATTCTATTTTAAGATATTTTTATCGAAATGATTCTCCAAAGTGATCTTATGCGTGTCTTCGGTTGAATGTGTTTTTATAACTCACGTACATGTGTGTGTGTGTGTGTGTGTGTGTGTGTGTGTGTGTGTGTGTGTCACTCATCATTTCTGAAAGCGAATATGACTCCCCATAAATTACCCGTTGTCCATTTCTGTCTCTTCATGACACTCCAGTCATATGTGTATAAAAATGCAGATTGTGCATGTGTACACGTATCTCCACGTGTAAGTGTGAATGTGTATGAATGTGTTTCTGTGTATGTGCATGTGTGTACACGCGTGGGAAGAAGGAATCCATCGAATCACTCAATTATATTTGATTATTGAATCAAGATAACAGCGCGTTGAAACGCACTAGGAATGACATTTGGCCACCAATCGAACTGATCAGAAATCGATTAGTAATCGATCGTTATTTCCTTGGGGGCAGGGAGGAGAGCAAAGGAGGGAGGGAGACAAGTTGAGAAGTAGCAATGAATATTTCAGTAGAAAGATACATGCAATGAAATGAAAAACAAATAGAAATGAAATCTCATATTTATGCTTTTCATTCTCTCATTCGTCTCTATTCGATAATAAATTACTTTTAGAAAGTAGACTTTTTTTTTACTGTTTAACATGCCTTCTCGTCTGCAAAGCAACATTTATTGTTTAGATTTAAAACATTTTTTTTTTAATATTTGTTTATCATTAAATTGTTCAGAACAAAACCAGTTGGCTTTGTCGACGAACAGCTGTTTAGCTTTTCTGAGCATTTTATAAGTTCAAATGTCTTTTAAAAGTCCATTGGCTAAATAGGGTTGCCGTGTGCATCCCACCACTAATGTACTTCGTGGGAGTAGTTTCCTTCGATTAGAACAGTGGTTCTCAACTGGGGGTCCATATGGATTTTGGGGGTCCAGTCAAGTAAAACGTATTTAGTTATAAAATACAATAGGACTTTTAAACATCGAAAGGCTATTGAGGGTCTACCAGAGTAAAATAGAAATCAAAAGAAGACAATAGGTAATAAAAAAAGGTTGAGAACCACTGATTTAAAAACATACTGGACAAGAAAAAAGATATTAACATTGAACACTTTGGGGATGCAATACTTTTTCCTGTATCTTTTCTGAAATGTTGATTGAAAGAAAAATCTCTTATTTACATTATTTAATATACATTATACAAAAAACAACAACAACAACAGCATCAAACGTGTCCAAAATGTTCCTGATATAATTTGACCATAGAGTCTGATCCTAATCTTTAAAGATGTTATTCTTATATATTCAATGAGCTAATTTGCATATTTTCATTGTGGCAAGGTGGCTAACGTACTGAACTGTGACGTCGTCGTAAACGAGTTCGAACTCCAATCGCCCTATTACGTTCACTTTCGGACTAGTACTCTTGGGAAAGGTATGGCCCCCTCATCCTCCTAGCTATGTGTTTAGGAGGAGGTACCCTCAAAGTAGTTTTAACTAACGAGAAGAGAGTCCTTTTGCATTCAGAGTTTTTCTTCTCTTAGACCGGTTGTCATACCAAGGCTAAAGAGCCCAATCTGCCCTACTATCTACCCATAGCTGGAGGGAAAATAGTTGGATTCGTACTTTTCCCAATGGTATTAGCACTATGTGAAATGCAAACAGCCGCGTCCAGGATTTGAACTCGTATCGCCATGTCCATTTTCTACGACAGTAACCATTACACCACGCACCTCATAACATAACAAAATAGTTAAATAGTACTACTACTGTTCTTCTACAAGATTGACTTTAGCATTAAATAACCCACGCAGGTTGATATGCCATTAAACAAATAAACTAAACCAAACCATAAAAGCACAAAGGTTCACGAGTACAGTGTTACTGCGTAAATATTTGTGCTAATTCATTCACAGAAATCATTCTTTCACTATTTTCAGTTTCAGTCATGAATTATATAGCACCATTGTCAAATCTATATATGGAATGCAGCTGAATAAAAAAAATGCACTATTGTCAGTACTTCTTACTTTGATATATTTATAGCCTTTTTGTTTCCCATACAAAGAATACAGTGCCCTAGTGTCTTTGAATCTTTCTGTGTTGACCTAAGGATTCCAATTTCTTGTGTTTCTTTGGTTTTTCTATCTTTTGAAAACAAAATGTCTGCTGGTCTTTGACACACAATGATAACATTTCTGCCATGTAAGTTTTCAACAAAAGAATCTCAACTCCAAACAGAATACAGAACTGCCTTTTTATCTTCATCGTTATTGAGGAACATTTTCGAATCAGCTGCTTTCTTGATTTTTGTATCTTTAACAATAAGTTGATCAGCACATTCTCCCCCTTTTTCTTTCTCTTCACAGAATTGTCTTTGCAGGCATCAGTGATTAATACGAAGATTTGCCTTTTCGATGCCATCTGAGACCTTTTCACAGAATTGTTGAAAATTAACAGCAATTTACTTGAAGTTACATTTCCATCTTCAAATGTAAGACTTTCTTTATAAGGTTGTATTATGAAATCATTCAGTAACTTGGTTACATAGCCAAAACCTTTAGATTTGTCTGTTTTAGCAAGAAAGCTATCATTCATAAATTGCAATGCACAAGGTAAGGAGATATTTCAGCAATTCATTTAGTTTAATTTTCTTACCAAGTTGAATATGAATTAATCAACAGAGAAATCAAAAAAGGAAACGAGGAATCTGATTTGGGGATTAGATTTAATGATACATTTAAATTGACAAACATATTTTGTCTATTGTATCGAGGACAAATGGAATGATTGGCTGAATGGTTAGAAATATTATTTTAAGAGGGTCAAATGATCTTTCAAAGATATATTGTACAAAAATTGTATTATCCATTAAAAATGAAATTATTTCAAAACTTTGTTAGCATTAAACATTTTTTTTACCAATAGAAGTAATAAAAAACCAAGGGGTTGACATGCCGTAAAACCCAACCAACCCAAAAATGTATTGCAACTCTCTTTCTAGGGGATGCAAATTCAGATGAGAATTTTCACATCTCTGCTTACCAAAATCATGAATGAGATATATAAAACCCTAATGGTTATTTCCTAGTTGAGTAACATGATATTACAGGGTGTCCCAGAAAAAACAGAACCCAAATTATTTATTTTCCCATTAAACTAACCCCCCCCCCCCAGTTGAGTAACATAATATTACAGGGTGATCCAGAATCCACAAATTTTGTAATAAAACTGTTAATTTTAATTTTTTTTAAGTTTAAGTCCAACAAGGGTTAGGGTTAGGGTTTAGAGTTAGGGTTAGGGTTGGGGTTGTGGTTTAGGGTTAGTTTAATGGGAAAATAAATAAATCATTTGGGTTCTGTTCTTTCTGGGTCACTCATGTTACTCAACTAGGAAATAACCACCCTAATAAGATGTCATATAGAATATTGTACTCGGACATTGGCTCCAGTGACTAGATATAGAAATTAGCGTGTAATATTAACATTGGAAGGCATACAAAGAAGAATAACAAAACTAATAAAAATAGTAAAAGATTACAGTTACAGGGAGAGATAAGAACAATTAGGGTTGACTGCTTCACTAAAAAGAAGAATGAGAATTGATCTAATTGAAACTTTCAAAATAATTAAAGTAATTTTGAATTATGTTAGACATTTTCTTAATATTTCCCCTCAAACTGGAAATTTACTTTCAAGGTAGATTTCAAAAAACGTTCAATTGTGTGGCTTTCAAATCACACACGGATCTAAGCAATGCACAACGTGTCAGCGCACCAACTACCACAATATTACCAAGCACAGCGTCTACTTTCCACGGTTTGAACTGCTTTCTGTCACGTGATATACGTGCCGAAAGTTAACACATACAAAAATATTGCAAAATTTTGATTCGCTCTAGTATCTATGTAAGTAAGTAAAGTCGTCGGTGGCCTAAATTCGGTATCAGTCAATCAGCTAGGGATTCTATCCCCTTTTCACAAGCGCTAGACCAAGGAGATTATATTAGCGTCTTAGGTGGAGCACCACACCTACTATCAGCTCATTACTTTACTGCACAAATTCCCTGTGCTACTCATACGCTGAGTTAGCGAGGGCCGGTATCGAACTAGGAACCTTGTGGTTTCTAAACGAACGCTCTACCGACTGAGTTAACCCGGCCCTTAGTATCTGTGTAAGACATCTAAAACTTAACTTTTTTTTTTTACTAAAATGTCTTTATCTAAGTTTCTACAATTAAGATAACGATGATAACCGTTATGCCAAGCACGCCTCCAAACATCAGATATGTTTTATGTTCAGATTTCTGCTTAACGAATACACAAGTTCAAGATCAATTTGTCTTCCGTAATAAGTAATTAAAAGTTGTTTTCAAATATTTTAGTCTTGTGTTGAAACTTTTTAAGAGAATTTACTCAGACTATTTCTTTTTTAAATAGAATAACTTTAGAATTTTTCTATTGATTTTAATATTGTAGATAAGCTCTATCTATCTATCTATCTATCTATCTCTCTCTCTCTCTCTATATATATATATATATATATATATATATATATATATATATATATATATATATATATATATAAGATAAGTAAAAAATAAGAAAGAAGGTGAGATTTAATTAATTTCACCAACTGTGACATAAGTTATTATTTCCATAAGAATCGCTCCAATTTTCCATAAGTGTAATTATTTTCCATTAAATTCAATCAATTTGTTTCCTGGGTATAACACTAAACAGCATTTAATGGCAAGATTATATTGTAGTGATCGGGAAAATGTGGATCGTTCCTTGATTGCCATAACTTCCAGGCCCACAATAACCCGGAGTGGTAGTACCAGTTCTGGTCCCATTTATGGGTCAAATATATCTGTTTAAAAATTATTAGTCTTACATAGGAATACTTGATACCATATAACTGTAAATTATTTGTATTCATAATAGTTACTTGAAGCGGGTCGGTTTAGCTCAGTCGGTAGAGCGTTCGGCTAGTAAACCACAAGGTTCCTAGTTCGATACCGGCCCTCGCCAACTCCGTGTATGAGTAGCACGGGGATCTGTACGGTAAAGTAAGGAGCTAATGGTAGGTGTGGCGCTCCACCTCAGACGCAAAAACAATCTCCTTGGTTTAGCGCTTGCGAAAAGGGGATAGACTCCCTCGCAGATTGGCTGATACCGACTTTAAGCCACCCTAGAGTGGTTTACTAAGGGTTATTAGTTACTGAAAATTGTATATCTGTGTGCAAATAAATTATTATTATTAAATAGAAATAATTACTTGAAATCATATAATGCTGTATATTAGTATTAATATATAGGAATACTTGATGGTAATTTATGAGGAAGTGCGTCCCGGTCTCGCATCTCAAAAACCGCTACCCGGTGACTATCAAAATAACAACCCCAGCTCGTCGTAATTCTTGTTTATTTATCGTAATTTGTCGTAATTCTTGTTTAGATATGAAGATTGATATATAGTTTGGAATAGACTGAGATAGATAGATAGATAGATAGATAAAATAATATAGATAGATACGAACAAATGGAGATAGATAGATAGATATTTTCGACAAGTAAATGTATTTGGGGGGGGTCGCTTCTTTTTTTGTCGTAATTCTTGATTATTTAAACTAAAAACAAGACATTAAACAAACATGAATAAAAAAAATCTTAGTATTTAAAGTAATATAGATAAATATGAACAAATTGAGATAGATAGATAGATAGATAGATGGATAGTTTTGAATAGACTGAGCTGGGTCGTTATTTTAATAGTCACCGGGCAGCAACTCTTGAGGCAGGAGACCGGGACGTACTTCCTCATAAATTACCTATTTGATATCATATAACTAGGAATAAAATAACCCTAGATGAGTTGAAATGCCGTTAAAACCAGTCCATCAACCATCATCATCAACTTGTTTTTTTCAAATGTGTCATCATTTAGCAGAAACAAGAACAACATCGATGTATTTGTCAAGGAATACTCAATTCATATGTGGGTGTTCCTGTGTAAGTATTAAGGGATTTTCTTAATGGGTTTTCTTTTTTCTTTTCTTCTCTTTTTTCAATCTTACATTATCTCATATATTTCTTAAATTACTGCTCTAACATATAGTGCAGTAGAAAAAGAAATAACGAAAGACGTTGAAGCAATATTATCAAAAGAAAAAGGCAAAATGGACAACAACATTCATCTTCCGTACACCGACTTATGGCGACATCACTTGAAGTTGCAAAGTAAAGATTCGGCTATTCTTGTTGTTGTTGTTGTTGTTGTTGTTGTTGTTGTTGTTTTCTTCTTCTTCTTCTTCTTCTTCTTCTTCTTCTTCTTCTTCTTCTTCTTCTTCTTCTTCTTCCAAACTCAAGGAGATTATGATCTGCAAAGAAGAGAGAAAAACAAACAAATCTTTGATAAAAACAAAAAAGACAACAACTACAAATATCTAAATGTAATCTAACAATATCTTCTTTCTTGTCTCTTTGTATTTTTCTTCTTTTTAGGTCATAATCTCCAAATGTTTAGGAAGTTTCGTTTTTGCGATTCCTTTAACAAAAATGGCTTTGGAAACTGGAGTCTGGTTTCTCCACTTGGAGAAAAAGAAACAAACAAACATTCTATAAGGAATGACTTGAATCAGAATGTGTGTTTTCAGATTGTTTGGATGTTTGTTCCATTCTCTGTCAAATTTTGGCGTTTGATGTGTTCTTTAAAATAAAACTAATAACTTTTTATGTAAAAAGATGAATTCTTGCAATTGTCTCTCATAACTTTAGAAATATTTGTCTAAAATTTAATTCGGAAGAATTTAAAGCATTTTGCATATTCACAAAAGATCAATAAAACAGATAGGATCTAAAAATCGATTTTTACAAGAAGTTTCTTCAATGCTTCGGCAACTGTGTTTTTGTTCTCTCATAAAGAGATGTTGATATGCAATATTTAGATACCAGTTTTGAAGGTAAAAAAATGACCGAAGTTCGTTTAAACTGCTTTCGTTTAAGGCTATTAAATTTAAGAAATATTTTACTGATCAAGTGGGTTTTTTCCGACTTCAGAAGAAAATTCGGACCATATGACCTTTAGGCACCCCTTTTGCTTTGCTGATTCATAAGTACATTTTTTCAATTACACCGTCAACATCCGGTTGTTTGTTAGGGGTTAGGGTTAGGGGTAGTTTTATAATTTAAAAAACCCTCTAAAAATCGTCTGTTAATAAACAGCCGAATGAAAAAATGTACTTATGAATCAGCAAAGCAAAAGGGGTGCCTAAAGGTGATATGGTTCTGTCTATAAAAGAGATTCATAAAAGAGTAAATCTAATAAATCTTGATGTCTCTTCAAAATATAAATATATTATAAATGAATATATAATTAATCATTGATTATCTTTTTTATTTTTAAAATAGCCCAAAATGTTTCAAGTAATGAAAATAAAAATTTAGCAATACTAAACTTCTTCCCAAAATAACCTAATTTGTTACTTTCGGTCCTTTCTAGCTGTGTCATGGTCGAGGTAATGATATTCCCAGAAACAATAAAATTAATTGTAAAACTCAAGAGGGGAAAAAAAACCTTCAATCGATGAAAAAATTAAATAAAAGTACACTAGGTTGCTGGGGTAAGAAGCCCTCTGTCGCGTAGACATGAGATACGCTGTTAGTTTTTTCGAGCCTAGAAAGTGAAAGATAATTCTAATTCTGCCGCTTTTAGTTTTATAAGATTGAACACTACGCCACCTAGCACCTAACGAGAGAATTACATTATAAATGAATATATAATTAATCATTGATTATCTTTTTCATTTGAAACCCAAATTAGCCAAACTTATTTTAAAATAGCCCAAAAAGTTGCAAGTAGTGAAATTTAGAAGCACCAGGCTTTCAAAAATAACCTAATCTGGTAACACTGATTGGTCAAATGTATAGTAAAGATAGTCCAGTATTTTGTACTTATTGACATTCCTTTCACATTTTTGTTATATCAGTAATTGCTTACTGATAAGAACGAAATAAAGAGTTATGCCCCTTGTTTCGTAGCTGTGACTTGGGTTCACAGTGAGTTGAATAAAAGTTGTAAACCTATCAACACGTGTTCTGGTCTTGTCTCCTCTTAGCTCGTAATTAGCATTATCCTGTTACTAACCTTACCTTCGGTAGAAGTACGCTCGTGCATTAATACATGACGGCTTTGTTAAATATCATTACTCTATGAATTAATTGAATATTGGAACAGTAGAAAAACTTATCAATATTTATTTTGGTTTCTCTTCAAAATGTAAATTACATTATAAATGCATAAGTAATCAATTATTAATTTTCAGTTTCATTTGAAACCGAAATTAGCCAAAATTATTTTTAAAATAGCCCAAAAGGTTTCAAGTAATGAAAATAAAAATTTAGCAATACTAAACTTCTTCCCAAAATAACCTAATTCTTTACTTATGGTCCTTTCTATTTGTGTCATGGTCGAGGTAATGATATTCCCAGAAACAATAAAAATAATTGTAAAACTCAAGAGGGGGAAAAAAACCTTCAACCGATGAAAAAAATTAATAAAAGTACAAACAACATTGACAAATAATTGCCAGTCTCGACAAAGAAATAAGCGACTGATTTAATTATTTCCTGAATTACAAGAATAAGAATTGTCACTTTCCAAATAAATTAAGGAATATCAACACGATTTTAAAGAAGCAAATGAGAAGCAATCATTTCATTTCACAATCCGATTGCCAATCTAAAAACTCATAAAGACATCGATCGTTAAGTGTTAATACTTAGAAATTAATTAGTGAGTCATTTTAATCGGCAATAAACAAACAATAAGGTGTGAAGATTTGGAAGTATAACAATAAGACTTTAGATTTGTCTGATCATCAGTTTCCGTAACCAAATTGATGAAGACTCTGTCTCAATGAGATTACTTTGTAGCGAGGTGAGCTATGGTTTTGATTTCTGAAGGTTGTCTTTCTATGTTTTTGTTACGTTTTACCTACAAATAAATGAACACTAAATAAAAAAGTGGACCCCCGGAGTTGAAAATAAATAAAGGTTGTATTTAACGCAAGATAGAGAAATACTTATACCCAAAATGGTTACTAAAGCTCAACTTTGTATATGACCAAAATATTACTTGTAATCCATTCCATGGGGGTGCGTGGTGTAATATTTGGAGTCGTAGGTAATGGACTCGTCGACCCGAGTTCAAATCCTGGACGAAGCTACAGTTCACATAGCGCTTGGGGAAGGTATGAATCCAATTACTCTCCCTCCAGCTATGGGTAAATAGTAGGACAGACTGGGCTCTTTAACCTTGGTTAGGCAACCAGTATAGGAGAAGGAAAACTCCGCTTGGGGTGGTCAATACTAGAATAGGCTCAGTCCTAATTAGTGATCTATTTCACTAATTTGAAAAAAAAAAATTGTGTCATGGTCGGAAAAACTGTCTTTTCGGTCTGTGTTCCCACAATGCACCTGCGAGGTTATTTTGATTTAACCATTAAGGGGAGCAACTCTAGATATGTTTCCGTTATGATTGATTCTAACAGTTTTATAGTTTTGGTTACGACAACTCGCTGCTAACAGTTTTAGTTTAGATTGAACAGACCCGGCACTTTGTTGTTTAAGCCTGTGTGGAGTATGATATATCCTCGTGTGAATATATATATACAAAACAATTCATGAAGAATTAACAAGAACAATTTTCATTTGCCTGAGAAAACGTAATAGAAGAGAAATACAGACATTACAGAAGATACACTGAAGAGTTTATACATAGCTGTATTAAGAGAAATGTCCTAATATGTAGATAATCTTTTGTACAGATGTAGTTCTTGGGACTGTTAGTTTAAGAGGAAAATTAAACACTTACATGTTAAAATGTGTTCTTATGTGACAAGTGACACTAGGTTGCTGGGGTAAGAAGCCCCCTGTCATGTAGACATGAGATACGCTGTTAGTTTTTTCGAGCCTAGAAAGTGAAAGATAATTCTAATTCTGTCGCTTTTAGTTTTATAAGATTGCACACTACGCCACCTAGCACCTAACGAGAGAAACGTGGTAAGTAATGAATATCATTCCTACAACTTCTTTATTCCGATTTCACATTACTTATATTAACAGTCAGAGGATATTCAACGTAGATTATTGGGATAAAAAGCAACCAATACGATGAAGAAAACGAGTTTAAAATGATTCAGAAAAATAAATAACTCTATTAATTATTTTATAATACTTTACCGAATTTTTGATTGGGTGAGACTCCTTTTCTTTCTGAGCAGGATATGCAAATGAATATCCTCATCGCTGCCTTAAATGACTTTTCTATTTTCTGACATCAAGACCCCACCCCTTCTCCAGTACCAAATGCCTTAGGTATAATTTTTAGATGTTAAACCCTCAAATAGTTCTTCCTCTTATCTTTTTTCTTTTTTTTTTTTTTTCTTTTTTTTACATCTACTTTCCACACTCAATACTCCTTTGCTCATCCAGACATGCGCATTACCGACACGGAAGTTAAGTAAATGACAAAATAGTGGGCGATTTTTTTTTTTTTTTTTTTTTACACTTTATGTACCATCCTTTGTAAAAACTGAATTCTTTAGAAACAGGATGTGTCTGTATGTTTACTATTATCGTTTTCTGTTCCATTTATTGCAGCCGGTTTGGTGGGATTTTATTCGGCGAGGGAAACACACATACACATACACATACACACACACGTGCACGCACACGCACACACACACACACACACACACACACACACGTTGAACTGCGCAGATGAAAACTCTAAGCACAAATAAGAAATATTTGGTGATGTTTATTTTTGTCGACCTTGTCAACGGGGCTTAGAATATGCTGAATGTATCCTCTTCCGACCACTCCCACCTAAAAAGGGGGTGCCATGGGTATAACATTAAATTGCATTTGATAGTGAGGCTCCAGTGCTGAAGATCTGGGGAGTGTGAAGTACCCTTCAATTGCTATTACTCCCAGCTCGACTCGGACCCGGAGTTGTAGTACCTGTTAGGGTCCCATCTGTGGGTCAAATAGGTCTATTAATATTAGATAGGAATACCTGATATCATGTAACCGTGTTCCAAAATTTTAAGAAATTGCACAACAAATATAAATATAGACAATTCCCAAACCTCGAGGTATAAAATAACCCCAGATGAGTTGACATGCCGTTAAAATCAATCAGCCAATTAACCTTATTTATTTATTGTATTTTTGTTTTGTTCTTTGTTTTTTTTTTCTTTTTGTTGTTTTTGGGTTGACAAGGAACAAAAAAAATGACACAAAATCTAAATTATTGAGAATTCTGGGGTATGGGGGTTATCGTCCTTTGTCTGCAAGCCTCTGTTTCAAACCAACCAATCATGAGCCAGCATACTTTGGCGGCAAAGCCGAATAGGCAGACTCTTCCCCTCTTCTGATCCAGGTTCCAAAGGGAACAGACCTAAAATAGGGTCGCTCCTCTTCTTCAACAGACAACCAGAATCGGAGTCGGACGCAAAGCAGAAGTCCATCATATCCGAACGGAACAGAGGGCCGTAGCAAGGTCGGCGTTAATACCCATATCTCAGGATACACCAGTTAAGTGACAAATTATTATTTGCGCGAACGAACTAAAGTTTACAATCCTTTTGTTATTCTGTAATACAGTCTTTTATTCATATTTCTGTTGTTCGTTATTTCTTTAACTCTCAACCTGTCTGCCACACTCGTGATTAACTCCATTACAAACCTCGGAGTACTACCGTTGGTGTCCTCCATTTTTCTTTATAAAATATCGCAGGAACACTCTCCATCTTTAAAATAATTGATTTGAATAATGGAGGATTAGAAGATTGTTTCGCCAAGCATTAAAGTATGGAAAATCTATCTGCCTTGAAAATCGGCATTTGAAACGTTGATTTTTACCTGGGCTCGAACACATACTACCGGTGTTAAGTGGAAAAATAAAAGTATGAAACAGCTTTTTTATTTTCATAATTATTATACAATGAATAAAAGAATGATGTCTTATTAAAACGTTATTCACACTTATAAAAATCGATTGATCACATAAGTAATATTTGATATTGAAAGAAGAATATTGAAGGAAAGTGCTTTTACATTTTAATAAAAGTGCTTATGTTCTGAATGAAAGTTTATATATATATATATATATATATATATATATATATATATATATATATTGAATAAAGGTACATTATTTTTCAATAAAGATCGAATGGTTTTTAATGAACGTATCGTATAAACTCGTGTATAAGTCGAATTTGTGAGTCCTAATTTTTTAGCAAATTATGGCCTCGAACTATGCATAAATATCTATTTATCTATTTATTATTATTATTATTATTATTATTATTATTATTATTATTATTGTTGTTGTTGTTGTTGTTGCTGCTGTTGTTGTTGTTGTTGTTGTTGTTGTTGTTATTTATTACCCCAGCGTTAGCTGATGGTCTTTCACTGGAGTTTAAGTGACAACAAGTCTCCTCAGGTCTCCTGAGTATTCTAGCTGATTTCAACAATGGTGTTGTCTGGATGGTCTCAATTCTTCCTCTGATTTTCAGTTCCTTATTATTATTATTATTATTATTATTATTATTATTATTATTATATCCCTCCTTGCGAGCTTTTCATACCTGCCTTAGCTGGTGATCTTTCACTGCAGTTTGAGTGATAGCAAGTCTCTTCTGGTCTCCAGGACCTTTCTAAGTATTCTACTTTATCTTACAAGTACTGTAGTCTGTATGGCCTCGATTCTTTCCCTGATTTCCAGTTCCCCACTTTCTTTACCGGGCTTTTGCGGGCCGTTCCAAGTGCGCCAACTACGATTGGTATCATCGTCACATTCATGTTCTACAGTTTCTTCAGCCCACAGTCAATATCCAAGTATTAATTCATTTCTATTTATCTATATATTAATACGCTTGTTCCTAAATCTTCTGTCCATTATTATCCTGTAACAACCTCTGGTTAAAAATGAGACTGTCCAAATTGTTCAAGATGCAATGTAAAAATGTGAATACAAATTATCTACTGTCGGTTAATCGCAGATTTCTTATTTATTTACCATTCCAAATGGTCTTGCATCGCTTAAATGCGAAATGTAAAATTAAATTAAAATGAATTGAAAAAAAAAGAAATTTCATGTTTGTTTTTTATTTGTAATATTGAAATTATAAATTACGGAATACATTTTGGTAATGTTGATCTTATGTAGTCCCGACCTTCTGCTGTAATTTACACTTTTAGTGATCCAGCATCAGGCGAATTTCCGGCCCAACTTAGATATTTCCCAGTCGTGTTTTTGTCACTTTTTGTCAGCAAATTAATGTAGATATTTTAAACTCCTCTCTCAGATTATTGTCGGCAAATCAATGTAAATATTTTAAGAAAGAGTGAGAAAGGGTTAAATCAAGACTATTATCCTTTTTTTCATATTGAACTATTTGCGTTAGCTATTAAATAAACATATCAAATGTTGTAATAATCAAATTATCATACTGTGGTATATCCATAGGTCCTACTAGTTTAATAATAATAATTTATTTATTTTAATAAGGGTCCAGATGCTATAAATGAAGGTACCGTATACATTCGTGTATAAGCCGAATTTTGAATACCTAACTTTTAATGTGTATGTGTGTGTAAACAGTAGAGCAGATTAGGCTCTTTAACCTTGATATGGCAACTGGTCTAAGAGAAAGAAAACTCCTAATTGAAACCTTTTATACTCTGCTTAAAATTACTCTTGTGTCACACCCTTCTCGCGGCGAGGGGGTTGGGTAAATATATATACAGAATAAATATATTTTGTATAAAGGTATTCTTTCTACGGGGTAACAAAGTGTTGGTAAATCTGTAGTGTGACATTCGAACGTCCGTGATTCAATGGGAACGTGTTATATTATCAAATAAGATTCTGTTTAGAAAATCAGCAATTCAAGTGTGTTGACTGTGGGAAAAAAGGTCGCATACCACACTTCAGGTTGAGTATGTCAGCGTTATTTGATTTTGCAGCAGACCTTTGAAGGTGAATGTTGCGTGTCCTTTAGAACAAACGCTACGACTGACCAACTGGCTTTTTCTTCGTCTTAGATAAACTCGGACAAATTTCCAACGAATCATATTTTGCTTGTTTAAGTGGAACTCTGCCTGATCAAAAACTACCAGTGTTTGAGTCACGAGACATTGGCTCCACCTGATGTAGGTAATGAAGTCTCTTATCAGATTTTTTGCAAAACTCTGTCTAAAGTCGATAGAGCCATATATAAGATCTGATTGTTTGGGATTTTTGTATTATTTTTTGTTTTAATTTGGCGTGATAGAGTTTAGAATAACCCTTATGTGTTGAACACTCAACGTTACTCAAACCAACTGAGAATGATTATTGGTTGGTTGTTATGATTTTACGGCATGTCAACCCTTGGGTTATTTTATGCCGAAGACGTTTTTGTTTTATTCATTCTTGTTGGGTATTCAATTTTTCAACTCATTTTAAGCACATTTTTCAACTCATTTTTTATCTATTTAATCCTTAGATAAGACCCTAACAGGTACTACTATTCCGGTTCAGAGTGGACCTGGGAGTAATTAAGTAGTACTCTACACTCTCCAGAGCTCCAGAATTGGAACCTCACCATTAGATGCCGTTCAACGTCATACCCAGGAGATTAAGACCCTTGGCAACTTCCTTCTAAGACAAATAGGGTTGGGAGTTTGATATAATAACAATGCGGTCGGGAGAATCATATAAGTGCTAGGGTTTGACGTGATCAACAGATTGATCGGAAGGAGATCTTCTCAACCACCCGTTTAGTTTAGTAAGGATCAAAGGGGACTGTTGAGAAGGAGTAAGCCTCAAAGTAAAATAGTTCTGTTAACAGGGCTTATAATACGCTGACTTTATCCCCTACAGAGGAGTAAAACCCACACAAAGTGGATATGACATTAAACTGCATCTGATGGTGAGACTACAGCCCTGGAAACACTTCAGGTTTACTCTAATCAGGAATAGTAGTACATAATAGAAACTCAACTATGTGTCAAATAGATCAGTTTTAAAATTATTCGTATTCGATAGGAATTCATGATGCCATATAACTGTAAATTATTTGTATTAAGAATAGTTGATTGAAGCTATAATTATTTACTAAGGACTTCCAAACTGTAGTCGTGTGAGTGCTACTATATGGCTGCACCACTTGGCCTCCAGCGAAACGCTCTAATAAATTTTACTTAGATAGAAATTAATTTTAATTAAAGCCTGTATGACTATAATTGTTTGCTGATTTTTGGTTAAATCTATAAACATCTTCGTAACTTTTGAAACATCCCTAAGCAGACCTTAGAGATATTATTCTCAACAAAAATAAAACCTACAAAATTGTCGAAAGAACTGTTTAGCTTCAGTTTATAAACTCCCTTTTTTAATGATTTCTTATTTAAGTGCTAAAATACAATGGCTACTTGATTTTGTATCTGCACAAATGATTTTTCGGATAAAAGTTAATTAAAAATCAGGAATAAAAAGATTATCAGGAATTAAGACAGGAATTACTCATAAAATATATCTATTGTATGTATAATGTAAATGATTTTACTATAGAAATCAATTGAAAATTAGAAAGGAAAATATTGTCATTAATCAAGTAGTAATTAAAGCATTACTGACAGAATAGTACTATTATATGTATCATTCTTATCTGATTTAACCAGTATTAGATTTAAACATGAAGAAACTCAAAATTATATAAAACTGCGAGGCCTCCTTTTTTTAGATTATGCAATAATTTCACCCCCATCATTCCTGAAACTTTTTTGAGGCACCAGACATTTTAGCCTTTTAGCTTTTTTTTAGCTTATGCCTAATTTTTTCTCACATTATCGTCAACTCGCTGAAAACACCTGTTCCAACTAGATCTCTGAAGTTAAGCAGCGATGAGCCTATCCAATACTTAATTGGTGACAACTTAAGTAACAACAGGTATTGTAAGCAACCTGGGTCCTTTGTTTATCAAAATGGTTTTATTCGGTATTAAATGGCCCGAAAATAGTTGATATGCCATAAAACAAAACAACCAAACTTGAATTTTACACAGCAGGATGTCTTTAACCAAATAGATGAAAACTTTACTCAACGTAAACCTGGACAAAAATGTGCACAAGCAACTGAAAATTATGATACTTTTCTGGGGACCGATCTACCCCCGTAAACTGAATAAAGGCTTCAGAACTATTTACTTTATTAGATTAATTTTAAAAGGATTCTGTTAAATTTTCGTTCATTTTTATAAACATATAAATTAAATAATCTAATTATTTTATAATCTTTCAAATGATTTTTTAATTCAAATCTATATTGACTTTAAATATCTCCTATATATTATGTTAAAATTGGCTATGAAATCACTAGTCTTTCCAAACAGGAAGTTGAGGAATACCAGTTGCTATATTAAGAAATTTTAGGGTATTTTCATTTCAACAAATGGTCCGTAACTTGGGTCTGTTGTATTTTTTATAATCCGCTTTTTTATTTTATTTCTATTTCTATTCTTTTTCTTTCATGCTTCCAAAAATTCCAGTACATTTACTTTTATATAATTTTTATATATTTTATATTTTTTATATTTTATATTTCTATTTTTATATTTCATATTTTTATATTTTTTAAATATTGAAATATTATATTATTATATTATTTTTTTTTTTTTAATCATTTTTTCATTATTAAAATATTATATTATTATATTTTTTATTTTATATTTTATATTTTTTATATTTTTTAATATTAAAATATATATTATTATATTTTTATTATTTTTTAATTATTTTTTATTATGTTATTTATTATATTTTATATTTTTATTATTTTTTATATTATTATTATATTATTATATCATATATTTTTTATTTTTTATATTTTATATATTTTTATATTTTATATATATCTTATAATGCTTTTTATATATTTTAAATTTTTATTTTTATTTTTATTTCTATTCTTTTTCTTTCATGCTTTCAATAATTCCAGTACATTTACTTTTATATAATTATTATTTAATATTTGAAGCATACGTGCAATCCTTGCATTTTAGAATTATATATAGCACTCTATGGCGGCCTTTACATACATAGAGATGTATGTATTAAAACAGTTAAAATCCCCTTCGCATTCTGTACGTGTTGACAGGCTAGCGGTTAATGTGTCTGACTGACACTGAACCGATCGGATTTCAATCCCGGCTCTAGGTAGCTTACAAATGTCTAGCCACACTGAAGAGACTTGATAAGTCGAAAGGCGTGTCTGTGGATGACTATATATATATATATATATATTCACTCTGATGAAGGTCGTAAAAAATCTCTCTGTGTACGGAATATTTTATACATTTTTTCCTATTATTATTATTATCATCATTTCCACTCCATCTTATTATTTTAATAATAATAATAACGTAAATCCGTATACATTTTGATAAACAGACCGAAACACATGTGTAAGTGATATCGATTAAAAGTGATATCGATAAAATTCATTTTTATCCATCTACATTTCTTTTCTTTAATCATTTTATCCTCATATTGTCGGATTCAATTCCCTTTCCATTCTTATATATATATATATATATATATATATATATATATATATATATATATATATATATATGTGTGTGTGTGTGTGTGTGTGTGTGTGTGTGTGTGTAATTATGATTAAAATTTAGTCCTTAATGTGTATTTGATACGTAAAATCTGTTCAGTGTTCTATACACAAAAATGAAGAGCAATTAAGTCAGATAATAGCTATTTGATCAATGATTATAATGGTCTCTGTTTAGATGAATGAAAAGACAAAGGCGTGTTAAAAATTGACCTTGTGTCGCCTCCTGCTTGTGCTGAGGAGTTGGGTAAATAAACTTCAGTTAATTCTTACTGTCAATCGTTTTCGAGACAAGCACGCTAAGCATTCCACTAGGGCAGATGCAAGCTGATAAGCCGATGGATTTGAGCCACTATGAAAAGATGGAGGAAGAAATTTGAGCAGTTAATTTGATCCGCCCTGGATGAATCAAGTTTCTTGAGTGAAGCCAATTTGTTTCAGTCACAAAAGCATTGTTGGCTGAAAATTGTCATTCACCAGTCAGTCACATCCGATCAAGGAAAGTAGAATAAATTTGGTCTGACATTCCCTTTCTTTCATATGTCCAATGCATAAAACAAAAAAAGTATATAAATGTAACTTTCATACCTATTCTATTTATGGATTTTATCAGCATCAGATTTGTTCCTTAGACAATTTTTGAACTGAAGATAATACCTAGCCTATCTACTTTCCAATATATAAATAGATCAACTTTTATCAAACACATTTTATTAACTTTCACTTGCTGTATTGAAATTACAAATCCAAGGCCTAAAAATGTCGAAATGGCTTTGATTACCTGCAAAAAATGGACTACATTCATAATAGCAGATAGATAGATAGATAGATAGATTGAGAGAGAGAGAGGGGAGAGAGAGGGGGAGAGAGAGACTGAGAAAGAATATTATGAACAGACTGGGATAGATAATTAGATATGAATAAACGTAGATAGATCCATAGTTAAAAAGATATGAACATATATATATATATATATATATATATATATATATATATATATATAGAATGAAAAGAGAATGAATGAGAAAATGAGAAAAGTATTGGCATGAAAGGGTGCTCAATGCTAATAAAGCAGAGTAGATTTATAATCAATTGTAATATTATATTATATATATATATATATATATATATATATATATATATATATATATATTAGTAAACCGATTTGGTTCCCGTTGTAACAGTAGTCTCTGATGATAGCTGAACATATGAAGCCATGCCTTTCCTAAGACCATTAACATGAAGTGAAACGCACACACCCTCGTCCAGGATATGAACTCGTGTCGTCGATAACATTTCGTACGACGATAACCATTACACAGCTGCCTCCTTATATATATATATATATATATATATATATATATATATGAGACAGCTGTGTAATGGTTATCGTCGTACGAAATATATATATATATATATATATATATATATATATATATGAATTCAAGAAATATCAAAGGTTGAATATATAAATTGATTTTTAAACGATTTGTTTAGTAAATATGTGTGTGTGTGTGTATGTGTGTGTGTTCATATATATATATATATATATATATATATATATATATATATATATATATATATATTAAACAAAGCGTTTAAAACATGAATCAATATATATATTCAACCTTTGATATTTCATGAATTCCTTGATGGTTTATTGCTTTTCTTAGTATTTCTCAATTTTCCGAAATATTTCGATTAGTTCCCTTCGTTTTGATATAGGAAACAGATTTTTTTTTAAATCCTGAACACACAATGTGCGTTTAAAACGCCTATAAACTCCATTGATCCGATGAGGAGTGGTCAGTAGAGACGCCATTCCATCATGTACAGCATTAAAATATTACGTAAAAGAAATGGTTGACTTGTTAAGTCTCTGATTTGTCAGTCCCACTTTGAGACCTTTTACGAAATAATTGCTCGTTCGCCTCGTTGTGCCAATCCTCAGTAGAAACTAAACATCATATGATCCAATTAGTTTTGTTGTTGTGGTTTTTGTTGTGGTTGTTGTTAGAGACGTGAAATGTCATGGTTGATGTCTGCACAACAGATTACTTGGATAATTCTCTTTGAAATCTCTCGAAGAATTCACGCCCGATTGAGGTGGGGATTGACTCGTGGAGGAGGGGGGGTAGATAATTTTATGCTTTGAAATTGAATGATAGCTTGTCAGTATGTGCACAATACATGCAATCCTAGATATAGCACATTTACAGATCTATATTTATATATAATATATATATATATATATATATATATATCGTAGAGAAAAATAACGTGGCGTTCAACCGTTATTATCCGATAAATATCTTCAATTTAACTAAGGAATTACATCGACTTAGTTAATAGAGTAGGGTCCTGAGGAAATCATTTTTTGATTGAAACCATGGTAACCCTTTATTTTCCATCTAACAATAATATTATTAGTATTATTACTGCTCTATATTTTTTAATATATTGAGCACTTTTGGATTATTTGCTGGCGCCACTGCGACGGAAAAGTTAAAGCGACAATTGGATAATATATATATATATATATATATATATATATATATATATATATATATTCAAGCATGTGTCATTGAATAACACGGAGTACTTCTTCATTATTTGAATCTGTGTCTTTTCCATATTATTATTCAATAACACATGCCTGAAAAATAACTTGCTGCCAAAATACACAACATTTAAACTATATATATATATATATATATATATATATATATATATATATATATATATATATATATATATATATATATGAGTACATGACGTAGCGAAACAGCGAAACACGGCGAATGAACAACACGAAGCGATCGCACGCTTTTGGGGAAAAACAATGTTTCCGGTTGGAATTTAAATTATTTTCTGCTTCTCTCTTGATGAGTCCGGATTAAAACATTTACATCTAAAAACAGACCTAATTATCATTATGCCTGATGATGATTTTTTACAATCGAAATATTGTCAATATTAGCAATGAAAATGATATAAAAACATATTCATTTTAACAACAATGTGTGTTTTCATACCCTTTTACTATACATATACCATCGGATTCATTTCCCTACTCTTAACTCATATATATATATATATATATATATATATATATATATATATATATATAAAGATAATCTACTGAGTCAGATGAACCTACTATTAGTTTCGCATTTTTCTGGGATCGGGATATTTTTGTACGAATAGTTTATATTTTTTTGCTCCATTACAAACAAAGCTAAGGGAGTGCTCAATAGTTAAAACTAGAGCTAAATTTAATATACCAAGCGTGTTGGTAGATCCTTGCGGAGAGAAAAAAAACAGCAGAGAGTTTGATTGTAAAAATATACTACCAAACATCAACCAGGAAGAAAAAAATTTTTGAAAAAAAGAAAAGACCAAGATATTTGTACCAACAAAAAATAATCTATTGGTATAGTATTTGGCCAAAAGAATATATATATGTGTGTGTGTGTGTGTGTGTGTGTGTATTTTCCCTATTTCTGCCACATACATACACATGTATTCACAGTTATAGCTAACTAAATAGAACCTACTGAGATAGATAGATAATAGATAATAGATTTAGCTCTTTATCAGGCAAAATATATATACATACACATATACACAGACACAAACAGACACACAGACACACACACACACACACATATATTATTATATATATATATATATAATATATATATATATATATATAATATGCCAATCTTAGCTATAAATTTCCTTCTTTCTCTCAATATATATATATATATATATATATATATATTTAAGAAATGGATATAAAGTAACCTACTCGAGTTTCATCATCTGAATCGTCAGGGTTACATCCGCTGAATTAATTCAGTTTGCACTTCTCAGCTACCAAAAAGTAGATGACAGACCTCTGTTTGTCTGAATCAATATGTTTGCTTTGCCGCCGTTTTGAATAGCCTCAAAATAAATATTTTTTTGCGAGATTAAAATAATTTTACTATAAAACAATTCCAAGAAATGAAGAATTTACAGTTACGGAACATAATTCTGAAGAAGGTATTTACCTTTTTTCAAAAGAATTCCCCTTATTCATTGAATAACTCTTGTATGTATACTCAGCAGAGTCTCTGTCAAAAATCACGGGTTTATTTATATAGTAATAAGTAAAGTCGTCGGTGTGGCCAAAAGTCGCTATCAGCCAATCAGCGAGGGTGTCTATCCCCTTTTCACTAAGGAGATTGTTTTTTGCGTCTGAGGTGGAGCGCCACACCTACCATCAGCTTCTTACTTTACCGCACAGATCCCTTGCTACTCATATGCTGAGTTTACGAGGGCCGGTATCGAACTAGGAACCTTGTGGTTTCTAGTCGAACGCTCTACCGACTGAGCTAACCCGGACCCTTTATTGAAAGAAAGCACTGAATTTTAAACCTGAAGTTGTCTTTAAAATATTTGTAATTTGAATTTCTAGGGTTGCCTATTAAATTATCAATATTTTCTTTTTGGTTTGGGGAGTAGTATCTTTGTGAGAGAAATTATTAAATTGACATCTTTAATGGAGGCTTTAATGAAAAAAAGTGCCCAAAGATGATACTTGCAATCATCAAGTTACAAAAAATGGTAAAACACACACATGCAAATGAAGTATTAACCTGCTGGAAAAAATCGCTTTGAAGACATTTTAACAGCTCCCCCCCCCCCTCTCTCTCTCTCTCTCTCTCTCTCTCTCTCTCTCTCTCTCTCTCTCTCTCTCTCTCTTTTTCTATTCCCTTCTGTATGCTCTCTCTGTCTGTCTGTCTGTCTGTCTCTCTCTGTACTCTTTTTCTATTCCCTTCTGTCTGTGTCTGTCTGTCTGTCTCTCCCCCCCTCTCTCTCTCTCTCTCTCTCTCTCTCTCTCTCTCTCTCTCTCTCTTCTCGATGTACTCTTTTTCTATTCCTGTCTGTCTGTCTGTCTCTCTCTCTCGATGTACTCTTTTTCTATTCCCTTCTGTATGCTCTGTCTGTCTGTCTGTCTGTCTGTCTGTCTCTCTCTCTCTCTCTCTCTCTTCTATCTATCTATCTATCTCTATCTCTCTCAATGTACTCTTTTCTATTCCCTTCTGTATGCTCTGTCTGTCTGTCTGTCTGTCTGTCTCTCTCTCTCTCTCTCGATGTACTCTTTTTCTATTCCCTTCTGTATGCTCCTCCTCTCTCTCTCTCTCTCTCTCTCTCTCTCTCTCTCTCTCTCTCTCTCTCTCTCTCTCTCTCTCTCTATCATATCTCAGTTATTGATAATATTCAAACTAACTCTAATCATTACTCAATAACCTATTGGAAATATAAGCTCAAATCCTGGACGTGTTAATTGCATTTCACTTAGCGCTAATACCCTTGGGAAAGGTATGAATCCTACTCTCCCTCCAGCTATGGATAAATAGTAGGGCAGACTGAGCTCTTTAACCTTGGTTAGGCAACCGGTCTAGGAGAAGGAAAATTCTGAATTGAAACCTGTTAAACTCCGCTTAAGAAATAGACCTTGTGTCGCATCCTGCTCGTGCGGAGGGGTTGGTAAATATATATTGGAAATATAAGCAGGACGGAAATCAGAATGGTTATCAAAATGATGAAATAAAAAAGAACGGGAGTCGATGTGATCACAATAAGTAATTAAGACTGATGAAAGAGAAATGACAGAGATGCTAATAGTTTTATTGGTATGGGAAAACAAACAAATACCTATAGGGGTCAAGAATGATTATAAATCCCATTTACTAAAAAGGAGATAAACCCTAATCCAGAAAACTACTGTACAATAGCATTACTCTATTTCTCGTAAAGTATTAGCCTGGCTGTTACTTAACAAAACAAGAGACTAAACTGAAAGAGTCCTAAACGAGACTCAATATGGATTCAGACTAGACAGAGGGACAATATATACCATATTTATAGAGATACAGATAATGGAAAAAGCTAAAGAAAGAAAAGTCTCATTCGACTTTCATTTTAAAGATTTCAATTCAGCCTTTGACACTTTGTGAAGAAAGACCCTTTGGATGACAATGAAGGCGATTGGTATCAGTTCAACAATTGTTGATATAATTGAATTCATGTACGACAAAACCGAGTATAGAGTTATGATCAACAACAGCATTATAGACTGGTTCAATGTGAGCACTGGAGTTTGACAGGGATGTCTATTATTTTCCTATCTTTTCAATATTTTTTTTAACTAGTCATCTTGAAACGAAATCTTAATCTAGACGAAAGTTTTACAAACGCCATTCGTTGCACTGATAACACTGCTCTAATCCTTGCCATATTTGAGAAGCTGAAGCTGTCCACCGAGAAATTGGAAAAGTCATTCTCAAAATGAAGGATAAAAATAAATGCAAGATAATATATTAGATGATTATTATAACATCACTCAAAATGTTATAAGTGATATACCCTATAGACTAATGGAATGCGCCGACGGTTACTATAAGTAACAGGGACAATTATGGCTTGGAGAGTAAGCCAATGCGAGTCAGCTCATAACTCTAGTGTCGGACGTAATTCCCACTTCTCTGTACTGTAATTGTCTACTCTTTTGTTAATACATTTTCCTACATTTGTTACCCGTCGTTTTGTTCTTATTTGACCCCTTAAAACTCCACAACACTAAATAACGGGATACACGAAAAGGTCAACAAATTTAGATTTTGGGAGTCAGTGATACAAGGTCATTTGATGTAAGAAGAAGTATAACTCTAGCTTCTTCAGCCTTTAGTAAAGATGATTTTTTTTAAATATGGAAACAAATAAATCTATCAAAGCCAATCAATGTTCGTCTATACTATGTCCTAATAGTCCAAATATGTTGGGAAAAGTTAGAGTTTGAAGGAGGAAGACAACAGAAAACAGCGTGTATTTTAAGAACGATTGCCTCAGGCCTATAGTGGGAGTTTCTTGGATGAATCACATCAAAATGAATGATATTAGGTGTGACCTTGGAATACCAAACAAAATCAAACATTATCGAGATTTTATCTTGATCACGTGATACGTAGAGATAATGCTGGATATGTTAACTATTCGTATGAGAACGAACTTACCAACAGAAGACTCAGAGAATGACCACCAAAGTGATGGAGTATAAAAAAAAACAAAAAAAATTAGAGAATACAAAATTATTTCTGGAAAGACTGACAAAAGGCAGAACGAAATGGAGATCTTGTGTGGAGAAATATGTAAAGAGAATCCTTGTGGTTTTGTGTCAATATTAATAATAAAGATGATGATTTTGAAAGTCTTGATTACGTCATAACATTTGTTGTTCTTTTCTGCTTTGGGCTTTTTGCGTAGTTTTTCTTTTCCTCGCCAATTAACATCCTCTTTCATTCAAATTTTCAATACCCAGTAATTTGGAAGACATCAGTATTAACAAAGAAAAAATAAAATCAACAAATACAAGGAATTGAAGTTCCCTTTAAATTTTAAAATGAAAGTAAATAAAAAATATTTTAATCATATCTGCTTCCATTAAAAAATCGCAAACCCCCAAACTTTTAAACACCAAAATATAAGAAAAAAAGAAAGAAAAGAATTTTTTAAATGTGAATTTTCCACCAGTACTAGTAGTAGTAGTAGTAGTAGTAGTAGTAGTAGGAGGAGGAGGAGGAGGAGGGAGGAGGAGGAGGAATATAACGAGCAAACGCGCAGACAGTAGTGTATTGCTTTACACTCAGTAGAGAAGGGCGTCCCATCATGGAGTAATGGTTAGCAAGCTAGTCTCGCATATAAATTACTACTTAATAGCGTAATAGCGTGTTAGATCCTCGCTGGATTCCCCATACTTGCGACCTTATGCCACATCCTACCCGTGGCGAACTGGTTGAGTAAATATCTTCTCACTCAGTAGAGAATGTTATGACTGTTTTTTTCGAGTACCCCTTTCCTCTCTTTTTGTTTGCCTCAACGTAACAGATTCAAGTGAACAGACAAACAAATTTAGTGATGACTCTATGTCTACGCTATCCTAACTTATATATATATATACAAAAAAAATTATTTATATATATATATATAATTAAAAAAATTAATACGTAACAATGTCTCTTCCACTGACACTAACGGAAAAATCAATTTAATCATTTATTACAAAAAATTCAAAACTACAAACCTCGTCACCTGCAACAACACCTCCCCAAACTACCCGTCTTAATGAGACCAATATCGTGTATGAATTTAAATGTAACGTAGGAGACTGTCTCTCCCAAATCAATAATACATATATTGGCCACACGACGACTACATTATCTCGTAGATTAACCCTACCTTATCAGATTCCAGCTCCATTAATCAACATCTTAAAACACATTCATGCCCCCTCTACCTACCGCAAAATTCTAACTGAAAATACACACACACTATATAGAGAAAAAAACAAACAAAAACTTCAAATATTGAAGCTTTATATATAAACAAAAAAAACTACCCTCAACAAAAAAACTTTGAAGTAAGTCAACATATCCTAAAATGCTTATAATTTTCTGCCTACATTACTTCCATTATTCCCCCCCCTTCAAAAAATCACCACTGCTTTGTTCAAACTACTACCATTCCAAAAACCTCACTACCTATTGATATTACCTCCCACTAATTCCTTGCTTCTACTCGTTCTCGTTAAAAACGAGACATGAAAACTATTCCATCGTTTCCACCTGATGATGGCAAAGTGCATTGCCGAAAGCGCTAGTGACGAAACATTCGGTGGACTGGTATAACCAGTTCCACCCTGACACCAGAAGGATGGCCCGAAGATTAGAACGGATCGGCGAAAGACTTGTCAGACAGGAATTGTCTGTTCAATTCAATGAAACATGTATATATATACATATATATATATGTGTGTGTGTGAGAGAGAGAGAGAGAGAGAGAGAGAGAGAGAGAGAGAGAGAGAGAGAGAGAGAGAGAGTATGTTTGTGACGGCATATATACTAGATAAATGTAACTCCGAAGAAAAACAATTTGTCTAATAAACCAAAGATTGTATATATTCATTACATATATTATAGTCTGGCGTAAGGCACGATATTGGTGCAATCGGTGATAACCCAACGTGAGCCTAGTTTGTTAACGATCCTGTGGAATAGTAAGATAAAAAGAGAATATGAAAAAGATTTTACAAGAAAACGGCTTTGGATAAAAGGTAATAGTATAAGATAAAATGAGAGAAAACAACTTGAAACATGATTACCTCCCTTGTCAATATAGGATAACTCATATATTTTACTAAAGAAGGAAAGAAAATTTAAAAAGCGCCGACCATAACTCCTATCCAAATTTAAAAACTTCCACAATTTTGGACAAACGAGATTACAAAACAAAATTAATCAAGCAATCTCTAGAATCTGATTGTATAAGGCAAGTTATGTGGGGTACTTACAAATACGTCCGCACGTTTAAATTCCAGGAGGGCCGTAAATCATTACCGCCAAAAAAAAGTATCAAATCGGAGCCGGTTAACACATATATAAGCTGACTACGAATCAACAAGTCAGTTGGCCTTTACCCATGACCAAGATGGGACCTTATCCCCGGCATGTGAGAGGGACTCTATACTCGGCACGTAGCAGTTGGACGTTACCCACCACCAAGGGATGAACATTTGCCTCCGCATGTTGGACTTAACCCACGACCAAAATAGGACTTTATCCCCGGCGTGTAAGTTGGACTTTACCCACGACTAAGATACGAACTTTTTCCTCGGCACATGGCAGATGGACTTTTTCCACGGCGAGAATGCGATGAACAGCAGTTTCACCACAACCAGCCCAATGCGAGAATCGCTGATAAGATCAAAGGTACGTGACTTAGCGACCCGACCCGAACCGACCCGAGTAGAGAGAGCTATCACGTCTAGAAGTAACGGATACCGCTTCATGACCCGGCAGCCTTGCGCCAGAAATGCTGATAACATCAAGATACGCGACTTAGATTTTGACCCGACGATACTCCAACGACGAGACAATCATATTAAGAATGTGAGTTATTAACACCTTTCCCAAATTATCGAGTCTTCTGCCGACCAATGATCAAGGAATAAATTTCTTGGTTGTTGTTAACTACATACCACATGTTTGTTATTCCTGATTTTTTGTCTAGCCTGCGTCTTTTTCATTTTTCGTCATATCAAATATTATTTGAGTGACCGGAATTGGTTTTCACTGGCCCCACTACACCAGTGAACACTCTTCGCATTCATTTAGAAGACACGTGAAAGGAAGAATCGCTCTGAAAACAAGCGACGGTTGTGTTTTGTGTGCTGGGCTACGTATCCCTACTTAATTCCTTGTGTGAAAAATACATGTACCGTAAATGACAACATCGAAGAAAACTAATACCAAGTAAATGGATGTACACCAACTACCAAAAGAAGATATCAATTACGGACATTCTCACGACAAAATTGACATTTCAAGTGTTTTATTTTACTCTGTCGTCATCATCATCATGTCGCGCAAGCAGCACGTATATCCATGACAATCTCTCGCTTAATTTCCCTATCACTCATTGCCCTGGGAGGTCTTCTGCGCAGCGACCAGCATCCTCGCATAGTTGGTCAATGTTAGTCCTTAGTGGGCGACCCACACTAGCATGTCCATGTGTTGGCTTCCACAGGAGTATGTCGCTTATGAGCTCATCCCTGCCTCTCCAGCAGTGTCCTGCATGCCTAGTCCGTCTCACTCGGGTGGTCTGTGAGATAAAATTTCATTCTTAATAAGAATATTTCCCAGAATAATGAAAGGCATGTAACCTAAAACTTCTCTTAAGATAAAACCAGCATTCATTCAGTGCATTCATATTTCTCTCATTCTTTCATTTTTTTTTATTTCAAGTTTATTTCCACATCTACTGATATCAAACAAGCTTGAAAGAATTCTTATCTTATCTTATCAGATTAAGAATACAAATTCTAAATTATTGCGTTTTCTGAGAAAAGCAAATATTTTATCAGCAGCTGCAAAAGAAGAAAAAGGATTTTGATCCCGTGTCGACAGAGAAAAAAAAATTAAAATAAAGAAGAAAAAAATAGAATCAAATGAACTCGTTTCATGGATTTCTGAATTTTAATCGTCTATTTTTTTATTATTTTTTTATTTTATTTTACTTGTAAAAAGCAAAGAAACAAGTCTGACATCGAAGAACAATCCACCCTGTCGGCGGGCTTAGAATATACTGACTGTATCCCTGCAGACGGAGGAAGACCCACACCCACCCACCCACCACCACACACACACACCAAAAAAGGGGTGAAGTCCTGGGTATGAAACTAAACTGAATCTGATACTGAGACTTCAATTCTGGAAATCTACGGAACGTGGAGTACCCCTTCTGCTATTACTTCCAGATCCGCTATAACCTGGAGTGGAGGTACCTACTAGGGTCCCACCTATGGGTCAAATAGATCTATTTAAAACAATTAGTATTCGATAGGAATACTTGATGCTATATAACTAAATTATTTGTATTAAAAATATTTACTTGGGGCTATAATTATTTACTAAGGATTATTATTAGTTACTTGAAACCATTTAACTGTGTGCAAACAAATGAATATTATTAAATAGAAATAATTACTTGAAACCATGTAATTATTTGTATTAGCGATTTACGCAACATGTCCATAACACGCGCTGTTTAAAAACAACTTTTCGCCGTTATTCTTTTGTATATTTGATTGTACGATACACTGGATATACTTTGTGGGGCCTCACAGCAGGAAGGGGGAACCGGTGTGCAGATAAAACCGTTGAGAGGAAGGCCCGAAACGGTGCATATTCTCTCCTCATGACCCCCAAACCAAATACATAACAAATCAAAAACAACACAACAAAACAATCATGGAGTTGAACTTCTCGTTGGTTTTGCTATTGGATCGATGAGCATTCTACAGTCCGCTCGCTTTCTGGTGAATTTTAGTTACTTATCAAGTAACTTTCTTCCTTGAAACCATACAACTGGTGCAAATTATTTGTATTGTATAGGAATACTTAACATCATATAACTGTGTTTTTTTTTTAAATCTTAAAAAACAACTACACAAAAGATTTTTTATTATTTAGATTTTTTTGACTTTTGTCCTCATCTTTATTGTTATATACACAACGTTTCGGTTGATGAGCCCTCCGGCCTTCTTCAGGCGTTTCTTGTCGAACTCGGAACCTTCATGTCGTAATTTGGAGTTCGACAAGAAGGTTCCCGAGTTCGACATGAAACGCCTGAAGAAGGCCGGAGGGCTCATCAACCGAAATGTTGTGTATATAACAATAAAGATGAGGACAAAAGTCCGAAAAATCTAAATAATACAGCTCATCAAGCCTCATCTTTAAAATTCAGACAAATAATACACAAAAGATGTATCTATAAATCTATAATGAATGTAGTTCCTTAACCTCTAGGAATAAAATAACATTTGGCCGGATGGCATGCCGTTAAAATCAATCAATCAATCTAAGAACAATTTCCTTATTCCAGAGTTAAACTCAATAAATATTTCCAATCTAAAAACTAACAGTGAGTGACTATTGCTAATTTCATCCAATCCGAGCAACACTGTGATGAGTCATTTTCAAGTTTGATTACACTCCATTGGATGGCACTTAGTAACCTTTTGAGGAACTAAATAGACTAGACGTGGAGTTATTGAAATTGGGTGATGACGTTTTTGGGGTTTTTTTTTGTTTTTTGTTTTTTTTTAGTAGAACGTCTGGACGGCACGAATGGAGAATGTTTAGGGATGAGTGTCTCGCCGGATGGACGTCTTCTCTTTTGACTAAACAGACGACATTAGGGAAATAAAACAAAATAAAAATCCAACAAGAGATGGAAAGAAAGAAGTAAACGGTGAATAAGGTCAACATTACGAGTGGGATAATTATGTTTTAATCAATGCAGCCAAACAGAGAATTATGAATTAATAAGTTAATAGCACCTGTTAATTACATACTGGATGTTCTGCTGACTTATTGCGAGGCATGAACTGCTTCTAGCTGTCTTTTAATTCAAGGACTGTCCTGCTATCAGAAGTCGACAGATAATTATCAGGTTATCATTTCGAAACGGATAATTACTGGTCAAATTACTCTTATGTCGAAGGAATGCTTTTAATGACATCAAATTTTCTCGTCATCTGATGAACTTAACAAAATTACACAGTCAGAATCAGTGAAAGAAATTACAAAGAAACAGAGAGGAAAAGTCCCAATTTTACGAGAAGATAAGTAACATTCCATACTTATATGTAGACATCCATACAAGGAGATCTTATGGGCTGAATATTTTCCCCAAAGCTCACTCATACAGAGACAGAAAAGAGAGAGAGAGAGAGAGAGAGAGAGAGAGAGAGAGAGAGAGAGAGAAGAGAGAGAGAGAGAGAGAGAGTCACATTACATTTTTATACATTTGAATAATTGAGTATATAAGTGTGTGTATGCGTCGATATAGGAAATGAAGGTCTACTTTTATTGACCCCTGTTCATACAGCAAAATTTATTTGCAGACACACAAATATATAAGCAGATAGACACTTTTACACACCCACACATATACACTCGATATTTATATCTATATTACCACCCACACACAAAAATACCACTGAAGGTTTTTATACATGTGCGCATGCGTACATAAACTACTGCGGTGAAAATGAATATTCAAATGTAACACACGGTGTCTTCTGTTTGATCTCTGTATGTATTTGATCTCTGATAAGTATGAAATTTCGGGCCATATTACCTTTAGGCACCCATTTTTGATCTCGATTAAGAAAGGACATGATTTTCATTTACACCGTCAATATCCGGTCGTTTGTTAGGGTTAGGGTTAGGGTTAGGGGTTAGTTTTATAAAAAAATTTAAAATCTAAAAATCGTCTGTTAAAACAACCGGATATTGACGGTGTAAATGAAAAACGTGTCCTTTCTTAATCGAGATCAAAAAGGGGTGCCTAAAGGTCATATGGTCCGAAATTTCTAATATAAGAACAATCCTTATCGAAAAAAAAAAAAAAACGCCAACCGGATATATGGAGAGCACTGGCACATACCATGAAACAATGGTTAATAGGTTAGTAAACATGGTCACTAGTGTATGGAGTTTAATCTATTAAGGCCCGAGGTTTAAAAAAATCCGAAAGTAAAAAGTTCTATTAATTTTTCCATGGAAACTATAACAGATAGAGGGAGCAAAATAACACCGATTAACTTATATTTTTCCACACTTCCAATATAACCCTAAAAGTTTCACAACATCCATCATATATATATATATATATATATATATATATATAATATATATATATATAAAGTAAAAAGTAAAGTCGTCGGGCGGTCTAATGTCGGTATCAACCATGCAGCTAGGGAGTCTATCCCCTTTTCACTAGCGCTAGACCAAGGAGATTATTTTAGTTCCATCAGCTCCTTACTTTACCGCACAGATCCCTGTGCTACTCATACGCTGAGTTGGCGAGGGCGGGTATTGAACTAGGAACCTTGTGGTTTCTAGCCGAACGCTCTACCGACTGAGCTAACCCGGCCATATATATTGAATCAATTTCTCTGAAAACTGTTCTGGTTGTTCTCAAAATCAGCCTATCAAAGACTAAAGATGTTCACTCTAGCTCGATCGCATGTTTAACTTGAATCAAAAGATTCTGGTAAATGGCACAGGGCTAGTAGTTTGGTTTGGTTTGGTTTGGTTTGGTTTACGGCATTCAACCTCAGTGGGTCATTTAATGCCGATAAAGTTTTGAAATAAATCAATTTTTTTATAAATACATTTTTCTATTTAACCCATAGATGGGACCCTAGCAGGTACTACCACTCCGGGTCAGAGTGGACCAGGGAGCAATGGTGATGAAGGGGTGCTCCACATTCCCCAAACCTCCAGAATCTGGAACCTCACCATCAGATAGAGTTTAACGTCATTTCCAGGACATGTAGACCCGCAGTCACCACCTTCTAGCACCCATATGATAAAAAGGGGTTGGGGCTTGCCATAAGGGCAATAGGGTTGGGAAAATCATATAGGTAGGGCTAGTAGTGCTCAATGCTTTTGTATATCTCAGTAGTACACAAGCAAGAGAAAGTTCTCTTGATTTTGAAATATTCCTGCGAATCCGAAAAGCATCCGATGCCTTTGGAAAGCTTAAAAAGAGAGTATGGACAGACTTGCAGCATCACCAGAAAGATGAACGTCTATATTTATCGAGAATGTATATTGACTGCTTTGCTTTGATAATCAGAAACATGGACAGTTCAATGCTGACCTTTAGTCTTTTGGAACGTTTTCATTTTTTTTTAAATGCTGAGACGAATACCCAATTGTGAAATAGCAAAGCAAAACAACGGATACTGAACATTTGAGTATGGCTAAATGCACAAGTATAGAGTCTTTGATTATGGCAAATCAAATGCGCTAGACAGCACACATTGTGCGAATGGAAGACCAAAGACTTCCCAAGCGTCTGTTCTATAGTGACCACTATCATAGCAAGCGTCCTCATAAACCAAGAAAACGCTACAAAGACAATATTAATAATATTCATAAATCGTTAAAAATTGATATTCTGGACTGAGAAAAGCTATTATTGGGACGCTCTGAGTAGAGAAAGACCTTTAAGACAGCATGTGACTCATTTGAGAAGAGCTGTAAAAGTCATGAAAGGTTGAAGCGACAGCTGAGGAAGGGAACAATGTCGGACTCTCAAGTTCAAGAGAATGATTGGGGAGTGTATTTATGTTACCGTATTCTTCTCCCTAAAGCTGTATACGTCAATCACACGAGAGATGTGAACAGGACACACTTCCTTTAAAGATAGGTGATACTATTAGCATCATTTGCAGAAAAGTCTGCAAATCTTTGTTCATCTTGGAAAGACACGTGGTGATAGGAAAAACCTTCTACAAGTATCAAATCAAGTAACATCTACAGTAATCCTTTGTCTGTCATCTCTGCCTCAAAATGTTCAAGACTGTTGCTGGATTATGATATAATATACGATGGAGAGTAAAGATTATCCAAACTTTCGCCATAATATTACTTTATTATTGCGTTCTACGCATGCGTGCTTATAGTTGGCACTGTTGTGGTCACGTGATTAAAGTTTGAGCTTGGTCTCACCATTTTGCTTGCAGTCTTGGACCATATTACCTTAAGGCACCCCTTTTCAATTTCGTGTCATTTTTTTTTCATTTACACCGTCAATATCCGGTTGTTTGTTAGTGGTTAGGGTTAGGGGTTATGGTTAGGGCTAGGGGCTAGGGTTAGGGGTTCTAACCCTAACCCTAACCCCTAACCCTAACCCCTAACAAATAACCGGATATTGATGGTGTAAATGAAAAGAATCACCTAATGACACGAAATTGAAAAGGGGTGCCTTAAAGTAATATGGTCCGCAGTCTTTACGTAAACATGGCCGCTCCACTAGAATACAGTATGCACCAAGTAAGTAACCCGATTTCTCTAGTCGGAAGTAGTGTCAGGGGCTGAAATTCATCTGAGACTTTTATCACAATACGGGTACAGTTCACTACTGCGTAGAAGTGTTTGAGCGGATAGAGAATTTTAGAATTGCCTGGACAAGCAGGACACACGAAGATTGAACAAAATTGCACTGGCTTTAAAAATCTGTCTTAGTCTTTTGTGAATATGAGCTAATATTGTGGCAACATTGAAACTGAAGTTATGATCAGTTTCAGACATATGTTGAACGAGGGTGTTCTGAAAATTGCCCAATTTAATATCCCGCTTGTGCTCATATAAACGCTTGTAGAGAGTTCTGGCAGTTTCTCCTATGTATTTTTTGTCGCAATCTTTACATGGAATTGCGTAAACACCAGCATCGGATTTTATAGAATTGTGAGACCCTGCATTGTGTAAGCTTCTAATTGATTTGGATGAAATAGTAACGATTTTGATACCAAGGATGTAAATTATTTTCTATAGAGTTAATGGAAGAGTTATTAGGTAAAATTATGTATATTAGAAGATGTATTAGTGGAGTTTTGTGACTGTTTTCTTTTATGTATTTTGAGAGCTTTAGATTTAGCAGACTGTATAAAAGGTTTAGGGTAAAGAAGATTTATAAAGGAATTTTTATGTAATTAAACTCATCGTCTAGGTATTTAGGGGTGCATATACGGAGGGCTCTAAGATAGAAACCAATAATGATTCCTTTTTTATTGTTGGTATTGTGGTGTGAGTAAAAGTGTATGTGGTCGTTTTTACAGCTAGATTTATGGTGGACTTTGAATTCTAATTTGTCTTTATTTTTAATAAGTAAAATATCCAAAAAAGGTAAAGAGTTATTGGATTATAATTCATGCGTAAATTTTATTTAAGCTATCAGTAATCTTTTCTAAATCAAGTTCCTGTGGGTAGATGAGTAAAATATCGTCAATATAATGGAAATGATTAGAATTCTTTGGAATATATATTTAAAAGGATCAGATTCTAGAAACTCAAGATAAAGACATGCGAGAACCCCACTGAGAGGTGATCCCATAGGCAAACCAAATTTCTGTTTATAAAAGATGTTGTTGTATTGGAAATAACAATGTGACGTGCATAAGGTACAAATTTTAATTATTTTCGATATGGATAGAGGTAAATTAATGTTAGTTTTTGAGAGGTGATTTTCTAACCGTTTTAAACATTTGTTGACCGGTATATTAGTGAACAGAGATTTTATGTCCAGACAAGCTAAGGATTTGTTTTTCATATTGATGTTGATTAATTTGTTGAGAAGTGAGCCAGAATTAATTATGTGTGCATCGCTAATAGTACCTAATAAAGGGGATAGGGTTTTGGCTAAGAATTTACCAATATTATGGGGGGCAGAACTAATACAGAGATAATTGGTCTTAAAGGAATATTTAGTTTATGGGTTTTGGGAAGACCATAAATTTTCGGGATAGTGGAGTGATAATTGATAAGCGAGGACCAGAATTTGTCCTCCTTTGGATACTAATTTTTTATAAGATGTATTAAAATTATGTATGTTTTTTGTGGTAGTTTGTGGAGAGATTTGTTGTTGTCATCAAGTAAGTTCCATTATTTTATGGTTATAGTCAATGGAATCCATTGGAATCTAATTTTGGAACACTTCGTTTTTTCAAATTTCTTCATATATATATATATATATATATATATATATATATATATATATATATATATCAGTCATCACAGACACGTGTTTTGACGTTTACGTCTCCTCAGTGCGACTCGACATTTTTAACAGCTACCTCTAGTCGGGAGCGAAACCGACTGAATTTTCATCTACCAAGCTCTTAACCCTTACGGCCGCTAGTAACTGTCAGTCAGAGGCGAACAACTAATTGATACATACTTACAGAATGTATGTTTTTATAATCACCAGAGAACTTAAGTCTGTAAACATATATATATATATATATATATATATATATATATCATCATCATCATCATCATCATCATGTCGCGCTTTCAGCGCGGATATCCATGACGATCTCTCTCCATCTGTCCCTATCGCTCATCATTCTCGGGAGGTCCTCTATGCAGCATCCTGCATCCGTACAGAGCTGATCAACGTACGTTTTTGCTGGTCGGCCCACACTGGCTTGTCCATGTGCTGGCTTTATGAGTTCGATATATATATATATATATGTGGTGTGTGTGTGATGGACTCTCCCGTCGATTCCGACGTATGAGGTTCAGACATATATATATATATATATATATATATATATATATATATATATATATATATATATATATAAGCATGGGTGTGTATATATGCGTATTTCGGTGTTACGACCGTTAGTGACTGTCAGTCAGAGGCAAACAATTAATTGGTACATACTTACAGAATGTATATTTTTACAATCACCAGAGAACTTAAGTTTGTACACACATATATATATATATATATATATATATATATATATGTGGGGGGGAGCATGGGTGTGTGATCATGGGTGTGTGAGCATAGGTGTGTATATATGCATATTTCGGTGTTGATTATTCTGTCAAATGTATCTGATTGAAAAATACTCAGTACTATGTTAATGTACCTCGACGCCAACTAATTCGGGATAGCATGTACAACGATGGTGGTAGTGCTGTTGGTGTTAGCCAACAGAAGAGATCACTTTGTTTGTTTGTTTGTTTTTTTCCCTGATGGGTACCGGAACAATTGCAATCAGACAAATCGATACATTTTTCCCTCGCCCTCTGTTCGTTATTCCCGCTTCATTTAGTTTTGCGAGGGAAAAAAGTCTTCCTATTAAAGAGGAAAATCGTGAAAGAATTCTATTTCCCGCGATGTGGGCTCTAAAATTTGAGAAACAATCTGATTCTATGAAAAAATTATTTTTACATGATTTTCTGTAAGGATAGCTTCATCAGAAATTCAATGTTTTCGCAAAAAAGAAATTTACACTTGACAAGGGGAAGAAAGATGGCACGCATTTCTTCTCTCTGTCCAAAACTTAAATGAGGTAGATAGATAGATAGATAGATAGATAGGTAGATAGGTAGGTAGGTAGATAGATACAAAAGTGGTATTAGATATATGTGACAGATATATAGAAAGATGCAGAGATATGGAGACAAATATATAACAGATAGATAGATAGAGAGAGAGAGAGGGGAGGGGGGATAAATATCTAGCAGTCAGATATAGATAGATAGATAGATAGAGACAAAGGCGGTGATAAATATATAAGAGATAGATTGAGAGAAAGGGGTAATAAATATATAACAGATATATATATATATATATATATATATATATATATATATATATATATATATATATATATATATATATATATATATATAAAATGTTGTTCTGGTTCCAACGGGAGAAAATTCAATATTTTATTTAAAAAATTTTTTTTAAAAAGAAGGTCCGCAAAATGTATTATGTTTTTAGAAAAAAAAATTTAATTCTTTTTATCTTACATATGCAACACGTGTTTCAGATCTTCTGGTATCTTCTTCAGGCTTTGATTGATAATATGAAAATTTCATATTATCAATCAAAGCCTGAAGAAGATACCAGAAGATCTGAAACACGTGTTGCATATGTAAGATAAAAAGAATTTTTTTTTTTTTTTTTCTGAAAACATAATACATTTTGCGGACCTTCTTTTTATAATATATATATATATATATATATATATATATATATATATATATAGAGAGAGAGAGAGAGAGAGAGAGAGAGACAGAGACAGAGACAGAGACAGAGAGAAGAGAGAGAGAGAAGAGAGAGGAGGGGATAAATATATTACAGACAGACAGATAGATAGATAGATAGATAGATAGATAGATAGATAGATAGATAGATGTCTATTTCACATGATAGAAATGAGTTCGTGAACAAAAAACAAACAGTAAATGGCATGTTAGCAATACATACAAGTTTCTTTAAGTTGTTAGACATTTTTTTTTTTAGTACGTGTTTAAATAAAAGAATATTTATACTTATATTGACATTTCATGAGCACCGACTTAGGCTATTACCGCCTCCGCATTATGGATGGGGAGTGGGGGTTACCGTCAATGTCAATTATCTAAGGGAGATAATTATTTATTGTATCTTTGCACTATCACTTTTATTTTCTGTACCAGACAACATTAAGCTGGGTAAATATTCTCCTCTCTCTCTCTCTCTCTCTCTCTCTCTCTCTCTCTCTCTCTCTCTCTCTCTCTCTCCTCTCTCTCTGCGTGTGTGTGTGTGTGTGTGCGCGTGCGCGTGTGTACATCTTTGTGTCTGTATGGTTCATTAAATTTGTTTAATTTATTAATGGGACCATTCGACATTCAAATTAGAAATCAATAAATTTATCATCGAATGACTAAATAATTAGTTTCCAAACGCAGAATTCCTTCTCGTCACAATTCGGAAATGAAATCTACAAACTAGAGATACAAAACAACATAATTTATAAACAAAATGACAAATACCATTCGCACCTACGAAAAAAAAAATGTTCTTGTATTTTATGTTTCCATAACAAAAGCATCGATTGTAATTTCTTCGTATAAAATCTTCTTTTTTTTTTTTATCTTTCCTCAATTGAAGAAGAGAAACAATAAAATAATTCTTCTAATCGACGCTCTCACGTGTTGCTTGATGAAAAGCAATAAACGGCCGCTACCATCACTACAAGAACGTATTTTATCTGACATTAATAATCTAACTGCATTAGTTATCATTTTTGTCACAATTTCCTACGCAAAGTGAGCACAAACATTACTTCTTGATTGTCTATCGCCGACAGCGTCTTGGGAAGTGGAGAACATTGGCTATCTCATTTGGTTGGAATATTCACGTATCAGTTTCGAGTCCTGCGCCCAGCCTCTTTTATCACAAATAAAGCCACAATAAGTAAGAGACAATAGAGTCAAAGTGACTTCGGTTTGTAGAATGTTCATTATCCACCAAAAAAGAAGTATTTAGCCTCAAGCTCAATCCTCCTTGGGGATGGCAGTCATCATTCATGATTTGTGGACTGACATACAGATTTTCAACGATTTAAAAATTCGAAGTAGTAAATGAATAAAAAGGTTTTTATTGGGTATGTGCATTTTGCCGAATTAAAAGGGAGATAACTGATTATTTTTAGACGTTTTGAAATTCTGACATCAGTGAGTAATGGAAAAAATTATTGGGAGTAAATTAATATAAAATTTCATATGGAGGAGTTTGACTGCGTACCCAAAAACGTAACACAACAAGGACACGCACTCTGAACAGTTGTTGTTGTCCCCAGGGTGAAAACCCGGGTGTTTTGGAGTAAAAAGGGGAAAAACTCATTTGTAATTAAGACTAGATTAGCCTTCCGTATACGAAAAAGAACAATTGTTAGTAATGATTTTTAAATATATATATCTCGGAAAATATGTTGTAGCCACTTTTATCATAAGTACCAAAACAATAAGTAAGAACAATATAGTCAAAGTGACTTCTGTTTGTAAAATATTCATTATCCACTAAAAAAGAAGTTTTTAGCCTCAACCTATATCCTCTTTGGGGATGGCAGTCATCATTCACGATTAAATGGACTGACATACAGATTTTCAATGATTTAAAAATTCTGATCAGAAATGAGTAGAAATGTTTTCATTATTACAAAGGCTCATTAGTATGTGATAATGTAACTCACTAACTCGGCACATGGAGAGACTCTTTATCTTGAGAGTGCTAAATTTCTAAAATCGTATATGCTACCAAATTGTAATTCAGGATGTTATATTTTTAGGTTTTTAAACTGCAACTTTTAATAAATGTAGTTGTCTCCCCCTGGATCAGTTCACTAGGAATACTAAAGAATATTCCCTTAACTGGACTCCAGTTAAGTTATATTGAATAAAGCTTAAGTAAAGAAATTACCTTGTTTGTCTTTTATTGTAGCTGTATAGGTAACCTTACTATATTTGTGCAGTAGGACCTCATTATCCGCGGTGGATAGATTCATAGGCCCCTCATCGAACAGATGGCGAAATTATTAATTTTAAATCAAAATTTATTTTTTTATTTTCTCTAGAAAGAAAAAAAATGTTGGTCTAAAAAAAGAAAAATAAATGCTATTAATTATAACATAGACTCCTACTGTCGATTTTTACGATACCGCGACCGATATTTCGGGCTGGGCGCTATTATACTATACACAGTAAGCCCATTCAATGATAGCAGAGACTCACCCGCTCAAGAAACACATTTGATTTACGTGATAAATCAACTGTACAAGAGGGATGAATCAGACAAAACATTTCAATATGTTAAATAATAGATTTGCTGAATCTTTTATTTGACTTGTAGTGTAGTTAATTAAAAAGATTTAAAACAGTTGGGACAACCATTGGTCAAATTAGTGTAATTGACATTTTAATATCAAATGAAAGTTTGGATTTCATTGGACTATTTAAAGTCAGGTGACTAAAATTCTAGAAAGCGAGAAGATATATTAAACTGTTATTTAGTCAGCTGATATTTTATGCAAAGAAAAGACGTCGAAATAATAAAGTTATGTGCACATAAAATATCATTGTTATTCATCGCAATAAAACAGCGTGTGGTCTCGACAAAATGAACGGTCCGAGAACTAGATGGCGACGAGAGAGACGACAGCCGGCGAGAGAAGAACACAAAGAGAAGAAATGGGCCGTATTAGAACAAGACGACAATATTATAACTAGTCAATGAATTAAACGTTTTCTGTATTAATTTGAATTACCACCTACTTCCTCAGGATTTAATAACATTGATTTGAGGGCAGATTTTTCGAAATACTAATTTTTTAAACTTATGTTTATGTTTTATTCATCTGAAATTTATATTTTAAATAGTTTTACTTAAACAAAAGTTTTAAGCATGAATGTTTCGCTGATATTGGCCAATTGCGGTTTTATTTACGATTTCGCAAATGGTGTAGTCCTATCATTTTTTTGTTTTGCATTAATTTCAAGCCTTAAGAAAATTCTTTTGATTGGACTACGTTTCTAAGAAGGACAGCGCACGTGCTGTAATTGATAATAAGCTAGATTAGCAGAGCATTGTTAATGAGTTCGATTCTTCCTGGATGCATTATACTTCTGGCCTTGTGCCAAAAACGAAGCTAAGCTAAATAAATGACAACTTAACAGCTACAGTGACTGTGTTAACACAATCACTGGAAATTCAACACAATTCACGGCCTTTGTTGTTTAGATTCAACATTACAATCTAGTGATGAGATTCTAATTCTGGAGCTCTGGGGAATGCGGAGAACCTTTTCATTGCCATTACTCCCAGGCCCACTTTGATCCGGAATCGTAGTACTTGTTAGGGTTCTATCTATTGTTATATATAAAAAATGAGTTTAAAAAAGGGTAGTTTAAAAAAGGAATACCCTGCTGGAATTAATTAAACAAATGTCTACGGCATAAAATAACCCAAGGGTTGACATGCCGTAAAATACAACCAACCAAACTTATAGGAAAAACCTGAGGCTATTCGAATAGTGATTAAAACAATTTTACAATATTAACATCTATTCTATTCAGGGGTATTACTCGTTTATGAGAAAATTGGCACACACCTTGGTGAATTGTGAGAAAGTGTGTATGTGGCTTTTAAAAGCATGGTTACTGAAGATGAACGGCGAACAAACCAATCGAAAATAAGCAACAAAAAGAAGAAAAATAAAACGATGAAATAATTGTTGGTCGGATCAAATTAAGGAATAAGTTTGAAAACGTGTTCAGCTTAAAGAAACAGCCGCCGGGCAACACACTGAAAAGGAAGACGATTCAAATAATGGCGGCTGCTTGTATCAAACATTTCTCCATTGTGTGAATTTCAGTCGCAGTTATCCCCATGTTTTATTTGATGTAAATCTAGTTGAGAAATTTTCACATTTATTCATTTTTTTTTTTTTTTCATTTTGACGAGAAGCCATTGATCTTAGCTAACGAGTTTATAATGAAATAACATGGGCTTCGTGTAGACTGTAGATTTGATTACATCGGTTGAGATGTAGTTTTCCTCTCTGTTTTCTTTTCTTTTCATTGATAAATGTATCCTAGATTTGGTATGTTAACCTTTCGTGCTATTAGAAGGCGATGTAGTCAAGTTTTGACACTCTTCGTCTTGGCTATCACTTGCCGCCAAAAACCAACGCTGATGGATCGAAAGCCGAGCAATAAAAGATGATATTTGCTATTGTTCTCTTCTTCTAATCAAATCCAACCTTTTAAAACTGATTGTGTGAAAGTTAAGCGTACAATTCTTGAAACGTTTTTGACAGATGTAAATAAAATGTGACAGGAGAAAGAAACACGGATAATCCATTTGTGCAGGGGCGGGGAAGATGCGACTGGCTTGCTTCGTGTTCGTTCAAATGGGAAAATAGACAATTTATACTAAGGGGCTGCACTGCCCTAAGTAAGGGTGATCGTTCAGACGAATTTTTTTTCATTCAATTTTATAAAAACCATCAAATTAATTTTCAAATTATTTGTGCAATTGGAACCATTTTTTACGGTTTTTATGCGCATTTCACAAATTTATCGAGCGACATTTTAATGATTCCATTTTTTATCAGGATTTTTTTTTTCAAATTAGTTCTTATTTAATTGTTTGCGCTTGCAACTGATTATTTTACGCATAAAAACATTCACCGTTAATTTACTTAAGATCTTCTTTCTTAAATACACAAAATAATTATCACCAAAGACGAGATTTTTATGCCTAAACTATCCTCAACACATTTGCTGTACTTTAATATAGCTAATTATTGAGCTTAACTTGGTCTGGCACAGGGCTTGGTAAGTTGAGCACCAAGTAAGCACCGAACTCATTACACAATTGAACAGCTCTTTAACTAGTTCTCTACGGCGAGTGTTGATAGATATTTACAAAGATTATTACTGGCAAAAGGCTCCAGTATAGAACACTCACAGAGTAGTTATGGTCTGCAAAATGCTCTACGGCGGGTGCTTATATGGAACCCATGGTGTTGTTTGTGGTGTAATGGTTATCGCCGAAGGAAATGGAAACGGTGAATCGAGTTCAAATCTTGGACATGGCTGTTTACATAGCACTAATACCCTTGAGAAATGTATGAATCTAATTATGTTCCCTCCAGCTATGGGTAAATAATAGGGCAGACTGAATTCTTTAACCTTGGTATGGCAAATGGTCTAGAAGGAAAACTCTGAAAATAGGAAAATCTGTTAATGTCCTCTAAATCAGAAACCATATTAAAACCGTTTGAATTATAATCATCTGACCACTGTTGATCCGGAAAAATCAATTATCCGGCATGGTCCTGAAACCGATGATGATGATGATGATGATGATGATGTAAAATCCGCGATGGTTTTGTAATATGCATATTGTCCTAATAAATTATAATTTGGTTTATGCACAGACCCAAAGACAAATATTTTTATAGCGTGCATATAAATGCTTATAAACGGACCTGTGCGTGCGTGCAGGTGTTCGTGAGGATATCTGTGTAAATGCGTAGGCGAGTGTTTGTTGCTGTGTATAGCACGCTTGTTGTGTTATTCTGCAAAATGTGGGAACAAAAAGCCAAAATCGCTCGAAGCACGAGTAATTATAATATTCTTACACTGTTTATCAAATCCCATGAGCCTTTGCACCTGCAGCTATGCAGTCGGCTGATACAAGACAATTCCACCGTTTGGCATACCATCGAGGATCTGATGACTAACAATCTAATGGATCTTAGCGTGAAGACACCGACGAAAGAAATTCTGGGATTGATGTTTTTAAGGGTTTGATGGAAAAAGGCTGCGTTGGAATTAGGGGTCAGCAGCACAGCAACTGGTGGGTAGCGGGGATATGGGGTCAATATCCGCGATTCACAAATAGTTACCATCAAATGGTGACTTTGTATAACATTGTTTAATGGTTGAATTCCTCTGATGCAGTATGTAAGTCTGTCATGGCAACCAATTGATATACGATGCCGACAATAAGGACCATATGACCTTTAGGCACCCCTTTTGCGATCTCGATTCGTGGGGACATTTTTTTCCATTTACACCGTCAAAATCCGGTTAATTGTTAACAGACGATTTTTAGAGGTTTTTTTATTATAAAACTAACTCCTAACCCTAACCCTAACCCTAACCCTAACCCCTAACAAACAACCGGATTTTGACGGTGTGAATGAGAAAAGTGTCCCACGAATCGAGATCGCGGAAGGGGTGTCTAAAAGTCATATGGTCCGACAATAAATTTAGAAGAAGTTATAGCTTGAATGAGTTCCACTACCGGAATGAACGATAGATTGATTTATTTTAACAGCATGACAACCCGTTTGGGGTTATTTTATGCTAAAAGGTTAGGGAATCGCGTTCGTATTCACATTTTGTTTTTTTAAAGAGCTTTTTGTACATCAGCACATTCTTATGTCATATATTCACTTTTTTGTGGGAGTGCTTGGTGTAATATTTACTTATAGGTGATATACCCTATAGACTAATGGAATGCGCCGACGGTTACTATAAGTAACAGGGACAATTATGGATTGTTACCCATCAAATGGGGACTTTGTATAACATTGTTTAAGGGTTGAATTCCTCTGATGCAATATGTAAGTCTGTCATAGCAACCAATTGATATACGATGCCGAAAATAAGGACCATATGACCTTTAGGCACCTCTTTTGCAATCTCGATTCGTGGGAACATTTTTTCCATTTACACCGTCAAAATCTGGTTAATTGTTAACAGACGTTTTTTTTAATTGGCTTAATGTGAGTCAGCTCATAACTCTATTGTCGGACGTAATTCCCACTTCTCTGTACTGTAATTGTCTACTCTTTTGTTAATACATTTTCCTACATTTGCTACCCGTCGTTTTGTTCTTATTTGACCCCTTAAAACCCCACAACATTTACCATTGTAAGAAATGAACTCCCAAGACAAGTTCAAATCAGGGACGAGGTTTTTAGCATTTAACAGAATCCTTATGAAAGGTATTAATCCAACTATTCTCCCTTCAACTATGGGTAAATACTATGACAGACTTGGCTATTTAATCTTGCTTGGGCAACCAGTCTAGGAGAAGGAAAACTCTGTATGCAAACCTGTTAAACCTCGCATTGGCATTGTGTCACATTCCACTCGTGTGAGAGGTGGGTAAATATGTATAACCACTTTTAAAAGCTGATGACATCATTAAATGTCATCCAGAAATGTGGGGGTGAGGAAATACGTCATTTTGTGAAAGAGAAAAATGTTTTAAGTGATGAAGAAAATTGTAACAGCACAACAGTTTTTAGTTATGAATGAAACGAGTGAATCTTATATTTTCAATTCGTAAAGAAATGGAACGAAAAGCAAAGTTTATTTTCAAATTAAAGAATATTTATAAAGCAGTAAAAAAAATTGAAAAATTTTGCGAATAAGGACGTCGAGAGAGAAAAAAGAATCACGAATGTTCATAAAAGTCTTTAAATAAACAAAAGTATTTGTTCATGTCAATGCAGATATTGACGTGTGAATTTCTTGTATATTTTTTTATTTCTTTTATTTTTATTTTTGATTTCTGGTATATTTTTTGCAAAAATGCAATTTGATCTGCATCGAAGGATAAAAAACCGATGAGAAAAATATTATCTGTACAATATTCGCACATTTTTAAAAAAATGCCGTTTAGTTTCCATAGCAACAGAGTCAGCAGATTTACTAAAAAAAGCAAATTCACTGCAAGCACAAAATCCAAGGGACACAAGCTTCCCGCCTTTTTCAAGATGTACCAGGATTATCCAATTTCAAAAGTATTGACCTACCATCTAGTTCCGGGACAACAAGCAATAGAGACAAAAATGTCCCTGAAGGCCAATTTGATAGATTTGACAGCGTCTTTCGAAGAAAGTAAAGCCCACACTTAGTGTAACGGTTATCACCGTAGAAAATAGAGTCGGCAAGCTGAGATCAAATCGACAAAGATGACTGCGTTTCACTTCATGCTAATGCCCTTGGGCAAAAATCCATCTGTTATCCCTCCAGATATGGGTAGAATTTGTTAAACAGACTAGTTTCCTTAGCTTTAGTAAAAACAACTAGTCTAAAAGAAGGAAATTCTGAATTAAAACCAGCTGTACTCAACATAAAAATTGACATTGTGTTACATCCTGCCCGTGGTGGAGAATGGTTGGATAAATATATACTCTACACCCTGATTGCTTCTTTCTACGATTGCATAACCATCAAGTACAAAGTCCAACTTCATTTCAGTATTTTCAAACAGTCAGTAGCCAAATGTACACCATCTACTGAGAGGTATACTTTTAAAATGGTTTGTAACTTTATACGAGTCTTCTGTATCTCAAACAATCAATAATCTTAAGTTTCTCTTTGTCCTACAATTAAAACGATGGGAATCATCCAATCTTCTTCAGCTTTGGACTCAAATACCTTGTCAATGATTTCAAAACTTACTCTTTCTAACCAAGCACAGAAATAATAGGGCACAATGTATGGCCCTCATCAACACTGAGAAGATCAATAACAGATTACGGAATACTTAAAAAGACTGAAATCAACAATCTATCAACTGAAAGTGTGAGGTAGACAATGTTGACACATTAGCAGTACTAGTACAAAATAAAAAACACCCTCCGGGCGATGTAAAAATAGATTTTTGAAACATATTGCCTGAGGGGTGGGTGTAAAAAATTCAATGTCAGCGAGTTTGTACCCTAAGTAAGTAAAATCATCAAATTCATTAAAGGATTAAAAAATTAAAAAAATTGAAATGTAAACTTTAAATATGTATTAAAATAAAACAAAGTATATATAGATATATAATACCAGTCATGTATTTATTAAAACTTGTTTTAAAAAAACAATGAGGACTGTCTAATGTTGCATGTTCAAATTTTGACTGTATTTGTTATGACGATTTGGGTAATGTGACGTAAGCACTGACGTAATTTTTGTTACAGACAAAAACCGGAAGCGAATCTCCATTATTAATAGATATGTTAATAACAATGAACCCAAACATAACTAACAGTATGCGCGGTCAAGTTAAAAGATCATAGGCTGAAAAGTTCATATGATGGCGTTATAACTGCAGTTGATGACTTTTTATCAATGGAATCCAAGCACTGCAACATCGATGGAAGAAGAGTTTGGACCAAAAGGGGGACTATTTTGAAAAATAAAGCTCATTTGGACACATTCAATGAGAGCATCTTGGTCAGCCTATGAACTTTTCAACGGACCTTCGTATAAGTATACATATATATACATACGATGGAGGATTGAAAAATTGATGGGCTTAAAAGTTCATATGACTACATATGATGAGTCGATCCTCGTATGTCAATGTTGAAGTATTCTGATATAGTTATTTACTAAGCTTAGCTTAGATGTGGCACAAGGCCAGAAGTATGGGGCGCCAGTGAGAAGTATTCTGATATAAGATATGCTCTAATTACCTACCTGGATTTATAGACTGGCCATGGTCACGTGATTGACTCATGTAGCCAATCACTAAACATACTGCGTGGAAGACACACTATTTAACCCCTCCCCCACTGGTCATAATTACAAATGCGCTCACTGAAGACGGACATAGGATTACAGGATCTCTACCAATACCCAGGAAGGACTTATACAATTACCAGAGTAACCAAAGGATGCATTATCGTAGGACTCTTAACCAAGAACTGAAAACTCTTTACCAGTGGAACCAAGGTATTCATTATCGAAGGACTCTTTACCAAGAACTGAGAACTCTTTACCAGTGGAACCAAGAGATTCATTATCGAGGGACTCTTTACCAGGGATCCAATTCGACTGGACAAGCTCTTCTGCTTTAAGGCCAAAGGATGGCCCTTAAAAACTTAAAAACAGTCAATAACAATGAACCCAAAATATAATTAATATAGAGGAAAGTCAATATTTCTAGACAAATTTAGAGAATAGTGGGATTTGTTTGTTTGTTTTTGTTTTTTGTTGTTTTTTCTTGGAAGGGGTGTTTTTATTTTTAGTTTTTAGTTTTTGTTTTTTGCTCGTGGTGAAACTAGAAAACTATCGTTGATCAGTGTCTTGTTTCTTGCCAAACTCTGTGAACCTGTTGTAATTGTTTTATCAGGCATTACTGTTGTATTTATTCTAGGAAGGTTCTAGAGTAGATTCCATTTTCATTCTCCTATTGGACTTTAAGCGTTTGATTGCAATATTTCTAAGAATTCAGGAACCGGAAAATGTCTTAATGTTAAAAGGTTTGACATATTAAAACAGCAATACAGAGAATAAACTTTGTACACTCCCAAATGTTTGGCCAATTTTCCGAGTTACTATCAAATGTTCAGCATTCACAGCAATTCAGATAGATTTTTCTAGCAGACAAACTTCAAATAAAATAGCTGGTATTTTGTAGTAATTAGAAAATTTTATTTTTCCCAGAATGCAACGTCAAATTGCTATATATTTCTGACATGAAGCTGTTTATGGCTTATACCAAGAAAAGAATACTTAAAAGATGTCAGATGATTGTTTAAAAATAATGCAGGATAACATAGAAAATTTCCTTGTTTGGGCATTTCAGAACTTGCGTGACACTAAAGCCGAAATGTGAAAAGTGGCAATGGTGTTGACAAAAGTAACAAAAACCGATAAAATCTGAATTTGTCTGAAATGTCCATCGTTTTGGACAAATATAAACATCTCTCAAACTGTCTACAAACTCAAGAGTCGATTATTTTGAAAATCAGCTGTCTGATCAATTTGTCAAATATATGTTACAAATGAAGATTTTCCTTGACAGTAATGGCGCCAATTATTCAAGTCTTATAAACACGATGGTCAAGATGAATTGATATCAAAGAACTTCCCTAGTTGTGCGAGAGGGTAATACTGGCACCAAAAATCTTATGGTCAACGACATCAGCTGGTAGCTGTTGCAAGCCGTTGACAGCGTCATCGGAAGAGTGTATACTCTACACCAGTACTTTTCAACCCTTTCTATTTTAGGGTCTCGTGTACGCCCATATAAATAAAAATCTAGTTGATTTCCATATAAATGAAAATTAATTTTATCAAAAAATATTGGACCATATGATCTTAAGGCACCCCTTTTTAATCTCGATTAAGAAAGGACATGTTTTTCATTTACACCGTCAATATCCGGTTGTTTTAACAGACGATTTTTACCTGGATGGGTTGACATGCCGTTAAAATCAATCAATCAATCAATCATAGAAATTATTTTTAAGCACCTATTTAATCAATTTACAAACACATGTGATACCCGGATCACAGTTTGAAAACCACTACTCTACATCCCTGTCAACATGAATGTTTTTTTCTACCACTGCTTCTCTCTATGAAGACGTTGCGGACCATATGACCTTTAGGCACCCCCTTTTGATCTCGATTAAGAAAGGTCATGTTTTTCATTTACACCGTCAATATCCGGTTGTTTTAACAGACAATTTTTAGATTTTTTTTTAATTATAAAACTAACCCCTAACCCTAACCCCTAACCCTAACCCCTATCAAACAACTGGATATTGACGATGTAAATGAAAAACATGTCCTTTCTTAATCGAGATCAAAAAGGTGTACCTAAAGGTAATATGGTCCGACTTTGCAAGCGTTGAGATTGTTTGGCTGTGCGAAAGACAAATACTTGATGCAAAAAAATCTTAAGTCAACAACAAGCTGTTACAATCATTTCTTTGAAATAGTCGTGACTACAAATCAGTCGACACAGTTGTGGATTAGAATTTTTTTTAATTCGTTAGAATAATCTTGTCTACTAACATACACACACTTAAGCTAAAAGAAAGTTTGCCAGTAATGATGCCGCGTAATTTAGATTAATTACGGCTATACAATGACATAAGTTCTGATGACTAAAAAGCTTATGTCACGTGACATCGAGACGACTATGATCGAGCACCTAAGCGGGTAAAATCATTTGGTAAGAATACCTACACTAACAGATGTGGCCTTTATATATTTAGAGATTTCTGTTTTCAATATGAGCAAAATTTGGTATGTCATTAATCAATTTAAAGGATAAACATTCACAATTGTGGAACCACATTTTGACAAAATATTCTTCATATATATATAATATATATATATATGTGTGTGTGTGTGTGTGTCTGTCTGTCTGTCTGTGGGTATATATATATATATATATATATATTATCTTATTATAATGGAGATTGTGGATTTATCTGTCTGTAACCGAAACTATATCACTATACAAGTCACAATTCCCTTAGTTATTTACATCATATTCTCTATGATTTCATTTTTTTATTTAAACCTCAATTATTAATAAAATTGTTTTATATCATTAATACTGTTGACCATATCTACTTACTATTAACATGCAATTGTATTTATATATACAACAAAATAGGTTTACAGTGTGAATGGGAAGGCTAATTTGCATATTGATCTTTAAAAATTGATTTTAATGAATATGTGCTTAGTATTATTGACTTTTTTTTGGTTTTATCTTAATGAATATGAAAAAATCTCGGGGATAAATATTAAAAGAAATTCATTAACAAGAAGAAATAACTGTAATATTATCCTTTACTTCCTATTTTAACTAAATAGTTAAATTACGAAAATTTACCAATGAAAGACGGGAGTAATGGAAAATGATAGAAGAGTTAGTTTCCAAGTTGTTCTATTTTCAATCATACCCCTCTGTTTCAAATCTTTTTTATCTGCATTCTTATTCAGTTTCATTTGCCTTTGTAATTTAACATGATATTTTATTATATTAAAACTTAAATACTTGCACCCGGAGGGTGCATATATTTGCTAGTATATATAATGTTGGTAATGTAAAATCTGAGAAAATTCAAGTTGATATTTTAAACTAAATATTTTGATAGGTCGATATATTCCCTCGTTTTTTTTGTTGGTTTTGTTTTGTTGTTCTTTGCTTCTGTTGTTTTACTTTTTTTTTTTTTTTTTTCCTTGTTTTGTTTCGGTTGCACAACTCTCCGGCCTTCATTAAGTGGGTGTTGTGTTTTTAAATCTCTAATCTTCCTCCAAATTTAACTTGCGGCGCTTCTCTTTCAATACGCATCACATCCGGAACCTCCGCCCTCGTGTAACCCTTCCAGACACTTTAAATTCAGTTATGATTGAAGAAACTCACCAAACTTAAATTCAAATCAATAGCATGAGAAGAATGATGACGAAAAGAAAATTGAAGGAATCCACACTTCCCAAATCCCCCGATCAGTAGACCGAGGATAGACATTAATAGCTGGTGGGAAACCTTAATCAGGAGGAAACATATGATGAATGTGAGATTCCAGAGGCCTGACCCAAAAGGTGAATTTCTTACAAAATTCAGCTGATTAAGAGGGACGTGGTTCAGAAAACAACCCCAAGAATACGCGGACGCAAAAACCGGAATGTGTGAAAGGGTAGCGCGTACTCTTTCAAAGCAAAATTTAAAATTTCAAAACACAACGGACACAGAGTGGGTGGAGCGGTGCTACAAAAAGTTGTTTAAAAAAATGACGAGGAAATTAGTCTATTCGATAAAAGTTTCCAATTACATCTTTCAAATTACTTCCATAATATAGACGGATTAGTTCGAGCAACGTTTTCCCTTCGCGTTTCCTTCCTTTTTCTCTATTTCTCTTCTAACACGTGCTTGTGACTTAAGTACATACTAACATGGCTCTTGTAATACTATGTAGTTACCAATTCCATCCGCCACAAGGTCAAATTTTTAAGCTGAGTACAATCAGTTTGAATTCAGTGTTTTCCTTCTTTTACTCCAGTTGCCAAACCAAGGCTAAAGGGCCCAATCGGTTCTATATACTGGAGGCGCGTAGTCTAATGGTTAGAGTCGTAGGAAGTGGACTCGTCAACCCGATTTTAAATCTTAGACGAAGCTACAGTTCACATAGCGCTAATACCCTTGGGAAAGGTAGGAATCCAACTACTCTCCCTCCAGCTATAGGTAAATAATAGGGCAGACTGGGTTATTTAACCTTGAAGAAGGAAAACTCTGAATTCAAACCTGTTAAACTCCACTGGGGTGGTCACTACTAGAATAGGCTCAGTCCAAATTAGTGATCTATTTCAGTAATTTAATTTTTATTTACCGATAGCTGGAAACAGAAGAGGTGAATTCATGGTTTTTCCAAGGGTATTATGTTACATAATCTATGCGGTTGCATAAGATTATTGTCAATCCCTGTAATTCTAAAAGGATGGCCCTTTTCATATCACGGGCGGGACTTTCCATGGACCTGGTTTGGTCCTCAGTTTTCAGTTGGACGTCGGGCAGTGAGGATGTCCTGCCTTAACTGTAACTCACTCTGCATACGCGCGCTATGTTAGTCAGATATTTAGTTACATGAAATGTATAGTTAAGGAAATAAAAGTTTAAGAAAAATAACACGGTCTTGTGATTAATGGGTGTCTTGGTAACAGGACTGATTGGAAGAAGAAATGAGCCAAGTGCGACCGACCACCAAGACGAAGACGAAGTCACCAAGATGAAGTCCCCAAGAAGAAGAACCTAAGATAGAAGAAAAGATGTCAAAGGCGATAGAAGAACAGAAGAAGCAAGAAGTAATGAGAAGGGTATACAACAATTAGCGCAAAGTGAAACTACAACATTCTCGTCCACGATTTGAACTTAAGATGCAGACTCCATTTACTATGACACCTCTATCTTTTATCCAGACCCTCCATCACAGCCAGGAATGACACAATATCAACTTGAAAGCAGAGTAGATCTGGTTTTCCTTCTCCTAGACTGGATACCTAACCGAGGCTAAAAAAAACATATCTGTCCTACTATTTACCCATATATGGGAGAACAGAGGGATTCATACCATTCTAAGAGTATTGTCGCAAAATGAAACGCAAATATCTTTGTCCAGGATTTAAACTCAGATGGCCGAGTCTATTTTCTACTACGATAACTGTTGCGCTATCTCGCTTCCACTTCTTTTAAAGGCAGTATAGATTAATGTTTGAAATGCCAATATTTGATAAATATTGAGAAAATGGAAAAATCAAGTTGTGCTAAATAGTTGGAAATTATATATATATATATATATTATATATATATATATATATATATATGAGGTTAAGTAAACAAACAAATGTGTTTATTTTTATATGGTTTTAAGGCCGACATTTTTTGGAGGATATGTGCTTAATTGAAGTCATACCTAATTTTGAAAATTAATAAGTTAATAATCAATGAGTTTAGGCGGGCATATATGTTCAAATGTAAGGCTAAACAAATCGAGAAAATGTCAATCCCTGAATGAACAAACGAAGAATGTGGAAATGGCAAGCTAGTGTAACGGTTAGAGACTTCGCCTGCCAGCTTGACAGTCGAGGTTTCGAGTCACACACGGAGCAGTCTCCCATGTCTATAACCTTGCTGATGAGACCTAATAGGTCGAAATGTACATTCAGGGATTGACATTTTCTCGATTTGTTTAGCCTTACATTTGAACATATATGCCCGCCTAAATTCATTAATTATTAACTAATTAATTTTCAAAATTAGGTATGACTTCAATTAAGCACATATCCTCCAATATATATATATATATATATATATATATATATATATATATATATATTATATATGATAGGATATGATATGATATTATATGAATTTATAAATGGTGATACTAATGTTAAAAGTGAAGCATCGTATGAATGTTTATGCTAACGTTTTACAATGTTGTTTTGAGTTGTCAAATATCGAAAGAATAAATCAATGTATCAATATATGTAATAGGGTTCTTCTTCTTCACATTGTGGAAATTGACAGAAAATTATTGCGCATTGTTATGTAGTCAAATAGATTTTTATCTCATATATTTGTTCGATATTTAATCGAACATCGTAGTGGTTTTTGCATCTACCTCAATGGTTAGAACATAGGACTGTGAGGTAAAACGTCTACTGTTAAGGATTACATACACACACACACACACACACATATATATATATATATATAGAGAGAGAGAGAGAGAGAGAGAGAGAGAGAGAGAGAAAGAAAGAGGGATGGAGAGAGATGCAGAGAGAGACAGAAAGGAAATGAAATCTGGTTATATATATATATATATATATATATATATATATATATATATACACACATGTGTATATATATATATGTATGTGTGTATGTGTGTGTGTGTGTGTGTGTGTGTGTGTGTGTGTGTGCTTATTTTCCATATAAGTAGTAAGTAAAGTAGGCGGAGTGACTTATTGTCGGTATCAGCCGGACGGGGATTCTATCAATTTTCACTAGTGCTAGACCAGGAAGATTGTTTTTGCGTCTGTGATGGAGCACCACACCTACCATCAGCTCCCTACTTTACCGCGCAAATACAAGCGGCGCTACTTATGCGCTGAATTGGCGAGGGCCGGTATAAAACCCGGAAAAAATAATGTTTAAAAAAAAGAATTTTTTAAAAATATCTGCCTGATTTTTTAAAGCCAAATAATAACTTAAAAAAATCTGCCCATAATGTGTGACAATTTACGAATTACAACTGTTGTTAATAAAAACACAGAATCTTTGATTTGGGACGAGGACAAATGTCCCTTCCTTTTATGACCATTGTTGTGCTAATAGATTTTTATATTATTTTAAGTTTGTTTTTGTTTCTTCTTTTTTCAATGTTCAGTAAAACAATTAAAATAATCTAAATTGTTATGATATATTTTAGTTATTTTAATCACTTTTCCTTGTTCAGGATTATCATTCTTATTTCAAAGTTAGAATCGAATTGACAAAACTGAATCCAGATATTCGAAAAAGTGATTATGATCTATGCCAGATAACCGAATTCTTTGCCAAATAATTTCAATATTTTCAAAGAATTTCAAAAAATATTGCCAAAGAATCTCAAAAATATTACCAAAGAACCTCGGAAGTATCACCAATGAATCTAAAAATATTACAAAAAAACCTCGGAAGTATCGCCAATGAATCTCAATAGAATTGCTAAAGATTCTCAAAATATTTCCGAAGAATCTCAATAATATTGCCAAAGAATCTGAAAAATATCGCCAAAGAATCTCAATGATATTGCCAAAGTATCTCTGGCAATATTATTGAGATTCTATGAGAAGAATACGAGAAATGAAGCTGAAGAGTCTGAGAAATATCGCCCAAAAATCTCAATAATATTGCCAAAGAATATGATAAGTATCGCCAAAAAATCTCAGAATTATCACCAAGGAATCTCAAAAATAATTCAAAGGAATCTCAAAAATATTGCCAAAGAATCTCAATAATGATCATTTGCAACACAACTTTGTCTTTAAAAAATTATAAAATTCATTTCACAAATTTTCCAAATATAAATGAATTACATCAAATTACCACGACCAAAAAAAATTCGGCAAATACCGTAGTGTGAGAAGCTGAACATTATATAGCTGATTCGACCTTATTAGGTCTCATCGGCAGTATACACCACAATTTCCACCACTTGAGATCGAACCAGCGACCAGAATGCAGAGCCGAAATTCTACCTCTGTGCCACCAGCCCACGCCACACACGGGGGATCGCCAAATCAACTAGTCATTGTAAATCATGCAGAGGACAAGGTCACCTCTAGAGCTACGTCTTCCCAAGTCGATGGTCCGTATCTGCGAGACCCAACCTCATGGGCATATATAAATGAATATTAAAGAACACTTGAATGTAAATTCCTCTGAACTAAAAAGTTGTTTTTTTTTAAATCGACCATAATTGACGATTTGGCTTTAAAGATTTAAATACATATAACAAGTTGTTAGAATTTTAGAGAAACTCACATCAAATATCTTTATGGGAAATCAAATAATAATTTAGACTTTAGAAATGTTTAAATCGATCCATTCATACAATAACCAATATTTTTGACAAGTTGCTTTAATGAATAGAAGGACTTTATTAATATAAGTATAAATAGATATTCGAATTTGTTTCCATTTGGTTCATTTACCTGGGGGTTTTATGCTTATAGGTTATGTGTAAGATATTTCGTATTTCTTAATATTGCTGCCAATCAATCACTCTCAAGTCTCAATAGAAAAAGAATTATCGATCCGAACTAAAAAAAGTGGAATTATGTTGCTTGTAAGCAATAATCAGTTTCAAATTTTGGTTGACAATGCCAATGTTTCGAGAATTTCTTGAATCAGTATTCTAAGCAAATATCAAGCGAGAAAAATGGAGAAATGTCTTGAATTTTTGTTTGTTTATGAAGAACACGGCCATAAACTACTAAGTAAGCTTTAAAAGACTGTTACTTCGAAACTGTCTCAGACCTGTTGTCTGAGAAACTGGTTTGGGTGATTATCAGAACAAAAAAAAAACAATGTAATGCAAAACAAAAAAGTCTAGGCACAGATAGACTGTTCAGGGCAGATGTGACGATGAGCAGATCACATGACCCCTTTTGGCCAATTAAAAAGCACCACAACGAACCCACACGAAAACAAAATATGTGCCAAAACTCTCTCTCTCTCTCTCTCTCTCTCTCTCTCTCTCTCTCTCTCTCTCTCTCTCTCTCACTCTTCTTCTTCCGTCTTTCCAGGTGTGTGCGCAAAAAATGATGATGTTGAGAGTATGTGTATGTTTTATTAAATGTGTTAATTCCTGAATTATCAATAACAATCTTCTCATAAAAATATGTGCCAAAATCTCTCTCTCTCTCTCTCTCTCTCTCTCTCTCTCTCTCTCTCTCTCTCTCTCTCTCTCTCTCTCTCTCTCTCTCTCAATCTCATATTCTCGAACTGCTTTTTGAAGATTGCCATTTCGTTGACACAGGGGTTTTACGAAATTCCAAGTGCTTTCAGAAGGCTCTACACCCGTAATCTAGCCCTTTATTTAGTTTATGTGCGTTAATGTTGATCCAAAATGGACAATTTGATTAAGGGGGCGTTGCAAATTGAGTTGCAAATTATTTGTTATCAGTGAATAACCTGTAAGAATTGAGATTGGTCAGCGTGGAGTGGGGAGTGGGGGGTGATTTTCGATATCTGATTTCATCAACCTCTGACTGAACCTCTCTGTCTAAATTCCTCACCTAGAATCTTTGAACTAAACCATCAAGTAACAATTTGCAGAATCGAAATCATTTGTATGTAGGTGAGTTTTGCATTGTTAGTTGAGTTGAAGAAAAATTCGAAATTCTTCAAAGTCAGACAATTCAATTTGCGGTCGAATTGTAATTTACTTTGAAAATTTAAACAGTCGCTGAAAAATTCAAAACGAATTATTTCAAGTTTTATTTATTCAGGTTTTGAAAACAGCAGACAAATTTCAAATATGGCCGCTGCGATTGTTGAAAAAAAAAAGAAAGTTAAATCAGTGAACGCGATTGATCATTCTCTTATTCATTCATAGGATGCCTCCCATAGAGTGGTGACTAACAAATCTAATTCACTAGTTTAATGAGTTAAATCCTCACTTGTGACTCCCTGATTACTGTGGTATCGTGAGGCATGGGTTGGTTAGTCGCAGACTTATTCGGGAGTGTAGTGAGTTCGATCTGTTTCGACCCGAATAGTCCAAGTTTGGTAAACAGCGCACTTGCTGTAGCTCTAAAAATGGCCAAACAAGTTTGAATTCAATGCTGTGCTCACTTTATATTTAAGAAAAGGCATGAATTCGTCTCTCCCTGTCTTATTTCCATTTATCTTGACCATTTTCTTGTCAATGTCTTATGGTATGCCACTGTTGGGTGAGTAAAATGGTGATTCCTGTATATAGAGTGAGTGAGGGAGAGGCTCTCTGTGATTGGATATACCAATCACGTGATGAGCCAAGAATTTTAGGCTCAAATTCCAAAATCCAGACAGGCAGATTCCACCAGCGGTTCCACGAGGCAGCGATTTGAAGGGCTCCAAGAAATCACCCTAAGATACCAGATATCTTCTCCAACGCACCGGTAAGTCCCTTAAACTCAGCTTTATATACAGGAAGGATTTTATATTGTTATTTGTTGTTTCATGTGCTGGTCAATAAATTGTTAGAATTAAACGAAGTATTAATTCCTTTCTTCTTGTTGTTAGCCTTAGAATTAAATGCTATACTAACACAATACCACAATGGCTGACAGAGGAAAGCAACTTATTTTCAAAAAAATATCTCATAATTATGATAGGGACAACAAAAGGCTGTTGTATCCATTGAAAATTTTGACGGGGCCTAAACGCATACACAATACAGTTTGATCATCTTTCCCATTTCTGAACAAATTCAATCAAATACCAAATTTAGTTTTTAACCCTTTCCATCCGAATGTGATATAAATGTCCTAATGAAATATATGTTAATAATACCAGTTGTTCATTTTAATGAATAATCACATAAATGTTTGTTACATATTAATACTGTTGAGACATTGCTATGTCCCTCAAAATTTGTTGTGCGTTTATAAACACAACAAATCAAATGAGTGGGAGGTTTCATGAAATCATTTACAAAAATGATCTTAAAAATTGTACAAAGATTAGTTAATCAACAATGCATACAAATATCTAACCGAAATAATAATATAATACAGTCATTTAGGGTTGGTTGGTTGTGTTGTATACTCCCTTTCCTTACTTTCTTGCTGCTATTCTTCTAGTGTCTCTTCTAGCGTCTGGATTTCGTCTTGGGGACTTCGTGTCTGGTCTTCCATTAGGGATTTCTCTTTATCAGAGGCCCTGTGTCATTGGTAGTTTTTAGATAATAACACAAGACTTCGATTTAACTTAGATCATATTTTATTCTGAAATCCCCACCAGACTACCTGCGCAGATTGAGTCGGCACAGTGCATAACACGACTTACCACCGTCGTGGCTTTGGCCGATCTGACTAAAAATCTCTTTCTAATCTAAACCGGAAGAGGGTCTTCTATACCGATTCTCACGGTATCCACCGGAAGGATCAGGATGAGGTCAAGCCTTGTCATTCAATCCTTCAAGGCCACCGGCTGAACTTATAACAGCCATTTTGGTTTCTACCAAACATAAAACATACCAAACATAAAACATACCAAACTACTGAACATAAGTATTAGGAATCTAATAATTATGTAACAGTTGGTTGGATGGTTGGTTGGATTTTATAGCATATCAAACATTATAGTTATTTTATGCCGAAGACGTTTTTATTTTATTCATTTTTGTTGGGTATTCAATTTTTAACTCTGTTTAACTTATTTCTTATAACAGGTACTACAACCCCGGTTCAGAGTGGACCTGAGAGTAATGGCAATGAAAGGACACTCCACACTCCCTAAAGCTCCAGAATTAGATACAGTTTAGCGTCATACTCAGGACCCTCATCCACCGCCCTCCAGCACATATATGATAAAAAGAGTTGGCGGGTCGCCATAAAAGCAATACGGTCGAGACAATCATATAGGTGCTAAGGCTAGACGTGACCGGCTGATTGATCGGAGGAGGCTTCTCTGACCGTTCGTCTAGCCCAGGAAATGGTCAAAGTGGAGTGTTGCAAATAATGTACTGCTGAGCCACCAAAGTTCTATCTTTAAGCATCACATGTGGGCCTATTGGTGGTTTTAACCCTCTGCAGAGTTGCAGTCAGCGTACTCTACAACTCCAGCCGACAGGACTACGACCATTCGGATAATAAATATCTAATTCTCAAGTTTTAAAAAAATACTAAATCATTCCAGAAATAAAAGTATCTATCATTTATTTTATTATTGAACAACATTTCTTTGATGTTAACCTTTTCAATCCGAATGGAATATAAATGCCCCTCCCCCCCCCCAAATTAATGTTAATTATACCAGTTGTTAATTTCTGTAAATAATCCTATAATTGTTTGTTAACTAATACTGTTGAGACATTTTGTCCCAACCCAAAAAATTACGACAATCATAGTGTATGTCATTTCCTTTGAGTGAATGACATCATCAGAAAAGACCTTGACATTGCTGGATTCTGTGAGAATTGGTAGGTGTCATAATAGGATAACTCTTTTTCACATTCAATGTTGTTAAGTTACTGTTACAATTCCACCTGCAACACAATACATTCTTCAGTGATAATCTTGTTATATCGACCTAGAATTGGCTATTGGAAATTTGGGGATCCAAAATTGGCAAAATATGTCTCTTTTCTTCATAGCACTGATAGAGATGGACAGATAAACAGACAGACACACACACAAACAGAAATTACTTTCGTTGTGTTCATTGTTAGTATATCATTGATATACTAATGTTAAGATTGGCCCTTGGTGAGTGTAGACTCGGCTAAAATATTTTCCTTACCAACAAGCATTTTAATAAATCCATTCATATTAAAAAAAATGAGTAAAGATGAGATTGAAACAGTTGAGCAATAAACATCTTAAAATCCTGAAGATCACATAAAAAATAGAATTTTTAAAAAATTCAATACCCGAAAAAAGTTAGTTGAAAATTTAAGAGTTATTTTCTTAAAACTCAAAAATAATTTTTGGGGTTTTTTTTAGTATTAAAAACAATATTTTTCTTTGAATTGATGCAAAAAAGCTTTTCTCTGATTCAATTGAACATCTGAAAGGTGGAATGTTTCATTCAATATTTTCACCATAGATAAAGCTTTATTTAATTTATCTAAAAATGTAAGTTTAAAAATGCACAATTTTGTGCAACATATTTTCTGAAATTTTTATATCTTAAAAAAATTATTAAAATTGTCTCCCCTGATGACTTGTACAGATGAAATATACAGTATAATTTTACTGTATGGGCTACCATAGATTTTTACTTATTTATATGCAAAAATTTAGTCTATATGTGTTCGATTTTTATATGTTTATTTGTTACATGTCATTGGAACTTAGTATGACTATTCTACAGTTTTTATTAAATTTCAAAAAATGCTACATTACTTTCTAATTACCCTAATATTTTAAGGTGATATGAAGAAAAAAAAACAGTTTATTTTGTTATAATCATTTTCTCTTTATTTTTATTCTCTCTTCAAACATGGCCAATTGTAAGTGCCTTTACAAATAGATATGGCTGTCAACCGGTGGCCATAGTTGGGAGTATAATTGGTACATTTGCATTTCTTCTTGCAACCCTTTCACCCAATGTGGACATTTTGATTGTGTTATATGGAGCTGTAGGTGGTAAGTGTTAACTTTTTTTTTTTTAGAAGCGGGTCGAATTAGACATGTCCCATTATCAGGCATGCCACACTACTAAAAAAATTCAAGTTACTTTTTTACGTTGAAGATACCACAACCATTTTTACTAGAGAAGACCTTACGCGTAAGTATCTACCTTAAAATAGGAAAAGTTGATTTTTCTCTTCGGTAAAAATATATTTTCTATTTTATAAAAATTAAAGTCTTAGGCGGGTCTTTCAGAAACCAGGTCGCATGTGGCCCGTTGGTCGTAAGTGGCCGCAGTTTGACCATGACTGATCTAAATCTGGACTTAACGACGTATATCTATGTATCTATCTGTCTGTTTGTCTTCTTCCCTCTTCTCTTTCTATGTTAAGTGACCATTCCATCATACAAAAACCGAATCCGTTATTCCATTCCTGATTTTCTTGGGAAATTCATTCTTATTTCTGTCTTTTACATCTTGAATCATTTTAAGAAAATTCGAGAAGTGGATAATGTTCAATTGCGAAACATTTAAACAAAATGAACAAAAGAAAATTCAGAGAGCATTGACAGACTAAAGACAAGACATTTCTCTTGCTGACCCAATCATTTCCTCCATTTTCAAACGAACATGTAAAGGAAACGAGCATCACGATTAGTTATCGTTTCATCTCATAAAACGTCTGAATTTCAAACATAATCTAAAAGTCTACATAAAAAAAAGAATGACTCTTCTCATAGACAGGAAAATCTGAAAGGAAAACCATTGCTTTTCTTTAAGTCATCTTCAAGATATTTGAATTTACTTCAGCTGTAATTTCATTCTCTCTTCAATTAGTGGGAAATTAATTGGCTTGATACGACATCAATAGTTCCATTACATAATTAACAGTCAATTTATGTCAGTGCTGAATGTAGTTATCTCCCTTTTCAAATAAATGTTCGTACTACGTCAACCAAAAGAGACTATCTAAATGGTCTTCATCGTAATAGAACTTATTATTACTATTATATTTGCAACGTTTAATGCTGAACTTGTTCACCATTATTCTGGTTTCTTGGGTCCATAGGCGGCGATTCCGTTCTCTGAAGAAATAGCAAAACTTCCTGCGTTCCAACTGAAAAGGGACAATCATTTTTTCATTTACATTTGACATCAAACTAATGTTTCCCTCACAGCCTCAATCTCGTTGTGTAATAGTTATTGTTGCTGGCTGGCTGGCTGGTTGGTTGGTTGGTTGGTTGGTTGGTTACTTTTAAAGGAAATGTTAACACTTCAGGGGGGATTTTATACCGAAGACGTTTTGTTTTATTCATTCTTGATGGGTACTCTTTTTTTTCTTTTTAAACTCAAATTTTTTAAACATTTTTCTATTTAACCCATATGTGAGACCCTCATATGTGGGACTCCACATTCCAAATTGGAACTTCATCAGAGTTTAACGACATACCCAGGACATTAAGACCCTCAGCCGCCACCTTCTTGTACATATATGGAAAAAGGTTTGGGGTTTGCCATAAGAGCAATAGGGTTGGGATAACATATAGGTTCTAGAAACTTAAGTGACCAGCAGATTAATAGGAGGAGGCCTTTCCGACCTCCCGTTTAGTCTAAGTAAGGGCCAAAGTGTTGCATGTCATGGACTGCTCTGACACCAGGATTCCATCCTTAAGCCTCACGGGACGCCACATACGACCAACAGGTGGCCCCATTAGGGTACTCTTACCCCCTACAGATTTACAATCAGTGTATTCTAAAGGCCCATCCGACAGGGGTTATGGAAATAGATCCGATGACCTGAATTCAAATCCTGGACGAGGCTCTTTGCCTTTCACATTGTGCTAATACAATTGGGAAAGGTATGAATCTAAATATTCTCCCCCAGATATGAGCAAATAGTATGGTAGACTGGATCCTTTAACCTTGGTAAGGCAACCGGTATAGAAGAAGAAAAACTAAATTCAAACCAGCTGTACTCCGCTTGAAAATTGACATGGTGTAACACCCTGCTCGTGTCGGAGGGGTTGGGTAAATCCCAATTGACTCTATCTATGGAATTGATTATATGTGATATGGACATATATTTGTCTTTTATCTCTCTGTTAACACTTTTCTACGTATTCCTTCAATTTTAACCCCCCCCCCCAGAGTTTTTGTTAGTGTCATATCAGTATAAAACACCCTTTTTTGTGCTAATGTATTTTTAAAAACTAGTCAAACAAGAAGTAAGTTTGAAACATAAAGGATATACGTTATTATCATTGCTATTCAATGCGAGTTTTGTCCCATCAGTGGGAAAACGAGTGGTTTTCCACTGAAGTCTGCGTAAACCGCAAGTTTCTTCAAGTCTCCAAGACTCTTCTAAGTATACTAGCTGATCTTAACAGTCTTGTGGTCCGATGGAACAATAAAATTCACTTGATAACGTGTCCTTTTATTCTTGTTAATTAATACTAGGTCTGGTCTTATGGCCGGTATTGGGTGACCGTTTGTGTCTCAAAGTCCAAGAAAATTTATGCGCTTCATTTTATAGGACAGATTATAGCTTGTGGATATACCATTTGTCAGTATCGTCAAATGTTAATCTCTTGCACAATTCCTAGTGGATCCCTTTTCCTATCCAGTCTTATATTCCTTTTGTGCAGTTTGCTGCACTCTCTTATTAAGGATCAACCGTTTCGTTTGCCATATAATCTACACTTGACATTCTGCTGTGTATTATGAATTTTTGATTTGACATAATTGGTTTGTGCTGCTGTTAAAAGAGATTCATTTTCTCTCTTAGGATTTCCTCGTCTTAATCATGTCCATATCATTTCATGTCCAATTTCCTTAGTTTGTCGCTTGAAGTATCTATTTTTTTTCTATATTTTATTGTCGTTTTTCTCTCTGTCCTTTTTTCATTATATCATTTTTAAATCCCAAATTCCATTCCTATATATAGTTATTTACTAAGCGTAGCTTAGATGTGACACAAGGCCAGAAGTATGGGATACCGAGTGAGAATCGAACTCACTAACAATAGTTTGCTAATCTAGCTTGCTAACCATTACACCACATGGGTGTCCATTCCTATATATTGGCTGTAGATTATAATAGGTTGTATAAGGATTTCTAATAATTTTTCATTCTTGAAAAATATTTTAATATCATCCATATACATGAGGTCGTTTATCTTTTCCTGCGACTTTGTAAATTTGTAGCCTCCTTTGAATTTTCTTTGTTAACAATTTAGTGGCATAATTGGTATTACAAATAGTATTGTTGATAGTGAGTCTCTCTAGAATATGTCTCTTTGGATTTTAATTTCTGCTAGTTTTTTTTTTCTGCTACTAATTCCACTTTAAAGTTTTCGTGATAAGTTATACGATAATTCTGATATCTTGGACATTTTCAGACACTATTACGCAAGGATAGTGTGAATAAATTTCGAAATATTTCCAAGAAAACTATACTTCTTGTCTGAAAGCACGTTTTCAATGCTATTCTATTATTTCACCTCATATGTATGTATATATATATATATATATATATATATATATATATATATATATATGAGGTTTATAACGAAAATAAATAATGCCTATTTTTCATGCATATATAATCAAAAGAAAGAACATTTCAGTAGAATACTCTCAAGACCAAAATTATAGACTTTTGAACAGTAACGTTCCGGCATTTCTGTTGCTCAGTAAATTTTTTTTTTTTTTTTTTTTTTTTTTTTGCAAGAGATTCAGGAATTCTTTTTTTTTCCACAAGAATGTCTCCTGGGATGGTAACAATGGTAGCAGTTTCTTTTACCTTTGAATCGAACAAGGTTTCCGTTGCCACATTCCTGAATTCTTTCATACCAACTTTTTTTTTAATAAATGCTTGCGTACCCCACGATGTAAAAAAGAAAAATTAACAAATTTATATAAATTGAGTAGAAGACAAGAAAATCGAACAATTGGAACGTATCTCTCAAAAGACGATTCTCGGGAGAGAATATTAAGAAAAAATACGATTCACTACTTTCATGAAGACATATCAAGCCTGTATTCTTACACTCTAATGAAACTCTTGTTGTTTGTTTTCTTGTAGTTCAATATTTTCTGTTTGAATAATATATTGAATATCTTTACATTAGAAACAATTATTTTACCTGAATGACATTTAGCTATACATTAGTAAAATTCTCATTATGTTTACATTTATACAAATATATTATATATATATATATATATATATATATATATATTATATATATATATAGTGCAGTTAAAACCGTTGAGAGGAATATATGCAGTTAAAACCGTTGAGAGAAAGGCCCCGAAACGGTGCACATTCTCTCCTGATGATCCCAAGCTTTTGTAAACATCATATATATATATATATATATATATATATATATATATATATTAAAACATCGTGATTAGCTCCGTCAAACTCTAAAGCAAAAACATCTGACTCGTACTTTAGAAAATTCCATCTGTCAGTATAGCTTCATAGCTCACAGAAAGGCTGGGCTAGTATCCCATTCGAGAAAACACATATGAAATGTCTTCTTGATAGCATGCACAACGTGCGAGGAAACGAGTCACTCACTGTATTAACTTTGAATACAGCAGTCATGATTTCAAATGCCTATAATTTCCCGCCAATTCTCCTCTCTCCATTCCCCACAGAATTACATATCATTCTGTGAGTTCCTCCTCCTACTTACTCCTACTACTATTCGGTTTGTGTTAAAAAAGAACCAAGAGAAAACTCGACTACTCTCCACCTGAAAATGGCACTACGAAGTGCCGAAAGTATTTGTGATAAAACCTTCGGTGGTGGACATTAAAAAAACTGGCCAGATAACTTGAAAAGATCGGAATGAAACTCGTCAGACATGACACAGGCTGCCATATATATATATATATATATATATATATATATATATATATATATATATATATATGTGTGTGTGTGTGTGTGTGTGTGTGTGTGTGTGTGTGTGTGTGTGTATTAGAGGAAAATCAATCAATCAATCAATCTGAAGGTATATGAATATAAAAATAAAAAATAAAATATTCGAACATATATTCGTTATATAAACGTTGCCAACGTTTTGGTCAATCGGGCCATCATCCCGGTGTTATAGTTGTTGATTAATGTTTCATTTGAACAAATATCAGTTTTTGTTTTTCATATAATATGTATACATGTGTGTGTGTGTGTGTGTGTGTGTGTGTGTGTGTGTTCTGAAAGAGAGAGAGGGAGAGAGAGAGAGAGAGAGAGAAAGAAAGAGTAAGAGAGTAAGAGAGAGAGAGAGAGAGAGTAAGGCTAGCATAGGTGCTTATTTTTATTTTCATTCTTATTGTTACTGTTTTGTAGTTTGTTTTGTTTTGTTCTTTTTGCTGTTTTTTGTTATTATCTATGCGATTAGATTGCGATCCAAAACAATGAAACTGTTTGAAATGAAATCCAGTCTCTCATCTCTACAGGATTTTCCGTTTAATGTTGAAATACCAATGAAATATCAAAATCAGAAAACTACGAGGTGGAAATGGAATTAATATTATACATTTCATACTAAATAGGACAAGAAGTGCAGACTGCATAGATAATCTAGCGCTTCTCGTATATACACCTGACAAACCCGAATCTCTACTGCATAGCTTGTCGCAGGCAGTAAGAGATGTTGGCATCTATGCGAACTCAGATAAAACAGAGTTTATGTGGTTTAAAAAAGATGGGGTCATCTCCACAACAAATGACAAGCCTCTGAAATTAGTAGACCAGTTTATATACGTAGGTAGCAATATCTCACTATCAGAAAGCAAAGTCGAAAGTATTTGTGATGTCGTCGTCGTCGTCGTCTTTGCGGGTTTTTTCACACCGGTTTTAATTGATTTTTTCAATGAAGAACCAGAAAGTTTCCTCGGGTTTCCAAAATTCTTCTCTAAGTATTCTAGTTGATTTTAACAGTTCTTTGATTTGGACGGTCTGGATGATCTCAATTCTTCCTTTGATCTCTCCCTCTCTTTTTTTCCAGATCTTTAGGGACCGTTCCAAATGCATCAACAACAATTAGTATTACTGCCGTCTTGATGTTCCACAGCTTCTTCAGCTCTCTGGCAAAATCCAAGAATTTGTCTATATTTTCGCTTTTTTTTTTTTTTTTTTCATTTTTACTCTATATTCCTGTGGAATGGCAAAATCCACTAAATGTCAAGTTTTTTTCTTCTTGTTAATTAATACTAAGTCTGGTCTGGATTGAGTAATCTGTATCTCACTGTCCAGAGAATTTTATGCGTCTCATTTTCTAGGACAGGTTCTGGTTTGTGCATCGCCATTTGTCCGAATTGTCAAATTTTAAATCTTTTACACAATTCCCAGTGGATCACTGTTTCCTACTCATACGTGCATAGTCTTGTATTCCTTTTGTGCCAGTTTGTTGCATTCTCTTATGTGATTGAGTATTTCTTCTCTAATATCTCATAACTTACACTTGCTATTCTATTATCATTTTTTGCTTTGATATAATTAGTCTTTGTGTCATTATTTTGTACTGCTATCAATAAAGATTCGGTTTTTTCTTGAGGTTTCCCCTTCTTAGCCATATCCAGGTCATCGCATGAGTAATTTCTTAATTTGTCGCTTGAATTATCCATATTATTATTATTATTATTATTATTTATTTATTTATTTATTTCACTGCTTGTGCTTTTTTCACGCCAGCGTTAGCTGATGGTCTTTCACTTGAGTCTGAGTGACAACAAGTCTCCTCTGGTCTCATGGACTCTTCTGAGTATTCCAGCCGATTTCAGCAATGCTGTTGTCTGGATGGTCTCTATTCTTCCTCTGATTTCCAATTCCTCCAGTCTTTTTTCCAAACTTTTGAGGACTGTCCCTAGTGCACCACCAACAATTGGGTATCATTTTCACCCTCATATTCCACAGCTTTTTTCAATTCTCTATTATTATTATTATTATTATTATTATTATTATTATTTACTTTAGATTTCTTAATAACCCTTCACTGGGTCTTGACCCAAGACCTACAATGAGGGAATGTAGTTATTATATGTATTCTATGTTCCATCCATACTTTCGGGGGTTACTTTTCCAATCATTTTGATACACTCTTCTAAGGAGACGAACAGTTCCGCAAATGCAATTTTTGTCATTCATAGTAGTAGTTTTAAGGCACCACATTTTTTTCAATTTCTATTTCCAGGACTTATTTTATCATAATTGTGATTGTTATTGTTGTTTTTGTCGATTCTGACAATGAATGTCATGTTTGGTAGAGTGTAGAAATGCTGTAGAAACGTACAAGTTATTTTAAAAACTAACTCCTAGTCTTGGTCGGTTATTTTTTGTCCTTATTTTTTATTTTTTCGCACATCAACCAAATTCATTATCAACCCAACCGATACTTTGCTTTTATCTAACTTTCTTTATAAATATGAGAAAGTTTGTTGTTGAAATTTGTAGTAGTTAATTTGGTGGAGTAGCTTATTGTCGGTATCGGCCGGACAGCGAGGGAATCTATCCCCTTTTCGCTAGCGCTAGACCAGGTAGATTTTATTTGCTGGTGTGGAGTTCTACACTGGAGTTCTACAGCTCCTCTCTTTACTACAGAAATCAGATTACCGATGCTGGGCTACTCATGCGCTGAGTTGCTGGGGACCGGTATCGAACCCGGAGTCTTGCGATTCCTTGGCAGGGGCTCTATCGACTGAGCTAAACCAGCCCCAAAATAGTTGTAGTAGTGATACATAACTAAACCGAAAAGTTAGTTGAACAGAGCAAAAAATCAATGCGAATCAGACGACGACGACGACGACGACGATAAGGACAAAGAAGTGAATCGGATGAAATGTTCAAATGAAGCAAAAAAAGAAGAAGAAAGAAAGCAAACTGTTGGATTCCATCTGTGATGGCGAAACATTTCTTTTTGGCATTTTCTACTGCGCATGCGTGTGATGAAGCTTAGGCGGAAACAGAAAGTCGACTGAAAATTTTTCTTCTTCTTCTTCTTCTTCTTCTTCTTCTTCTTCTTCTTTTCACAAGCAAATACTTATTTGAATTGATTGGTAGAAATTCAATCGAGTAAGTTATTCTTCTATAAATCTACAAAGAAACCAACGGTTGCGTGAAACTAGAATGATAGGAATATAGTACATTCGGATGTGAATAATTCTTAGAAATTAAATCTCTTCCCACTGATTGCGAGATCTGGCAAAACTCACTTAATCAATTATGTTTGTGCTGCAGCTAATTAAAAGAAGATAGCTCAGTAATTTCATTTTTATTTTCTCCCATATATGAAGTTTTTATTGAATTTGATTCAAGATATATATATTCTTAAATAGATATGCTCTATCACCGATATTGAGCTCTTATAAATATAGCCAGCCGCAAGCCATATAACTATATTATTATTAATCATATATAATATATTATATATATATATATATATATATATATTATATATAAGTTAAAAGAAAGGAAATGAATCCGACAATATGAGTAAAAAGGTGGAATGAAAACATCACACAATGCTGTTAAAGAAGAAAAAATTTATAATATAATCATAGCTGATACTGATCAATATTTCGATTTTACAAAAATCATCATCAGAGCTCATTCACTCCCGTAGTTGTTTGGGTCGGAGAGGAAAGTCAAATGAGTTTACAAAACAAAAAACCTTAATACTGCAAAAACGAAAGACGTTACAATATTCACCAACGTGGGCATTCGCGCCATATATATGTCGGTCATGTCTCTCATATGTATATCTTTTGTCAACCAAATGTAGCGAATTTTTAAGATGTTGGCAACAAGACGAAACAATTTAAACGGAAGGGGATGGGTATTAAGAAATGTGACGGTTGGAATTCAAAGATTTTTAGTAAAGGAATTTTTACGATTAATTGTTTTTATTATTTAAATTTTATTTTTAAGTTCTGTAATTCATAAATGATTAGATATTTACTGTATTTAGTTTATATATATAAAGTGAAAAAGTTATGGGCGGAATATGTTAATATTTTAGAAAAGGAATTTTTATATATTTTTTTATTTTACGATTAATTATTTTTAATTTTTAATTATTATTTTTAAGTTCTATATTTAATAAATGATTAAATATTTATTGTGTTTTGTTTTTATATATAAAGTAAAAAAGATTATGGGCGGAATTGGTTATTATTATACGGGAGTGAATGAGCTCTGATGATGATTTTTGTAAAATCGAAATATTGATCAGTATCAGCTATGATTATATTATAAATTGTTTTCTTCTTTAACAGCATTGTGTGATGTTTTCATTCCACCTTTTCTTACTCATATATATATATATATATATATATATATATATATATTTCTCTTTTCCATCTCTCTCTCTCTATATATATATATATATATATATATATATATTATATGTATGTGTGTGTGTGTGTGTGTGTGTGTGAAGAGAAAAATGGAAGTGAATCCGACGGTATGTAATATAGTGAAAAATTTTGAAAAACACAGGTTCAAATAAAATGAGTGATATTTATTCAGCCAACGCTGCAGTGTTTTAATCTGTTTAGTAGATCTTCTTCGGGCTTTTTTGATATATATATATATATATATATATATATATATATATATATATATATATTATATATATATATGTGTGTGTGTGGTGTGTGTGTGTGTGTGTGTGTGGTGTAAGAGAATGTAATCTATGAGTTCGTCCTTGCTTGTGTCCAAGATTTGTTCAAGACAGTAGGCAATATTCTTTTTTCTTTTGTGGTTCCCATATATCTTTTTTCGCTAAGTGCTTTGTTAGAGTTCAAGTGGTGCTGCCGTACAGTAGCACTAACACGGCTCCAGCTTGTAAGATTTTTCGATTTTTCTTATCAGTGAGATTAGATCTCCATATGATCAATGATCTGTCTATAGCAGTACATTCCTCTCCAATACGTATATTGACTTTCTGTAGATGAGATATTACTACCTAGGTATGTGAACTGGTCTACTAATTTTAAGATTATGAAGAATCAGCTGCCATAAAGCAGGACGGTGTTTACTTTTTATAAAATTCAGTTGTCCAAATTTAATCTTCAATTAGTTCAAACTCTGGGGAAGGCAAAACCAGAAACGATGTTCCCACCATAGCACGTCGGTGAAAGAAATTCGGATATCTGAAAATAAGCAGAATTTTATATCTAAGCAGATTTGCCACACGTAAAAAATTGCAATTAGTTTAGAATTACCGTAATTAGTCATGTATAATACGCATTCATATATAATACGCATTCCTGACTTTCGATCACGAAATTCTGGAAAAAATATGTAGTGTATAACACATTGACTTATTTGGAATTTGAAACAGCTAAATTTAAAGTAAATTTAACAGTTATTCAACCTTTGATCGAGTAAAAATAAGAATTTATATAGTCTACTAGACAAGACTTGTTGGGTCACCTATTGAGCTCTCAGTAGATAATTAGGATTAGGGAAAAGAGAGTTTGCAAAGTTTGTTTTTTTTAAGAAAAAAATACAACCGGAGAGATAAAAAAAAAAACATTAAAATCATTTTGTAAGATTTTTAAGAAAGGAAACGTTTGACCTAATTTAAACTGAAATGGGTCATAGAATTTTATTAAGCTACGGGCACGTCGCTGAATCTTAACTTACAAATAAAGTGAGTAGTTAAATGTCTCTATCGCAATCATTCTCCCATCTCTCTCTTACTCACACAGAGAAACTAACATATATAACGAGGAGGTAATCAAGATATACATAGAGAGAGTGAAAGTGATAGGCCGAATAGGAGTGAGGGACTTTGACTTAATTGCTAATTACGACTAATTAGGCGCTTGCTGTGATGCAGGGGTTAATAAATTAGGCACTTGCCGTGGTGCAGGGGTTAATAAATTAGCGTTTACTGTGGTGTAGGGGTTAGCATATTAGGCGCTTGTCGTGATGCAGGGTTAATAAATTAGCGTTTACTGTGGCGTAGGGTTAGCATATTAGCGCTTGCGTGGTGCAGGGGTTAATAGATTAATGCTTACTGTGGCGTAGGGGTTAGTTAATTAGGCGCTTGCTGTGATGTAGGGATTAATGAATTCGTTTTGCAGTCCATCTATACTTGGTGTCCCACGTGGCCGTTCCATCGTGGTGTGATGTTTAGCAAGCTAGTCTCGTAGATCCGTTACTACTGAATAACGAGTTCGATCCTCGCTGGATGCTCTTGGCGAACGGGTTGAATAAACACCTACTTGGCATCCCATGATACTTGTGCAATTTTAATCTAAGCTAAATTTAGTAACAAATTATATTAAGTGCTCCCTTGTGGTAGCCTTGGACCAGACTTGGCTATACCTAGCAAATAAATACAAGTAATTTACAAGTATTTCTATGCTTTCATCGACGTGAAGTAAGGGTTTTAAAAAAAGGTTTGGTTTGGTTTGTTTTGTTTTACGGCATATCAACCTCAGTGGGCCATTTAATGCCGATAAAGTTTTGAAATAAATCAATTCTTAATGGATAATACAATTTTTTTATAAATACATTTTTCTATTTAACCCATAGATGGGACCCTAACAGGTACTACCACTCCGGGTCAGAGTGGACCAGGGAGCAATGTTGATGAAGGGGTGCTCCACATTCCCCAAACCTCCAAAACTGGAATCTCACCATCAGATAGAGTTTAATGTCATTCCCAGGATATGTAGACCCTCAGCCACAGCCTTCTAGCACCCATATGATAAAAAGGGTTTTAAAAAAAGGGGGTAGTTCCAAAGACGATTCATACAATAGAGATTTCATTCCTTACAAAGTTCTTTTACATTTGTAGAATGATGTACGGTAATAAGCTTAGTAAATACCTACTGTAGTTGGGAGTTTGCTTCTGTTTGGTTGCCTCACATTTGTGACCATGTGCACCACTCAGAAATAGCAAGTATCAAAAACATCATTTTGTCACGAGAATTAGAAGGCTCGAGCTTGAAATGTATGGTAATGCAAATGAACTTTTATGTCTTCATCAAGAATGGTCGAAAATTCTCTTTAGCCCCCCTCTCTCTCTCTCCCAACTCTCTCTCTCTCTCTCTCTCTTTTTCTCTCTCTCTCTCTCTCTCTCTCCTCTATCTTTTTTTCTTTCTCCCATTCTTTATATATATATATATATATATATATATATATTTCTCTCTTCCTTCTTTCCTATTTCTTTCATCTTTTCTCAATCTCTCTCTTCCTTTCTCTCTTTCTTTCTCTTTTCTTTCTCTCTTCCGCTATTCCTCCCTCTCCCTCTCTCTCTCTCTCTCTCTCTCTCACACACACACACACACACCACACACACACTCTTTCTCTCCCTCTCTCTCTCTTCCATTCTTTCCCTCTATTTTTCTCTTCCTTACTTTTCTTCCATTCTCTCTCTATATATATATATAGATATATTTCTCTCTTCCTTTTTCTTTATTTTTTCTTCTTTTTTCTCTCTCTCTCTCTCTCTCTCTCTCTTCTCTCTCTCTCTCTCTCTCTCTCTCTCTCTCTCTCTCTCTCTCTTCTCTCTTTCAATTGGATGATAGTTTTAAATTTACTTGTTTACTGAGACAGAAAGAGAAAGAGAAAAGGAGAGAGAGAGAGAGAGAGAGGGGGGCGAGTGCAATTATTCACTTATCGTAGTGTCAGTTGGTAACCTTTTGGGTTGATTTACCAGTTACAATGCTGTGTTATCTTTGTTGTTACCGACAATCGTCTGACAGCCGAATTGAAATCTTTATTGCACATACAATGCGAATAGCTACAAGCCGGGGATGATCAGCGTTGATGTAAAAGTGCACGCAAAGAGAGAGACAGACAGGCAGTCAGACAGACAAACAGAAACACAGAGAGAGAGAGAGAGAGAGAGAGAGAGAGAGAGAGAGAGAGAAAGGGAAGGAGAAAATAAAACGTAAGGAAATACCCGGATGCTCCAGGGAGATGTTTTTTCCATCGACTTTTGAAGAACGGAGAACGGATAGATTGGCAACAGCCAAGGTATGTTTGCTTTGCTATCAGTCCAATCGGTCAAATTAGCTGATATATATATAAATATATATATATATATATATATATATATATATATATATTGAGGCGCGATACGATTAAAATATATAGGACCCTCGGGTTTTGGCTAATTATCCCCAAGGGTAAGAGAATCCAAAAGATTATCCAGTGTTGATTTATGTCTGTGTTTGTCGAGATGTGACTCATCAGAGTTACTGAGATGGCGGCGGCGGCGGCAGGTGGGATGGGGGGGGAGGGGATTACTCATCAACGAGGGTATTGATCGCTTTTGTACACAAAGCGAAACAAATACACCATGAAAAGAGCTGCGAAATTCGCACCGCCTCCGGTCTAACTTCCTGGCTACCGGAATGCATCGACAACATCCTCTTTATAAGTATATAGTCATCGTCGAGGGCACCTCGCGTGGTGTAATGGTTAGCAGGCTAGATTTGCAGACTATTGTTAGTGAGTTCGATTCTCATTGGGTGCCACCATACTTCTGGCCTTGTGCCACATCTAAGGTAAGCTTAGTAAATAATTGGGCATCTCGCGTGGTGTAATGGTTAGCAAGCTAGATTTGCAGACTATTGTTAGTGAGTTCGATTCACATTGGCGCCTCCATACTTCTGGGCTTGTGCCACATCTAAGGTAAGCTTAGTAAATAATGGGCATCTAACGTGGTGTAATGGTTAGCAAGCTAGATTTGCAGACTATTGTTAGTGAGTTCGATTCTCATTGGGTGCCCCCATACTTCTGGCCTTGTGCCACATCTAAGGTAAAATTAGTAAATAATTGGGCATCTCACGTGGTGTAATGGTTAGCAAGCTAGATTTGCATATTTTAAAGTCAGAACCAAGTGAATTTGGGAAGGAACTCGAGTTGATATTTTGTAATTTAAAGGATTTTCTAATATCAGTATATTTGAAATCATGTCAAAATTTTCACAAAGATTTCATTAATTCTATTATATTCATTTTCACTCCACAAGTTTTACAAAATTCTAAGTGACAACAGTCTCATAAAGTCTTCGGATTATTTTAAATATTCTTGCTGAACTTAAAAGTGCTGAAATCAAGATGGCCTCGATTCTTCGTCTGATTCCAATTTCCTCAATCTCTTTTCCAGTTATTTGGAGACCATTCCAATGGCTCCGACTACACTTGGTATCACCGTCACTTTCATGTTCCACAGCTTCTTCAGTTCTCTGGATATACCTAAGTATTTCTCTTGCCTTTTCGTTTAATTCTATTATGAAACGGTAAAATCCACCAAGTTCTTTTATTCTTCTTAATTAACACTAGTTCTTCAGGACGGAATTGGCTGATCCGTTTCAATCTAAACATTCCTGATAATTGTATCCGTTTCATTTTGTGGAACAGATTCTGGTTTGTGCGTATACCATCTGTCAGTATGGTCAAATATCTTGCAGTTCTCAGTGGATCGCCTTTCCAATCCAGGCGTGTATAACCTTGTATTCCTTTTTGTGCCGGTTTGCTACATTCACTTATGCGATTAACTAATTTGTCTCTGCCGCCACATAACACACTTGCTATTCCGTTGTGTATTATCAATTTTTGCTTTGATATAATTGGTTTTTATGGCATTATTTTGTACTGTTATGAAAAGATTCAATTTTTCTTTTCAGATTTTCCCTTCTTAACCATGTCCAGATCATCATCATCATTAATAATAATAATAATAATAATAATAATAATAATAATTCTACACTAATTGAGTTTTGTCACTTATGGCTTACACCAGAAGTCAAGGGAAAGCAGGTCTCTTCAGAAGACAAGCAGTCATCTCCTCAGTATTCTAATTAACTGTTTTTGCTTTATAGAATCCTAAAGTCTCTTGACCGAGTTCTTTCATTGCGTACTGTTAACAGCTTTCGAGTTTTGTGGCTCAGATAATGGAGATTCAATAAAGAATCAAGGAATCTAAAAAGTTTCTTCGAGAATTTTTGTCCGATTTCAACTTTATTGAGAAACATTTATTGCTTCATTTGGACTGTCTTTTATGTTTCCGGCAAATTCATAACATTTTATCTTTATTAAAAAACTACTATAGATACTTTTTGCAGTCTTGCCAGGGAACTTAAATTTGTTTCATTTAGAGAATTTTGTAAAGACTGGAATAAATGGTAAGCTAATGATGCAATATCTGGTAAATATGCGGTGAATGTGTTAAAAAAAAAACTCCAAGCCACCAAGATTGTAACAATTCTAGACCAAGTCACCAATAACACCCCAATCTATTTTAGTATAAAAACGTCGTCTTTCGTTTAAAGATTTATAATTTTTTAAATAACAATATTAGTTTATCTTTAGTGCAAAATTAATTTCTTCACATATGCTAACAACAACAACATGAAATAACTATTTTTTTATTAAAATCAAAAACTATTTTAGCATAAAAACTTGTCTTTAGTCTGTATGAAATTCTAATGTCAAAAAATCGTATGTTGATTTTGTATACTAACAACCGGAAGTTTGCGGTGAAAAGCAAAAGTTGTTCTTTTGAAAACTGCTCTCAACTGGGGTACCTATTGGTGACTTGGTCCACAATTCTTACTGGTCACAACAACAACAAAAAAGAAAAGAAAATGACATGGAGTCTAGTTTTACCTTGATGTTTTTTCTCTTAAAAATTATGGACACTTCATCAATTACTGCCTTCAATTTACTTAATTGGGAACAGTATTTGGTAATTTATGAGGAAGTATGTCCCGGTCTCCTGCCTCAGAAATTGCGACCCGGTGACTATTAAAATAACGTCCCAGCTATGTTGTCTCGGCGGTTTTACTTGAAAGAAAACAACCAACTTAGGGCGTTAAATGTATTTTAGAGGGGTGGGCTTCTCTTTATGAACAAATGGAGATAGGTGGAAGATATATATAAAACAAAGTAAAAAAATGAACAAATTGAGATAGATAGATAGATAGATAGATATCCATATCTAAACAAGAATTACGACAAATTTCTATAAATAAACAAGAATTACGACAAATTTCTATAAATAAATTTCTAAACAAATTACGATAAATAAATAAGAATTACGACAAAAAAATACATTTAACGCCTTAATTTGGTTGTTTTCTTTCAAGTAACAACACCGAGAGACATAACTGGGGACATTATTTTAATAGTCACCGGGTAGCAATTTCTTAGGCAGGAGACCGGGGCGCACTTCCTCATAAATTACCCAGTATTTGTTTCGAATCATTTGTTTGGTTTCTTTATCTCATTGTAGAGGACTTTCTTCTAATTCCACAAGAGTTTCTTAATTTGTTTTACTTGACCTACCCCTTATAACCAAATTCAATTCCCATTCACCCACAAATAAATTAATTGAATATTAAATTATAAAGCATAACTAATTTACCGGTGTTTAATAAAAATTTACACGAGAAAATAATCTGTTAACTATAACTTCAAACGTACCTTTAATTCTTGAATCATTTTTTATAATTTTTTAATAGAAAGGGTTGGTGGCTGCTGAGGAGATCACGAATGGTTTGTGAGTTTAAACCGCAAATTACCACATTCTACATTCAAAGTGATTCTATGTTTACTTTGTAAATAATGTTTATGGTTAAACCTATTTAACACCATATACGATCTTAGAAAATCTAATGGACTCAACAGTTTCACAAAATTGGAATATTTTGCCGCAGTTTTCAATATCTGACAAATAGTCTATACGATCAAGCGAGTTTTGTTCTCCTATTATAAAGGGTTCCATAAAAGCCAACACATGGGCACACTAATGTGGCCGCCCAGCTAGGACCTACATTGACCAACTATGTGAGGATGCTGGATGCTGCGCAGAAGAGCTCCCAGGGGCAATGAATGATAGGGAAAGTTGGCGAGAAATGTCATGGATATCCGTGCTACTTGCGCGACATGATGATGATGATGATTATAAAGGGTTTTATAGATGCAAACTAGTAAATTCACTCCCTGTAGATCACTATGATTTTATTCATCTAGCCAATATTTTATTCACACTCCAGGGGTCTGTATGGACCACTATGAGAAACCCTTATATGCACAGCATGACCTTTCAATGGAGACCAACTTTCGGTAAGGTTAGAATTATGATGAGTCATTATTCAATTTATTTACCCACCGTCACTTTTCCACGCCGCTAAAACATATCCATTTTTATTACTATCACATTATTTGCAAAACCGAATCATTTATATTTGGTCGTATAGATTTTTCCCGCGCTTATGTGAAAGCCTCACATCAAATTGACAACTGTAATCAAAACTGGTGCAAATGATTTTCTCCGCTTCATTTGAATATTATCACTATATTGCACGTTGTTGATTATTTTCAACTGTTGATTTTAAATGACATCAATCCAACTGACCTATTCAACCCTTGGAGCATAGTTCAGCAAAATATCCCCGGTACAAAATATTGCAAACCATTAGTGATACGTTCTATTCTTCAATGGGTCTTATCCATAAACTGCATATGTCTTCTTTTTTTCCGTATTTATGTAGCAATTTTACCTCTTTTTCAAAGTAAAAAAAAAATCAAAATATAACCAAAATGTTGTCTATTTTCTTTAAATGTTTGAATAAAAAAAGAAATATTAAGAAAATCTTAACCAATTAAAAAAATAAAAAGCAAGTTGATATGACAGTTATCATAATAATTTAAAAGGTTTGTTTTAGTTTTTTAATGAAGATAGTTAAAACTAAACATTACTAATATATAATCTCATATAATATATATATTACTAATTAATAGCAAAAAAAACTATTTTTTTAAAATACTAATAATATCAATTACTAACAAGAACAAAACAAAATTTTTAGTCAACACAACAAAATGCTGAAATAACAACAAAGTTGCTTGAAATAGTTCAAAGTTGCTTGAAATAGTTCAATGTATACAAATGTTGCATTTAATATTTTAAGCAAAGATTCATTCAAAATAAAAACTATCATTTTAGAAATTTCACTTCTTATGTCTTTCTTTTTTGTCAACTTTTGTTTAAAATCATCACCCACCCACCCACTCAAAAAAAAAAGAAGTTAGGTAAATTCACAATATAAGCAATAGAAATAGGACTCACTTAGTTAAAATGTTAACATTCATAGCAATTTATTTTGTCATTCAATTATAAAAATGTTCAAGTAATAAGTGATTTAAAGTTCCCAAGAGAAACTTCATATGAAAAAAAAAACAAAAAAAAAACAATATATTTTTTTAAATGTGTAGTTTTTTCTATCTTTAAATATTAAAATCAATAAACTAAAATACACCAGTTTTAACTATAAAAACTGGACGTTGTTATGACAATCTATCAAAAGTCTTTTCAAATGTTATCAGTTTAAACTAAACGCTCCTAATGCTATCTAACAAGAAAAACAGAAAGTTTTCTTAGGGCAAACCAATATGAGACACTTATTTGATTTCGTTGACGTCGCTTATCAGTTATTAGATGTGAAGTCTTTGCACAGATATATTTACTTTAAACGGCTTAGACTGGTTCAAGGCTATACAAATGGAGCATCCAGTGCAATGGTCTACGAAATAAGCTTATAAACTAATATCTTATATTAGACACCCTTATTTACTAGGCTTATCTAAAAGTTATTCAAGTTGAGTGGGGAAAGCATCTCGTCAGGGTCGAATTCATCTTCACTCATCTCCCACTCTCCATACTCATTTGCTATACCTTATTATCATATCACCGTCAGCCTTTACTGATTAGCGGCCAATTTCAGCTTGATGAGGAGAGTGAATCTTAAAAAGAAGGAAGAAAGAAAAAGAAAGAAAAAGAAAGAAAGAAAGAAAGAACAGCAATGGCCTTGCAAACCGAGCCAGTTAACAATCGTTCTGCTGCAAGCACTCCATGAACTCACCACTTATATTTTTAGATTTGATTCAACTCGACAAAGAGTTGAGATATTATAAGTTGGTAATTCTATTTATATTAATATTAAATTTTTTTTCGGTGGCGGGGGTAAGTAACTCTGGCCTTTTAGTCACTGTTCGCTCATGCATTAAATCAAGATACACCACACCCCACTCCACCCCTCCCCAAACAGTGAAAATGAGTAAATATTAACCAAGGATTAAACATGAATGAAATACGCCTAGACATCTACAACAAATTTCGACGATCGGAATTACCGCATTCTCGCATTAGACAGTTTTTTATTTAATGGCGTTGTACCTCATTTCTTTTCTAAATTTATTAATCAAACTAGCAAAAATAAACACCCTCTGGACGGTGTAAAAATTGATTTTTGAAAGATATTGCTTGAGGGATTGGGAGTTAAAAATTCAATGTTAGAGGGTTTGTATCAGAAGCAAAATCAGATTTATTAAGGGGGAAAAAGATAAAACAATTTGAAATGGAAACTTTGTTCTGTTGCTCTCAAATAAAATGATGCGAGCATCTATTAATTATTCATTAGATAACTATTTTGATTGGTTTGGTTTGGTTTGTTTTACGGCATATCAACCTCAGTGGGTCATTTAATGCCGATAAAGTTTTGAAATAAATTAATTCTTAATGGATAATACAATTTTTAATAAATACATTTTTCTATTTAACCCATAGATGGGACCCTAACAGGTACTACCACTCCGGGTCAGAGTGGACCAGGAAGCAATGGTGATGAAGGGGTGCTCCACATTCCCCAAACCTCCAAAACTGGAACCTCACCATCAGATAGAGTTTAACGTCATTCCCAGGACATGTAGACCCGCAGCCACCGCCTTCTAGCACCCATATGATAAAAAGGGGTTGGGGCTTAACTATTTTGAATATTCTACACATAAATATAACACAAAATCGTAGGTATTTATTTATTTGTAAAACCTTTTAGTTAACTTCTTGTTATTGAAAAAAGGGCGAGTTTATGGTGACGTAAGTGGGTTTTGTAACGTAAACAGTGACGTAGTTTCGGTTACAGACAGATAGACAGCGAATTTCCATTGTTAATAAGACACGATGTTATCTTTTTCAAGGTTTATTTGTTCATGGTGAACATTGTTCTCTTATCGATTTGATTGGGAATTGTTTTGTCATCATTGACAATGGCTAATTTATATCTACCCTAACTCGAGTCAGTTTCATATCAGAAAAAAAAGAATCAACAATAAATAGCAGAAATCGTTAAGTAATTAGTTAAGCTGAGACTGGGGGGAATGTCAAATGAAGAAGCTTCTTAAATCAGGTGAATAGAAACTTTAAGATACTTTCCATCAATCGTTCAAAAAGTTATTGATCTCTTCGATTGGTTTAATCAATTAAATCAAGCATTTCTATATAAAAAAAAAACATCCAGGTAATTTTACATTGAAGATACCTCAACCATTTTTGCTACAGGAGACCATACGCGTAAGAATCTGCTTTCAGAAATAGGGAAAAGTTGATTGTTTGGACCATATGACATTTAGGCACCCCTTTTGCGATCTCGATTCGTAGGGACACTTTTCTCATTTACACCGTCTAAATCCGGTTGTTGGTTAGGGGTTAGGTTTATGATTTTAAAAAAAAACCTCTAAAAATCGTCTGTTAACAATTAACCGGATTTTGACGGTGTAAATGGAAAAAATGTCCCCACGAATCGAGATCGCAAAAGGGGTGCCAAAAGGTCATATGGTCCGATTATTTTTCTCTTTGTTAAAAATAACTTTTCTATGCCAAGTGTTTTTTTTTGTTTTGTGTGTGTGTGTGTGTGTGTGTGTGTGTGTGTGTGTGTGTGTGTGTGTGTGTGTGTGTGTGTGTGTGTTTTGGGTTTTTTTGTTTTTGTTTTTTTGTTTTTTGTTTTTTTGTTTTGTTTTTGTTGTCGTTGTTTTTTTTTCAATCACAACGATGAAATATCTTACACTGACGTTCAGTTTTGCTAAACTGCTTTAAATAGTTTTAAACTCATTGCAATAATTGAAGTTTTAATATTTTTTCAAACTAGCAAAACACGCCCTCTGCGCGGTGTAAAAATTGATTTTTAAAAGATATTGCCTGGGGTGTTAATGTCAGAACGTTTGTATCAAAGTAAGTAAAATCATCAGATTTATTAAAGGAGTAAAAAAATAAAACAATTTAAAATGTAAACTTAGTTCTGTCAACCTCAAATAAAATGTTGCGTGCATCTATTAATCATTAATTGAATAATTATTTTGAATATTTTACACGTGAATTTTACACAAAATCGTTGGTATTTATTTATTTGTAAACTTTTTAGTTAACTTCTTGTTACTGTAAAAAAAAGGCGAGAATAAAAAATATATTTTAAATTGCTTACAAATCTCGCAATTAATTTTTCTTCCATTTAAGGTAATGATACAATTTCTTTTAATTAATTTCATACTTTATTTATTTAATTGTTATTATTACGTGGGCGCTGACGTGTTGTACATTGCTTCAAAGCTTGAAAGTCGCACAGATGATCATACGATGTAGATTAATTTGGGAACTTATACATTGCGAGTTCGAACTGGGCCATAACGCCGCGGAAGCAATCAAAAAATATTTGTTGTGCAAAAGATAAAGATGCAGCTGATCATAGAACGGTAATAAGATGGTGGAAGAAATTTCGCTCGGGCTGCAAGAACTTCGATGATCAATCAAGGTCAGCTAGGCCTAAAAAATCAAACCATAGAGGTAAATCCGGCAAGAAACACTTGGAGAGTATCAGGCGAGCTGGGCATCTCACAGTCCAGTGTGGTTGATCGCCTTCCCGACCGCGGCAAAAGTATGCGGAGCTGTCGAATTGTGCCAAAAACATTGGACTCGCCCCTAGTATTTAAATGGATATTGAACGTAATACCGTTATCGCTAGTAGCAAAAATATGCACCCTCCGGGCGCAAGTATTTAAGTTTTAATGTAATTAAATAGATTAGAAAGACTGTGAAACTAAATAAGAATGAAGATAAAATGATTTGAAACAAAGAGGGTATAATCGTAAAATAGAACAACTGAAACTTACTCTTCCATCATTTTCCATCACTCTCGTCTTTCATTGCTAAATTTTCTTAGTTAAATTAGGAAGTAAAGAATAAAATTACAATTATTTTTTATTGTTAATGGATTTCCTTTAAGATTTACCTCTAAGATTTTTGCTCTTATTTATTGAAATAAAATCAAACAATTAGAAATCAATAATACCAAGCACATATGTATTAAATCAAATTTTTAATATCAATATGCAAATTAGCTTCCGTTCACACTGTAACCGCTATTTTGTTGTATATAATAAATCCAATTGCATGTCATTAGTATGTAGATATGGTCCAGTGGCTTCGGCCTCTGGACAATTGATATAATTAATGGCGTCGATCCAGGGCCATCCCCCAGGCAAACCTGCCCCTTGATTTAAAGGGGCAGGGCTGGGTTTATTGCCCAGTGCTGAGGCGCCCCTTGAGGGGGAATGCCGACGGGATCGACGCAATTTTTTCAGCCCGCCACCCATGAGTCTCGGCTTGTGGGTGGTGCCCACATAAATAGGCCTTCGTGTCTGACCCGTACAAGTGGGTACGTGGAAAATATCAATGTAGATATGGCCAACATATCTAACTCCGGTTTTGACGCGGGGGTCCAGTGAGCTTCGGCCGCTGGACCTTACAAAGCGTTGATCCCAGGGGGATATCCCCCAGGCAAACACCTGCCCCCTCGATTTAAAGGGACATGACTGGGTTCATTGCCCAGTGCCTGAGGCGCCCCCTCGAGGGGGGAATGCTGACGGGATCAACGCAATTTTTCCACCCACCATCCATTAGTCTCGGCTTGTGAGTGGTCCCACGTTAATAGGGCCTTGTGCCTAACCCATACAAGTGGGGTATGAGGTAAATATATCTAACTCCGGTTTCGACCGGGGGTCCAGTGACTTCGGCACTGGACCGTACAAACTAACATCGTTGAACCGGGGGGGGGGACATCTCCCCAGGCAACACCTGCCCCCTTGATTTAAAGGGACAGGACTGGGTTTATTGCCCAGTGCCTGAGGCGCCCCCTTGAGGGGGAATGCCGACGGGATCAACGCATTTTTTGCATCCGCCATCCATGAGCTTCGGTTCGTGAGTGGTCCCACATTAATACGAGCTTTGTGCCTAACCCATACACGTGGGGTACGTGGTAAATATCTAGTATGTAGATATGGTCAACAGTATTAATATGTGAAACAATTTTATTAATAATTAAGGTTTAAATAAAAATAAAACCATGGAGAATGTGCGTAAATAACTAAGGGAATTGTGACTGATATAGTTTCGGTTACAGATTGACTGACACAGAATCTCGATTATAATAAGATGAGACAAGTATAACAAGAAACTTGGTTTGAAATCGTGTCGAAATATTTAAAATGGTCTGCTGAAAATATTTAACAGTAATTTGAAACAAGATTTAAATATCAATAATTCCAATATTATACAAATTGAGAAAAACAAATATTTTTTTTAATGAGGTTTGATTGCGATGTCATTAAAACGCAATTATTAATTAAGATTATTTAATTTTAATTAACCATAATCATTCAATTAATTCGGGTTATTATGCCCGATTGCAGAAAGCACTTGTTTGTCGATAAAGTCTCTTGGCTTATAATACGTTAAACTAATTTCTTTTTGGTTTGGTTTGTTTGGTTTGTTTTGTTTTACGGCATATCAACCTCAGTGGGTCATTTAATGCCGATAAAGTTTTGAAATAAATCAATTCTTAATGGATAACACAATTCTTTTGTAAATACATTTTTCTATTTAACCCATAGATGGGACCCTAACAGGTACTACCACTCCGGATCAGAGTGGACCAGGGAGCAATGGTGATGAAGGGGTGCTCCACATTCCTCCAAAAACCTCCAAAACTGGAACCTCACCATCAGATAGAGTTTAACGTCATTCCCAGGACATGTAGACCCGCAGCCACCGCCTTCTAGCACCCATATGATAAAAAGGGATTGGGGCTTGCCATAAGTACAATAGGGTTGGGAAAATCATATAGGTGCTAGGGCTTGACGTGACCAGCCGATTGATCGGAGGGGTAATTTATTTTTAAATTCATTTGCACACACACACACACACACACACACCCATCGGGTAAGATTTTCATACCCCTGTTAATAATGAAATCAAGCAATGACAAATCGAACCCTGTAATTCGAACAACAAACAAATATAGATCTTAACAAACTGCTTAAACAGTACACAACAGAAACAGCAGCTACACGGCCACTTACCCCCTATCTCACAAACCATCCAAGTAAGATGAACAATTCCGAATATTTTTTAATAAATGTACAGAGTCAAAAAACAGAAATATATTTTAGGAGAATTAGGAATAGTTGTGTAGTACCTTTTGTCCCCCTCAAACTTATCAAATAAAATGTTAAATGCACTTACATTGGCTGAATGATTATCTGCAACAACAGTCCTAATTTTTAAAAATCCAACATTTAAAACTTGAAAAATACATTTAAGAATTTCTTGAGAAAGCTACTCACCGTTTACTTCAGGGCAGGCTTTAACGACCAATGGTATTGTTTTTCTAAGACCGGTAATCATGAATACTATTATACCTTTATAAAGTTTATCATCCTCATCTGCACCAATATACTCCCCACTATGAAATGGAGTTCCTTTTTGAATGTACATTTCATCAACCATTAAAACAGTCTTGAGAAAGATGACCTTTTTCACGGAGCGATTTTGAAGCTGAAATGTATTCAACGACACCACCAAAAGAAGGTAATGGAAACTTCTCCAGAAGTAAATTGTAGGCTTGTTTAGGAGGTATAGCGAAGTAGTAAGGCATAACGAAATATCTCCGGAGAAAATGAAGAATGACCTCTTCGTTTGAAATGTCTTTTTGTAACTCTTTTAATATTGAGTATGAGTGTTCTTCCACATTTTTTATATAATTCGGAAAATTTTCTAACATGCTTAATCTGGTAAGTTTAGCATTGTGTCCATGTATAAATCACTGGGGTAATGGTATTGGGTTTCCATCATACTGGAGTTTCACGTGAATATTTTTTATCAATGCGAATGCATTCTTTTATAGATGGAAAATGTGTTTCGGTGTCAAAAACTATTCTATAAATTAGAATATAATCTTCCGTTTTTAAAAATTCAAACCCTTTAAGACAAAACTTTTCTTCTTCCAATTGATTAAAATCCTTTATCGTGTCAGTTGAAAGAAAATCTTGTAATTCATCTGGTTTGTGGATCCATCGAATTTTCGGTGGCTTTCTCAATTCTGTTGTTATCGGCAAAAGAGACGGTTTTCTTTTCTTTTTTTCTGAGTGGATTATAGGAATTGCATGTAAATCCCAATTAAATTTGTTTCGCTTTCCTTTCAAAATAATTTTCTGTTCAAAATGTTTGATACAAAGAACTGAATTCTTCGTAGGGAAACCAGTCATTACGGTTAACAAATTTGATCCATTTCTCGAGAATTTCGGATTTTCCAAGAGGAAAAGAAAATGTTGATACTTTTTCACTGTCAGTATGATATCCACTAGTGCAGCCAAATGTAACACATTTGTTAACCTTTTTTGTAAACAAAATATCACCAAAAACTTTTAAAATTCAATATTTAAATGCAAAGAATTATATGTTAGTATACCAAATAGCGTCTATAAGGCAAAACAGACCGTATATGCGATTGAAAAGCATAAAAACAAGGTAAATCACAGCTGTTTATAATTTGTAGATTAGTAAATGACAAAGTATAAATACCATATTTTAATTTTGAAAAGAATTAAAATTAAATTAAAATAATGACTAATAAATTCTAGCGGTATTATTTTTATTAAAATTTTTTTAAAGTTACTTCCCTTTCTTGCGTCAAGTTTATAAGCGGACCAGAATGAGTTAAAATCTAATTCGGCCTGTTAATTCTGCCTCTTAAATGTGTCATGGAGGGTTGTATAATAATAAGTAGGCCGTGGGAGAGTCAAGAATTAGCCACACTTTCACCATAACATATCTTTATTATTGTCACACTGTATTCTGCATATGAGTGCTTATAGTTCGCACTGTTGTTTGAACCAGATCGCGCCAGTTTGCTTGCTGTTTTTACAGTGTATACATGGTTGTTCCACTATCAATATGCACCAAGGAAGAACAAAGAGCAGTGACCCGATTTCTTTTGTTGGAAGGAGTGTCAAGGGCTAAAACTCATTGGAGGCTTTAAGCACAATATCCTGTGCACTACCTCGCAGAAATGTGTTGATCGCTCAAAGATAGTTTACGAGGTTGTCGATTTCGTATGGATGAAGATGTGAAAGATGTGGGGCATAAATAGTTGAATATAAAAACTTGAACATTATTCAAATGAGTGTTTCTTGATCTTGCATAGGGCTCGGTGAAAAAAAGAAAACACCTTAACATCCTCAAAGCGATTGCAATTAGTATACAACAGCCGATCTTGTGTATGCAGAGAAACCTACTTCATTAATTGGAGATTTGTCACTTTAACTTCAGAATCCCACCCCTTCTCTCCTTTAAAGTCACTCCCCCCACCCAATATTTTAATCATATATTTCTTAATTATGGAAGCGTGTGGTGTAATGGTTAAAGTCATGGGAAATGGACTCGTCGCCCCGAGTTCAAATCCTGGATGTGGTAATTGCATTTCACTTAGCGCTAATACCCATGGGAGAGGTATGAATCCTATTCTCCTTCCAGCTATGGATAAATAGTAGGGCAGACCGGGCTCTCTTTCCAGCTATGGATAAATAGTAGGGCAGACCGGGCTCTTTAACCTTGGTTAGGCAACCAGTCTAGGAGACGAAAAACTCTGAATTCAAACCTGTTGAACTCCGCTTAAGAAATTGACCTTGTGTCACATCCTTCTCGTGTGGAGGGGTTGGTATATATATATATATATATATATATATATATATTTCTTAATTACTGATGATTGTTTCCCGTTGAAAGTGTCGTCAAAAGGAACATTAGGATTTATTTTTGTTGATTTTAATTGCATTTTTTTTAATCAGTATTGCATTGGAGTTGTACTGCTAACATTATATATATATATATATATATATATATATATATATATATAGAGAGAGAGAGAGGGGGGGTAGTTTGTTGTGTCTCTAGCCACACTGAAAGAGACGTGAAACGTCGAAACACGGTGTCTGTGGATGACTTATTATATGCTCCCAAAACATGGTAGAGTTATCTAGGGGTGACTTAAATTAACTTTCGCTGTCAGCATATATAAAGCAATGATCGTCTGGATCTCTCTGATTGTAAAATATATAAACAAATGTATGTATTTAATAGTTTAAACACCACTCCTTACGGCAGCAGTCAAATGGCCGAGAGGTTAACGAATCGGGCGGACGAAAAGTCAGTCGCTCCTGGTCAGAGGTGGTTGCTGTGTCTAGCCACACTGAAGAGACGTGAAAGGTCGAAACACGGTATATATATATATATATATATATATATATAATATATATATACTAGCAAAAGTACACCGTCCATGACTACACTAAAATGATTTTAGGAACATCAGGAAAGAAAGGAGAATGGGTAAGGGGAAAATAATTGACAATATTTTTATGAAATTAAAAAAGTGATAAAAAATATATTTAGTATTATCTGCGTTATTCGAACTATTGTCCCCATCTTCATTGTTATTTGTACAAGTTAAAGTTATCTCTGAATTCCGGGTTCAATCCTGTGTAGAGGCAGTAACATAGAAAAATAATTAACACAACTCCTACCCCACCTATGGTTAGCGGAATGGGAACAGGATACCCCCGTGGACTAAATAAAGGGTTAGGTTCAAAGTTCCGTGATGGCTCCCGATTACGACAAGAAAGTTCCTGAGTTCGAAAAGAAGGTTCCCGAGTCCGACAAGAAATACCTGAAGAAGGCCGGAGGGCATATCGGCCGAAACGTTGTACAAATAACAATGAAGATGGGGACAATAACGTAGATAATACTAATCATCAAGCCTCATCTCAAACATTCGGAGAAATAATCGTTTAATTTGTTTGTTTTTTTTCATGAAACAATAAAAAGAAGATGTAACATTTTTCGTATTCCAATCTAGTTTTGGTTTACATTTAAAATAGTATTTTATTTTAGATAAATGTACCACTTGGTTTGAAACATTTTCATGACTTTTGTTTAATTCTCCGAAAAATTAAGATCTTTTGCAATTAGTACTAATTCCAAAGCAATAATTTGATTAGCATCCATATGATAATTTAAACAGCACGGCCCTTAAGACTTTTTGTATTTAGTTACGAAGAACTGTGACAAGTTCCACAAATCAATTGATTTTTAATTATTAAATTATATCATTTAATGAGAAAAATGTTAAAATCAAATGTTGTACTGTTCCCTATCATAAACATTAAAGTATTATATTTCATATGCCTTCTAGTTTCGTCTTTAATAACGACAATCTAGGTACGCCATAGCGAAACCCTTGGTTCGATAATGTTCGTAGTGTAATAGTTGGCAAGCTAGTCATGCAGATCCATTACTGTCGAAGAAATATTTTTATTATTTTTCCTTTTTCCACTCAGGAAAAAGATAACTTCTTTGTTTTATAAATGGCCGGAAGAGATGAATTAGAAAATGAATTGGAAACAAAATCAAATTTATCTAAGACCACACATTTTGTTGGGAAACACTCAAGTAACTGGAAGAGATAGCACTTAGATTAGTGAGCGGAAGTGAATTCGATTGGCTGGTTAGAACTAAAGGAGGGCGGCTCCCTTGATAAAGTGGGAGGTCCAGAGAGAGTCACTAATATCTTCATGCCGACCGGAAATAAAAATGTTCCGGTTGAAATATTATTTAACTGAGACATTGTTGCTTGAGAATCAGATACAGCTGAGAGGCTAGATGAGGCCAAGGCGGGCTTGATTAGCTGACTGGGCTAGTGGAGAAGATTAACGCAAATACTGAGAGCCGAGAGAAACTGTCTTCAGCTAAGATCATTGAAAACTTAGTCAACTTTACGAACTGTTTTGCACAATACTTTGCAGAAGACCAGAAGTTATTAATTACGGGTCCATCGCTCCCACAGCCTTGAGAAATAATTGTTTGTATTTTTTGTTTGAATATAAATGTTGAGTTTTTAAAAAATGAAAGTCGTTTTTTATGTGACCACTAGGCCGCCATTAACCTTGGAAATCAGTTTCTATAGCAGATTTCTAGTCGTGTGAGATCTGAACACAGCGTGGGCATTCAGCTAGACTTACAGCAAATATAGAGACCCTGCAATCCATGGTTGATGCAGAAAATCAGATCTTGACGGCCAATTTTGGAAATTCCATGAGCCCTTTAGCTCAGTAACGACCGATGGGTTATACTCGCAGGATACCACATACTTGCGATCTTGTATCACATCCTACCCATGGCGAACGGGTCATGTAAAAAGTGCATCCGATCCTGGTGTAATGTTTAGCACGCTAGTCTCATTATTACTGAATAGCAAATTCGATCCTCGATGGATACCCCAAACTTGTGACCTTGTGTCACATTCTACTTGTGTCAAACTGGGTAAATACTTGGTTGGTTGGATTATTTTGTCAGTTAAAAGTTTATTTTTCTCAGTGTCAATAAATTTCTGGTCTTCTTGACCAGGGGTTTTCAAAGTATGTGCCCCGACCATTCTGTGGGTCGTGAAAAGTAAATTTTTAAAAATTGGGTCACAAAATAAGGAAAAGAATAAATACGCTGTAATTTAGGGTTGTAATCTATTTTAATGTACACTCCACAATCTAGGAAGCGAATGCAAGGAGAGCATTTTTCATTATATTTAATTCGGTAATTTCCACCTTTAGTTGTCAAAATTCCTAGCAAATAAGGCAATTAGAATAACCTCCCTTGACTTTCACTTTGAACAAGCCGGTAGCTAATTTGAAAGTCTCCATGCGAAATAAACAAATCTTAGAAACTTTTTCGAAAACAATACAACTGCATGCGTTAACACAAAAATATCATAAAATGTGTTCTTAATAACAATTAAGTTCTTTCAGATAATGCACACGCACAATTTTATGCTAGGAATTTTGACAACTAAAGTGAAAATTACTTTTAATTCTTTCCTTTCTTAATTTTACAACTACTAATCATCATCATCATCATCATCAGAACTGGTTAGCATGCTACTTACACAGATCCATTGCTATTGAATAGTGAGTTTGATCCCAGCTGGGTATACCATTCTTGTGAAACATCCTACCCGAGGTAAACGGGTTGGATAAATAACTCCATTTAAAATATTTTTTAAAATGTAACCCTAAATTCTGAGTAGTTAGAAACTATTTTTTCTTTTTCTAAAAGCCAGCTCTTCCTTGCCTGTTCACTTACAATACTAGAATATGTATTCGTTTTATTCATACTATGTCCCATTGTCTTTGATTCATATCCAACCCATGGCGAATAGGTTGGGTAAAGAAGGGAGACATCCAATTGGGGTTTAATGGTCAGCAAGCTCTTTTCGCATATCCATTTACTGAATAGAGAGTTTAATACTCGGGACCATATGACCTTTAGGCACCCCATTTTGATCTCGATTCAGAGGGACATGTTTTTCATTTACACCATCAATATCCGGTTGTTTGTTAGGGTTAGTTTAAAATTTTAAAAAAAAAAAACTCTAAAAATCGTCTGTTAACAAACGGATATTGACGGTGTAAACGAAAAACATGTCCTTCTGAATCAAGATCAAAAAGGGGGGCCTAAAGGTCATATGGTCCAATACTTGTATGTACCCATACTTGTTACCCAGTGTCACATCTTACCCATGGGAAAACGGATTGGGTAAAGAAAAGGATAGTTAACATATAATAAGTACAAGCAGCCCGTGGGAGAGGACCCTTAAAATCAATACTGATACGCTCCATCGATCCAGTAGCTTTTATCGATGTATCTTCAGGAGGTCTGTCGAACTAAGGTTTTAATTCAACACCAACCCTGCAAGACGAACATATTTCTTATATATATAGAAGTTGAAATGGGGAGATTTCTCGATCTCACAACATGCAAAAGCCGTGATATTCCCGTGACATAATTCCTTGTGTAAATTTCCAAGAGTCGAACTTTGAGAAATTACAGAAGCACAATGAACAGGACTAAAAATTTTTATTTTAATACGCTTTCGGTTCATACACAAGACACTGATCTGGTTATCAGTATATAACTTGAAGCAGCATCGAAGCAAACTATACTCCATTTACATATCGTAGTGATTATTGCCAAGGTTTTTAACTATATATCCTTTTTCACATCCTTGATTGATAAATATACAACGGGCTTCCCAATTTGACTAAGTACCACAGATATTGCATTATTCGAAACATCAATCGAATTTGAAACGTATATTTTCTATGATAGTCTGTTGTTGTTCTACATAGTTTGGATTTTAAAGATTCAAAAGTGTGGAGAAACTTGCTTATTCAGTGGGGGCCGATTAACTTTAAGGGACGTATTTTATCTGAAAATTCGGATTTTGTCTATGTAAACATTCCCTTGACTACTAGGCATCTCCATATCTTTGGGGGTTACATTTATTGTAATGGCTTCGTTCTGGGCCAGGTTTAATTATACCATTTCCCACACAAAAATAATCAGTGAGCAGAATTTAAGGTTAAATTTCTTTCCTTTACGGCGTTTAGAAACTTTTTGATGTATGTTTTTTTTCCTATCTCATCCTTATAATATTAAGATAAGGAAACATATTTTTGTGGTTTTCTTTTATGGTCTTGTCCATTAATCGATGAAAAGCATGGACACTACTGGTTACCCAAAATCGAAGCCTAGTGAAATGAAAGGTGATCATTAGCTTTCGAAAGTAGTGTATTTTTGTAGAGTTGTTTTTATTTTAACTTGGATATAAGCACTTTTTAAGTCAAAATTTGAAAAATATTTATATTAGGCAAGATTTGTAACTAAATCATCAATCCTCAGCAATGGGTATGGATTTTTCAGTATTTTTATAGTTTGTGAATAATCTACACATTTTCCTCTGGCTTTGTCAGACCCATTAGTGAGTTCAATCCTTGCTGGATGCCCATAGTTGTGACATTGGGTAATCCTACCCGTGGTAAATTGATTGGGTAAGTAGTTACTGGATTCAATAATTTTGACAGATAAAATTTAATCATTTACATGTCTGATCTTTTAGACTCTAAATTTCATAAATATCAGACTCAATTTATTCAAATTCCTCACAGACACCAATATTTCATGACATTTATGTAAATGGTTAATTAAATTTGAGACACTACGAATCTTCTATTAACCCTTAATGTGTGCTATAGTTACCTGCTCCTATGAAGGAATAACCTTTACATTTAAATTATAAAAAAAAAAAAAAAATGTATTGCAATTCAAAAAGTTTCAGAAACACAACGAATAAGATTTTCAAAATTTTCCCCTTTAATTGTTATAATTGGAGCAGCATGAAAGTCCTCGCAGTACTATCACTTTATTTGCTCTTATATTAGTAGAAAAGATGATACAATGTGTTAGTTTTGCTTTTTAGAACATTTATTATGAGCTTACCTAGCTAGTTTGTAACTATCATTTGAGGAAGTTAAGATCAATTTTATCGTCATTGCTAGAATTACTTACTCTCACAGTGCAATCACAGAGAAACAGAAGTTTCATTTTTCTTGTGCTAAATCTAGGTCTGAAACTTGGTTGGAAGCAGTCTGTATATTCAAGGTTTTATATATGTTAAGTTTTTCAATGCCATCCTTGGCCAGTTGAAAAGGGATTAAAGTAAGTAAGTCCTGAGTTATGGAATCCTTTGGTAAGCGAATAAGTCCTATCCTGTGTATTGTTAAAAGGTCCAGTGATTTAATCCTATGTCTGCCGTCCACGAAGGTCACAGTAGTTATGAGTAGGTATCGCCAGTACTTCCAGTATAAGTATTGTATCAGCAGCAGAGTACTGCCAGCGATTAGCCAAGAGTATGATCACATGGTTATCGCCGAGGCATCTAGCACACACCTTATAACAGAAATTTCTCAACAATATTCCAGCCTCCATTGTCGTATTGTTGTAATTCCACAAAGGAAAGCATCTCTCATAACTTTGTTTAGCTTATGGTCATAGAAATTGCAAACCCCATATTAGTTTTTTTTTTTACTACCTGGGGGGAGGGGGTTAGTCCTCTGGAATCAAGCGAGAAGCTTTTGTAGGCTACTAACACTTTGATCTTTGGTCAGGCAGCTGCTGTCAAAATATATTTATCTAGACGAGTCCAATTTTGTACGTTTCTTAATTATAAACATTAACGTATATACAAGATTTCAATGCTGAATGGCTTCTTTTTTCAGAGTTATAAGATGATGCACATATCACATTCTTATTTATTATGTATATATCTATATATTATATACACACACACATACAAACTTTTTACAAAATATGAAATTGAGAAATTCTATATTTAATTTCATTGTTAAACATACAAAAGAATCAAAAGATAGTTTTGAATAAAAAGATTATCACCCATCTATACAATGACCAATAAAACAGCCAAAATTGTAAATTTTACTTCATTGATTCAAACACTGAAAATAGAAGAAAATTAACTACATTTCCAGCAAATGATGTTTTTATTTTCAGATAAAAAAATTTTTTTTCTTTCTTTTTTCAAGCAGCACAAAATGCAAAAACTGATTTGTAGTTTTATGAAGGTACTGTTGAATAAGCAAAAATATCAAGTGGTTTGCAAAGTTTTAAGGATTTCTTACAGAATAGTTAGGTAAACCAGTTGAAGTTGATTACAATCGAATGAAAACTTTACTTGAGAATAATCAGCATTACAAAGTGGAACTATGGAAACTCATTATTTAATTAGTATATACAATATTATACATTTAAACTGAATAAATTAAACTAGTATAAAAAAAAAAAATTAAAAAAATTTAAAAAAAAGCTATTTTATTTATTATCAAACTTGAAGATGAACAATATTTTTCATAAAAAGTAATTGTTCATTTTTTTGTCCTGATGTTCTTCAGTTGTACAACTTTCACTTTAACATTAAAAATATGGGACCATATTACCTTTATGCACCCCTTTTTGATCTCGATTAAGAAAGGACATGTTTTTCATTTACACCATCAATATCCGGTTAGGGTTAGTTTTATAATTTAAAAAAAATCAAAAAAATCTAAAAATTGTCTGTTAAAACAACCAGATATTGATGGTGTAAATGAAAAACATGTCCTTTCTTAATCGAGATCAAAAAGGGGTGACTAAAGGTCATATGGTCCAAAATATGTGCATAGAATTTAAACAATTTAAATATGTGCATAGAATTTAAACAATTTAAACAATAGACATTTTAATTAGTGTTGACATTCATAAAGACATCACATTCCACCATTTTTAACAGCACTATTTATATCTGGTTGTGGAAACCTGATGTTGACTTTAAATTCTATGAAATTTTTTTTTTTTAAATTTAAAAAAAATTCATTGTTAGATACAATCCTAATACTTGCATAGTAACGCATCACTCAATAAGTCCCGGGCCTGACATATAGATGGCGCCACTAATAAAAAAAGAATCCATGATTTTTATAAAGTACTAACCTTCAAATGGCATGTGTCAAAATTTGAGCCCAAGCAGATTATTAGTTTACAAATTAGTTATTTAAGTGAAGCTACTGTTGCAAATTTTCAAAACAATAGAAAAATCTGAATTTCGTGTGTTGATAAAGCATTGCTTTCTGATGGGGAAAAAATACTGTTCAAACAAAGCAATGGCTTGATAAGCGTTATTCAGACTCTGCTCCATCAAAACAACGGTCAAGAGGTGGTATGCTGATTTTAAACGCAGTTGTACAGACACAAATGATGCAGAACGCTCAGGTCGCCCAAATTGGGCATTTGTCAGAGAAAACACCAACAAACTCCACAAACTTGTTTTGACCGATCATAAATTGAAGTTGCGTGAAATAACAGTTCAAATTGTTCTACAAAAAAGGCATCGAATTGTTAGAGAGCGTTGGAATCAGTGTATCGCCCTAGGAGACTGATGAATAAAGTTGAATTTTGCCTAAAAGTGGTTTTATTAGTTAGGCCCGGGACTTATTGAGTGATGTGTTATTTCAGTGAAAAGCAAGACAACAGGGCAGAGAACACCTTGACACCTGCTAATTGCTAGAGATGATGTTTTATGAATGTAAGTAGATTTACATTCGGACCAATTTAAAAAAGTATATGTGCATGGGTAGGTGCATAGGTAGATAGTTACAATGTAATAGTATATTGATAGCCAACATACTAAAACTATCCAAATCAAATATCTAAAATCATTGGCACCAGTGTAGGTTATGTTAGTTACTTTGATATGTGCCTTCCACTTGAGAGAAAAAAATCTACTGGACTGCTTAGTTTTTTAGATGAATTGTGATAGATGAAAAGTGGCAACATAACTATACGGAACACAAGAGACCATGGAGCAAGTGAAATGAATACTAGTGCTACTAAGTGAAACAAAGATGAATCTTCATCAAGAGAAACTCATGATAGAATTAGAACAGAGGTTCTACTACAAACACCTTTTACAGAATCAAATGATTCATTCATAAAACTACTGCTTCAAATTGAAGGCAGCAATCAACAAAAAAGTGGTTGTAATTGGTTTAAAACAATGGGAATGAGAATATACCATAATAATCATGATAATCCACTTTTTTTCTTTTTAATCAATCAGGAAAAAATTGTTATATAAACAAGTTTTCACTCATCCACTGCATTCATTAGATTTTACACATTTGGATTAGCATTTAATGAAAATTTTAATTTCCCTGGAAGACTGCAAAAGGCACCTAGAACAGTTCTTTGATGGGAGGGGAGGGGAGGGGCTCTTGGAAGGTTGTATTTATCCAACCACTACACCACAAGTGGATGTGACATAAGGTCTATTTTTAAGCATACCAAGGTTAAAGAACCTTGTCTGCCCTATCATTTACCTATAGCTGGAGGGAAAATAGTTGGAAACAGCTCCGTCCAGGATTTGAACTCTGGTTGCCATGTCTATTTTGTAGAACGATAACTGTTACACAATATTGGGAAGATGTAATTATGAAATTGCATGAAAGTTGGCAACTGAAAATAGTGAAATAAGATGGTAAGTAGTTGGACTGCTAAAGTCCAAAATAAAAATCATTTTTGTCTTTTTACTTAACAAATTGAAAACTTTACATTACCCAATATTTTAAATCTTAAAAATAAATTTATTTTCAAATTTTGATTACAATGAAAATTAATGGATTGGTGATTAGACAGAGAGAAAGAAAAAGAATAAAAAAAAGAATAAAAAAAGAAATTTATAATGACGAACTGTTTTGATATCATTTTGTTGTTTATGATAAAAGTGTTGAAGTGGTGAAGTTTAAAAGGAAAAGCAAATTAGACAAAAGTAATTCTGTTTCTGGCAGCATTCACATGCCATACATTGAGTTCTTCATATTCTTCAATACAAGCATCAATCACATCAGGTTTATGACCCTTAGCCATACACAACTCCATCACATCGGTCATCTTTAATGATTTGGCACCTTTCATTGAAGAGGACATGTCTTTGATGATAGCAAATACTTGATCAATTGTATTTGTTGTTCTGAAAACAAAGAAAAAAGAAATCCATTAGAAAGGTCATCATTTTATGACATTTTACATGCAACACTTACCATATATACTTGACTATCATCCGATACTATTCGTGACTATTGACTTTTACGTCTGAGAATTGAAGGCATACAAGTTCTAAAATATGGTGCAGTGATGCTGATAACTTTAATTTAGTGCGTCCCGAGATGCACTGATTTGGTTTGAATGAGTCCCCAGGAAAATTTAATGGGTCCCAACTAAAGTTTCTTAATAAATTATAGTTTTTATCTATGAACAGCCAAAGCCATCTAACCTTGTACCTCATACAGTGTAAGAAAATATTGAAATGTATTTACAGTTAGCTGGAAATGTTGGGGGAAGAAAAAAAAAAAAAAAAAAAAAAAAACACTGGGACGCATGGATACGATTTTTGACACAGGACATATACCTATCAGCATCTCTGATGGTTGCAACCCCATAAATTATACTAAAATTTAGTTTTCAAAGTCACATGATACACAAGTATATACAGTATTAAGTATAAAATAAATAAATAAACCTTATATAACAGCCAAGGCCAGTACCAAATTTGAAAGACTAAAAAATACTTCTGTTTTACAAAAACTTATCGTGGAGTGGGAGAATATTTACCATAACACCTCCTACACAATATTATATGGCTTGAGACTATCTCCTATCTATCATACCACCTCATTTCTATTTTCATATCCCATTCTAATTAAAAGGAGGTTAGTTTCATGCCTTTTGGAAGTTAACAATTGATCCACACTGACAAAGATCATTTTGACTGCAATGTGAACAGGAGAAAGAATCTTTTTGTAAATCAAAAATGAAATCATATGTTCAACTCTTGTAGTTTTGCACCAGATTTGACTAAGCACAATCTTTACAGGGTTTGTTTTTTTTTTTAATGATTTATTGCAAATAATTTTTTTATTTTTTATTTTTTATAGATTGAGAGAAAAGTTCCCCAGATTCTCACTATAGAAAAAAAAAAAAAAAAAAAAAAAAATCAACTTTCCAACTCAAAGATCAATACTTAAAAAATCTGATTTTCAAGGGAAGAATCAAACAAGAAAAATTCACTAAATCTTATGCATACACTGATTAAGAAAATAATTTTATTGCTAATTAAATTTGTGTAGAAAAATAATTCTGTCAATATGCAAAAGGAATGATTTTCCAAAAACGTCAACCATTTTAATGATGACCAAGCGTGTCTTGTCTGCTGACTGCTATTTTTTCTTTCATTCTAATTGACCAGAGATGGGGACAGGGGAAGAAACCAGATGTACCAGATCTGAAGATGCCATGGCTTTTTCAAACACAGATGAGACCTTCAACAAACACATACAGGGATCTCGTGCATTTTGTCTTAAGTCCCAGAAAAAAGAAAAAAAAAAAAAAAAATTAAAAAAAGAAAATCTTTTTTTTTCTCCCAGAAGAGCTGAAATTTTTATTTCTTGGCAGCCTTTAAAATCAGATTATCTAATTTTACTTCACACGCACAAATTGAAGAAATTTGAACATCATAGGTGAATTACCACCGTCTCCGTTAATACATTTCTCAGACAGAAACTGGGAAAAATCCATACAACATTTAGTTCACTTTCACTGTTCAAATATCTTCAATTTGTGTGTCAAGTAAAACAAGATAATTTGGTTGTTGCCTATTTAAAACTAATCCGTTTAAATATGGACTTTTCTGAGTTACTGCAGAGTCTCTCCTTCAGTGAAGTGTTTCAAAAGAGAGAATGGAAACTAAATACTACATAAATAATTTTGGTTGTTTTTAATGTTCAAATTCATTAACCCTTTGAAGCCAGTGGTACTTTTGTTCCCCTTCTCCAAACTGTGGCATCAGTTTACTGGTGTGGAAATCATATTCTATCAACAGAGAATTTTAGTTTATACCAAGAAACACACACACAAGGAAAATAAATAATATTTGAAGAGAAAAAAAGAAAAAAAAAAAAAAAAAAAAAAAAAAGAATAAAGGAAAAAAAAAAAAAAAAAAAAAGAAAAAAAAAAAGAGGGAAAAAAAGATAAAAAGGCCACCTACCGTCCGTAAGTATCATATTGGGGATTAAGTGAATCCTTGGACATTTCCATCAGCCGCATGGCCTCATTAACATCCTCTTTCTCTACTACATCAGCCAGACGAAGACGAGCCTGGCAAACAAAGAAATAAAATGAAGTTAGATTGGTTAGAGAGGGGGGGGGGGTGAGAGAGACATTCATAGAAAACTGATTGCTAGGGAAACAAGTGATACTGTGGAGGTGCATCAAAAGGGGTCATGATTTAAAATTATTGCTACATGCATTAATAAAAATAAACAATCATTTCTCATGAAAGGAGCATATATTTATTGTAGAGAGAGAGAGAATTGTAGAGAATTGTAGAGAGAGAGAGAGAGAGAGAGAGAGAGAATTGTAGAGAGAGAGAGAGAATTGTAGAGAGAGAGAGAGAGAGAGAGAGAATTGTAGAGAGAGAGAGAGAGAGAAGAATTGTAGAGAGAGAGAAGAGAGAGAGAGAGAGAGAGAGAGAGAGAAGAGAGAGAGAGAGAGAGAGAGAGAAGAATTGTAGAGAGAGAGAGAGAGAGAGAGAAGAATTGTAGAGAGAGAGAGAGAGAGAGAGAAGAATTGTAGAGAGAGAGAGAGAGAGAGAGAGAGAGAGAGAGAGAAGAGAGAGAGAGAGAGAGAGAGAGAGAGAGAAGAATTGTAGAGAGAGAGAGAGAGAGAGAGAGAGAGAGAGAGAAGAATTGTAGAGAGAGAGAGAAGAGAGAGAGAGAGAGAGAGAGAGAGAGAGAGAGAGAGAAGAGAGAGAGAGAAGAATTGGAGAGAGAGAGAGAGAGAGAGAGAGAGAGAGAGAAGATTGTAGAGAGAGAGAGAGAGAGAGAGAGAGAGAGAGAGAGAGAGAAGAATTGTAGAGAGAGAGAGAGAGAGAGAGAGAGAGGAGAGAGAGAGAGAGAGAGAGAGAGAGAGAGAGAATTGTAGAGAGAGAGAGAGAGAGAGGAGAAGAAGAGAGAGAGAGAGAGAGAGAGAGAGGAAGAATTGAGAGAGAGAGAGAGGGAAGAGAGAGAGAGAGAGAGGGAAGAGAGAGAGAGAGGGAAGAATTGTAGAGAGAGAGAGAAGAGAGAGAGAGAAGAATTGTAGAGAGAGGAAGAATTGTAGAGAGAGGGAAGAATTGTAGAGAGAGAGAGAGAGAGAGAGAGAGAGAAGAGAGAGAAGAATTGTAGAGAGAGAGAGAGAGAGAGAAGAATTGTAGAGAGAGAGAGAGAGGAAGAATTGTAGAGAGAGAGAGAAGAATTGTAGAGAGAGAGAGAGAGAGAGGGAAGAATTGTAGAGAGAGAGAGAGAGAGGGAAGAATTGTAGAGAGAGAGAGAGAGAGAGGGAGAATTGTAGAGAGAGAGAGAGGAGGGAGAATTGTAGAGAGAGAGAGAGGGAAGAATTGTAGAGAGAGAGAGAGAGAGAGAGAGAGAGAGAGAGAGAGAGAGAGATTGTAGAGAGAGAGAGAGGGAAGAATTGTAGAATTGTAGAGAGAGAGAGGGAAGAATTGTAGAGAGAGAGAGAGGGAAGAATTGTAGAGAGAGAGAGAGGGAAGAATTGTAGAGAGAGAGAGAGGAAGAATTGTAGAGAGAGAGAGAGGGAAGAATTGTAGAGAGAGAGGGAGAATTGTAGAGAGAGAGAGGGAAGAGAGAGAGAGAGAGAGAGAGAGAGAGGGAAGAATTGTAGAGAGAGAGAGAGAGAGAGAGAGAGAGAGAGAGAGAGAGAAGAGAGAGAGAGAGAGAAGAATTGTAGAGAGACAGAGAGAGAGAGAGAGAGAGAGAGAGAGAGAGAGAGAAGAATTGTAGAGAGAGAGAGAGAGAGAAGAATTGTAGAGAGAGAGAGAGAGAAGAATTGTAGAGAGAGAGAGAGAGAGAAAACACTCAAATACTAACCAATGCTGTAGAGAGACGAAGAATGGCCAAAAGTGTTCTTGCAGAAGTAAATGTTGTGTCTTTACTGTTTCGAGATTCTTTGCGCATTTCAACGTAAGCCCCAGTGATATAATCAGACAGACTCTCAGGAATGACTGGTTGTTTTGTTTGACACAAGGCAATGTACCTCCTGCAATAAAGACAAGCAATAATCAGTGAACATTAGTCTGAAAGACCCTCCTCCCCTCCCATACAAAGCATATTTCCATTCAATTCTTTCCCTTATCATTTTGACACATCAAATCAATTCAGATGACACTGAAACAGGAGAATTCAGAAAGTCACCACCTTAGAAAAAAATAAAAATTAAATAAAAAAAAAATTAATCTTCCTTTTTTGATAGAAAGCCTATTTTACTATGTTGTGCAGCAACAACAAAAAATACAATTTGTAGAAAGCTTCATATAATTTTCTTATAAAGTACGTTTTTATTTAACTTATTTTTGTTGGCTTATAACACAAAAGCCCAACATAGAGAGATGCAGTATTTACATAACAGGAAAAATTCATTATGGTAATGTAATATTCTCTTGGGAAAATGTTAGTTTATTATTCATGGAAAAAAAATCCAGATATATTGGAATTTTGAACTTTAAAGATACATCTAGTGAGAAAAAGAAAGAAAAGAAAGCTAGATGGAAACTACAAAGATGCTGCATGCAGTTTTGAAGAAATCCTGGAAGAAGCAAATTAAAAAAACAAAAAATCATCCAAGTAAGAGATGTTGCAAAAGTAAGGACTAACTCATAAGTGACATTCTCTTAGGGACTCCTACACAGGGACACATGAGTATTGGCAGACCTTACAAACTTACATACATCAGCGCTGTGCAGACCACTGAGTGTAATTAACCCTAGTTTCTCCAATCTTTCCCTGTAACTAATCTTTTACTCTTTTTATTAGTTTTGTCACTCTTCTCCAATTCAAAGAGAATATTAAAAATGATAAAACAAGAGTGCAGATAATTTTTACTCTCCCTCATATTTAAAACAAGATTTACCTCCATTGGAAAAAAAAAAAAAAAAAAAAAAAAAAAGTTATTTATCCTTTGCATTTTTCTTTGTCTCTCTGTAACTGTAATCTTTTACTCTTTTTATTAGTTTTGTCACTCTTCTTTGTATTCCCTCTAATCTCAATATTACTCTCTAATTTCCAATGTCTAGACACTGGAGCCAAGGTCCAAGTACAACTTTCTATATAAGGTCTTATTAGGTTTTTATATCTTCTTAAAATAACACTTGCCTCCCTTGTATATTTTTAAAATAAGATTTGCCTCTATTGAAAAAAAAAAAAAAGTTATTTATCCTTTGCATTTTTCTTTGTCTCTCTGTAACTGTAATCTTTTACTCTTTTTATTAGTTTTGTCACTCTTCTTTATATGCCCTCCAATTTACATGCCTAGACACTGGAGACGAGGGGTGAGTACTATACAACCAATTTTAAAATGTTGAAAATAGTAAAAAAAAAAATTTTAATGCAATATTGAAAGCAATTTGGAACATTTTAAAATCAAAGCTTTTTTTTTTTTTTAAATTCCACCATAGATAGAGAGAGGAAAATCAAACTTAGTTTGAACTTATTAATTTACTTACCTCATTAGTTTCATGTCAAGGGGAGTAAACTGTGTTGGAGGTTGAGTATTATGTTGATGAACATATGTGATGTGCTGAGCTAATCTGCAAATTGAATAACACGTTCAAAAATTAATCAAAATGTTTGACAAAAAAAAAAAAAAAAAAAAAAAAAAAAAAAATCCCATGACAATTGACAAATAATTTTGTATCTTAAAGTTTAACTGAAAAATGTTGACAACATCATCATCCCTTAGGATAGATAATAAAGATATATAGATATACACATGGCTATATGAAAATGGGCTTAAAAGTTCATATGATGATGCCATATCTAGTTGAGGACATTTTTACCAATGAGATCCAAGCACTGCAACACCAATGGTAGAAGTGTGTGGACTGCAAGGAGGATTATGTTGAAAAATAGACCTCATTTGGTCACATATCGTGAACTTTTCATCCAAATTATTATTTTTTTAAAAACTAAAAATCAACATATTTGATTTTGATTTGAACTATTAAGCTTTGACAAACTAGTATGAAACCATAACAATCAAGTTTCATTTCTTATCTATGTACTTTTTAAAAATATCCTTGTTTTCAATTTCCAAGGACTAGTATTTATTTTACATAAGCTAAAACAAATTTTCTTCTTTTTAAAATAAGAACTTTCCATTTAATTGATGCCTTACTGTTTCTTAAAAAAAAAAAAAAAAAAAAAAAAGACATGCAGACTACAATCTTATTATAATGGAGATTGTGTGTTTTTCTGTCTGTAACCGAAACTATATTACTACTCAAGTCACAGTTCCCTTAGTTATTTACGTCACATTCTCCATGATTCTCTTTCTATTTAAACCTCAATTAATAATAAAACTGTTTGACATTATTAATACTGTTGGCCTTACCTAAATACTAATAACATGCAATTGTATTTATATATACAACAAAATACCAGTTTTCAGTGTAAACGTAAAGCTAATTTGCATATTGATATTAAAAAAACTGATTTTAATAAAAATGTGCTTGGTATTATTGATTTCTAATTGTTTGGTTTTATCTTAATGAATATGAGTAAAAATCTCTTCAATAAATCCTAAAAGAAATTCATTAACAAGAAGAAATAATTGTAATTTTATTCTTTACTTCCTATTTTAACAAAATAGTTAAATTAGGAAAATTTAGCATTGAAAAATGGAAGTGATAAAAGAGCAAGTTTCAGTTGTTCTATTTTCCGATTATACCCCCTCCGTTTCAAATCTTTTTATCTGAATTCTTAATTAGTTTCATTAGCCTTTCTGATTTAATATAATATTTTATTACATTTAAACTTAAATACTTGCACCCGGAGGGTGCATATATTTGCTAGTTTTAAGAATAAATAACAAGAAAATATTTCCTAAAGGTTGTAATTATGCTACTAACAATTATAGATTATAAAGTATGAAAAAGAAAAGAAATTCAAGAGAGAGAAAAAAACATTTTGATTTTAGGAGACTTTAAAAGTGTTCCAGGACAGTGATAAAAAAAAAGTTAGTCTGGAGCCCCGGTAACAACTGTACTTCACCCCACATTTTATGGGCTGAGAAATAGTACTTAACTAAAGGAAATAAAGAAAGATAAAGAAAAAAAAAAACAGACCTCATCAACAATTTCACAAGGAGATTAAAATTAATGAGAATTTATTAATGAACAACTAAAATGATTAATCACACCACCACCACCCATCATCCCCACAGAGGAATTTTATAAATCACTTCAGTAAGTTTTGCCTTCCAACAAACTCCAGGAGTCCGGCAAGGATTTTACTTTTTAAATTTTTATCTTTTTAGTCATACATTCTTCCATGAATTATTCATACAAGTATCCACATCTTTGTTGCTTTTATCTTTGCTTCAGTTGATACACCATCTAGCGTTCGTTATATTGTCTAAAGTTCTGATAAAGGTAGTATTATTTGGATTATTCGGACAATTGTCCTCATCTTTATTGTTATTTGTACATCTCGGCTGATGTGCCCTCAGGCCTTCTTCAGGTATTTCTTGTCATAATCAGGAGCCATTAACTTTGAACCCAACCCTTTATTCAATCCACAGGGGTATCCTGTTCTCATTCATCTAACTATACCTAGGTACAGGTGTTAAGCTGTGTTGATTATTATTCTATGTTACTGTCACCTTGACCAGGATTGAATCTGCAGCCTAGAGATAACTGTCACTTAGAACTGTCTTAACCCAATGCTCTTATCCACTATGCTATGTCTCCAATTGGATACACAGTTTGGTGGATAAAGGCCAAGTGTATGTATGGAGGGCACATCGGCCGAAACGAACAAATAATAATAAAGATGAGGACAATAGTCTGAATAATCCAAATAATACTAATTATCAAGGCTCATCTAAAAAAAATTCAGAGAAATAGATGTTATTATTCCATCAAGTTTTATAATATGTTTATTATTTTCAGCACTTCATTTCAACTAATACATAAACATCCAGTTGACAGAAACTGAAAAAGATGTTCAAACACTTCAACTTTCTAATTTATTCACATTTTGATAATTTTATTACCAATTTGTTGGTTAGTTGGATTTTACAGCATGTCAGCCCATTTGGGTTATTTTATGCCGAAGATGTTTTGTTTCTATTCATTCTTGAAGGGTAACTCGTGATCAAAATTGATTGCAGTGGGCTTCTCTGACAGCCTAAGTAAGGGCAAAGTGAAGTGATGCATTGGGCTGCTCAACCACCAGGATTCTACCCTTAAGCATCATGGAGTGCCACACATGCCCACCCCACCTCCGATGGGGGTGGGGGTGTCTTATCCCACTGCAGAGGCAACAAGGCTTTTATTACCAGTTCTGATGCAACTAAATCATAACCAACTTTAAGATTTTTTTTTCCTTTACTTTTTCTTCTGCAACAGCTAAAATTTCCAGATACATATTTTAAATGCCAATGTTTTTGATGCCAATTTATTCAAGTTTTGAGGAACCACAATAATTATATCAAATTTTGAGGAACCACAATAATTATATATCCCAGTAGAAACAAATAAAAACGCAGAAGATTTGGCAAAATGTACTTAAAAGGCATGAAACCAACAATTTGGTATTTCTTTTAACTCTTAGTGTCCTATACCACCTCATTCCACCCGGCCGGAAGTCATTCATTTTCCTAATCTACCCCAAATGAGAGCTTTTGTTTAAATGTAATATTAAACATATTTAGAAGTCTTTAATTTGAGGGAAATAACAGGTAACTTTAAATGAAAAGGCCATTTTTTGTTAAATGGTTATAGGAATTGGGCTCTGGACTTAGAAAATTCTCAACAGGATGTTAAGAGTTAATCTGGATTAAATTACAGATTTAGAAATCTTGCATCTGCCAAAATACTTCACATGGTTTCATTTCAGTTGAATGAAAGGGTTATCTTATTCTGTTTACATTTTATACAATTAATATCTTTTATACAGTGCTAAGTAGAAATACCAGTTGATACCATTCCAAGAGAATGGCTGATTAATTTTCTAAAGTTCTGAGATAAAAAATGAACTAGTATCTTAATCTTAGTTGTTTATCAAAAATAATTTGCATACAGTTAAACGGTTTCAAGTATCTTATCAAACATTAATAATTCTATTTAATAATAATCATTTTTCACACATTCCTATCCAATACTAATTTTAAAAGATCTATTTGATCCATGGGACCCTAACAGGTACTACCACTCCATGTCAGTGTACCTGGGTGTAATGGCAATGAAGGGGTACTCCACAATTACAGCCTTACCACCAGATACAGCTTAGTGTTATACCCAGTAGCCTCCTAACTCTTTGCAGAGGATGCAGTCAGTATATTCTAAGCTTACTGACAGAACTTAGGAACAAATACCCTGTAATCTTTAACAATCATCATTTAACCAATTTTTTTCCCTAAAAACTTAAATGGAAACAAATTTGATAAATGCTGTTGCCCATATTTCTGCCCATAGTGAGTTCAATCTCTCACACTTGTAGTGGCTTGTAAATATTTTGGACCATATGACCTTTAGGCACCCCTTTTGCGAAATGAATTCATCAGGACATTTTTTCTATTTACACCGTCAAAATCCGGTTGTTTGTTAGGGATTAGTTTTATAATTTAAAAAATAAATAAATAAATAAATAAATAAAATAAAAAATAAAAATCATCTGTTAACAAACAAGCGGATTTTGACGGTGTAAATGGAAAAAATGTCCTGATGAATCGATTTCACAAAAGGGGTGCCTAAAGGTCATATGGTCCAACATTTCTATATCAGCCTACTAAAGTAGCATTGGTGCATTTCTTATTAACAATTTTTTTTTTTTTTTTTTTTTGTTTTTTTTAAATAGATCCCAGGTAAAACTCAATGTTCAATGATGATTTTCAAGGCTAGTAAGGAAGACAAGTCACAACTTCCTGTTCAAATTTCCACTATAAGCTAAGGTTTGTTAACATGAAATGTCCACCCATATTTTCAAGATGCCAAACTAATCTCACATGAATAACCATAAAAGGTAAATATAAATGTATCAAATATTCTTAAAAGACCAGTACAAATTTTTTTTTCTACCCTACTAGCATTCCACAGAATATTTGACAAGAATTTCAACTTGTTTAAAGCTGACCTGTAAGTGGGCAGGGTAAGGACACTCAACTACAATTATTTACATAAGGAGAGAGAGAGAGAGATCCTGTTTTTGGTTCATATTGCCATAAGTTTAAATGGAAGGAAACATGGAATAAAATTAACAATGAAAAGGGAAGCAGTTCTCATCACAAGTTATAAAGAGAAATATAGGAAGAAAGAAAAGAAAACTATAAAGACCAAAATTTCTTGTTTCAATAACAAAGTATTTGAGTATTTTAGGTATTAACAATACCAAGAATTATTGGTAATTTTCACCTTTAGTTGTTAAAATTCCTACCAAATAAGCCAATTAGAGTAACCTCCCTTGACTTTCACTTTGAACTAAGCCGGTAGTTATTTTGAAAGTCTCAGTGCGAAATAAACAAATCTTAGAAACTTTTTTTTTTTTTTCGAAAATACAACTGCAGGCTTTAACACAAAAATACTATAAAATGTGTTCTTAATAACAATTAAGTTCATTTCAGATAATGCGCATGCACAATTTTATGCTAGGAATTTTAACAACTAAAAGGTGAAAATTACCAAATTATTTGATAACCAAACACCTTCTCCATATCAATAATACAAGTCTAAGATTTCCAACGGATATATTTGAAATACTGATGAGCACATACATACAAGCAATGATGAAAAGGGGAGAGACTCCTCCCCTCTGAAGTCACACTTTCCAAAAAGACATTTTCTTCCTCACCTGAGATCATTTTCTCTGTCCGGTTTATCCTGAATCAACCAGAGAAGATCAAATCGAGAAAGTAGAGCAGCAGGAAGTTGAATATTCTGCTCCAAAGATTTCTTGGGATTGTAGCGTCCATAGGCAGGATTTGCTGCGGCAAGGATAGAAACTCGTGCATTCAAACTGGTCATGATTCCAGCCTAAGAAAAAAGAGAAAGAAAAAATCCAGGTTAATGAGTAGAAAAAGAGGGGGCTGGGGGTGAGGAATTGCCATGCTGGACATTTTGGTTTTGGGGAAGAGAAATACTGAAATCATATTCTACTTTGCAATGAAAATTCTATCCCCACACAAATTTATACTAACAAAATAAAGATTTTTTGTTTTGTTTTTATAGCGTGTTAGAAGCATTAATTATAAAATGTATTAAGAATTAGAACAGTTGATTTAACAAACACAGATGGAAACTTTTCAACTCTATAAGAACTCTCTGAAGATGGATTTTAACTCCGAAAATATTAAGAGAAAAAAAAAAAAAAAAAAAGAAAAAAAAGAAATTTAAATAAATATGTTTTTCAACATAAATTTGCATTATTTTGCCTTCAAAAATATCTTAATACATTATACTAACCAATTTAAAACATGCTTAAAAGAGATGCCCCATATTTGCGACCTTGTGTCAACAACCCTCCCCATGGTGAACGAATTGAATGAATACCTAGACACATTATCCATTTCACTTTTCTAAATACAAAAAAAAAAAAAAAAAAAAAAAAAAAAAAAATGAACTTTTGGTTTTAATCTCAATTTCTCTTACACAGAGCCGTCTTTTTTCCTAATCAAAGAATTACAAAATATTCTGAGAAAGAACACCTTAAATTATCTGTAGTAAATATATTCTAATATTTATATAAATACTTGGCTATTCAAAGCTTATTAATTGTTAGAGCTTTTATGTTTAAGTAAATTCATCAATGGATTATTGAGTAGTAAGGTTGTTAACGACACTACTAATGATACTAGGAAAACCTGTAGTTTGATGGAAGGGAAGGAGAAAAAACAAAAAAACAAAAAAAAAACAAACAAACAAGAAACTATGATTTACCACTTTATTACATATAAATTCTATTCGCTTTGCAATAAATGTGTGTATACATACTAAATACGCATCATTGCAAATCACCATTTCTTGGTAAAATAGCTTCTCAGGATATAATTCAGTGGAATGAATCATAGGTCCTGCTAGTAGTAATAATTACCATAAATACTTAGTAATGAACGAATTGGTGTAATTAACCCCTAATTTCCAGCCACAAAAAAGGTCTTTTTACTGGTAAGGTTAAGCCTAGAAACCAGGTAAGTTGCCAAGTTTAAGAAAATCCTAATTAAATGATGGCTAGTCATCTAATATTCATATTTAAAATGAAATGTTATCTTTCTCAGACTTGAAACACCACCCAGGCAGCAAAGAGAAAAAAAACCAAAAAAACATGCACACAAAAAATAAATAAATTAAAATTGTAGTATGGTTAATGTAAGAAAAAAGTTATACTATTCTTATCAGATAAGTTTTCATGTCCAAAAAGGTTATCACATTTAACTTTAATCAAAATGTCCACTTATATAAGTCGCTTAAAAAGTTTTTGTTTTGTTTTTAATAGGACAAATCATTAGTTTTTCTTTTGTAGAGAGAATCATCTCTCTCTCTTTCAATCTAGATTTTGCTATTTTTCTAGTTTTATTTATGAAGATAAGTGGAGGTTATTCAAACCAAAGGTGTTTTGTGGAGGAGAGGGGGGGGGAGGTGAATAGAAAATCTGCTAAGCAGCTATAAAAGATATTCAAAATCAGGACCTGTTTCTTTAAGAATTTTCAAGAGCCCTAAAACTCACTAAATTTATAAAACCAATTAGAATGTTTAAGAAGAGGACAGAGACAGAGGAGAGAGAAAAATGTTTGGAGTAACAAATTTCATTCATTCTTAAATAAATCATTCTTTTTGATATGACAAGTGGTCTAGAAGGAAAACTAAATTCAAACCAGTTGTAAAAAATTGACATTGTGTGACATCCTGCTCATGGCATAGGGGTTTGGGTAAATACATACATGCCAGGTGACAAAGATGAAATTAAAAAATTATATAGTCCTATTTTTTTTTTTTCTTAACAAGCCCAAAATAATTTCTGATAAAATTTATTTTTCTTCTTTAAGTGCTAAAAAGAATCTCAAGTTATAGGAATGGGAATTTAATATTTTCATTATGGAAAATATTTATATTTTCATAAACTTTTCATAATATTTCATAATATATAAAACTTTTCATAATATTTTCATAAATATTTAATATTTTCATTATGAAAATATTTAATATTTTCATTATGAAAATATTCAATTTAAATTCTCCTAATTACGATTTCATTTGAAGAAATTAAACTCCAAACTGATTTTTTTTTCCTTTTAAAGTTCTTTGTAATCAAATGATTGATTTTTTACTTATAAAATTTTAAGTATTTCTTTTCTCCATAACTTATTTTTAACCCTGCACATTTTTATGCATTTATTTTCAATAATTGTTTTATAAAAATATTTTTTCTAAGCAGCTTTATCAAGTGCTCTGAGGGAGATAATTCCCTAATATCAAACAAGATTGCAAACTAACATGTCATGATAGGAACTTGAAAGAGATCAGGCACAATGTCAGAATAGTGAGACAACTAGTAAGAATCAAACTCATTACACAGGATAAACTGTCATGCACTTTAAATAGATCTACAATAAATTTAATTTTTTTTTAATGGTATATCAAGAGCTGCTCTCATGAGAAAGATCAGGTTCCAGCTTTTCGAAAAGCATTTCCTTAAAAATTAAGAAAATTTCAGATTTGCCATTTTTATGCTGTTTTATTACATTCTTTCTAATTACTAAAAAAAAAAAAAAAAAAGTTCATATCCTTAAATATGCACAATTCTACGTTTCAAAGGTAAAATTATTTACATTCAGTTCTACATTTTGCAATTAATTTTGCCTCAACTGAGAAAATTAGTAAGGGGAGGTAAACCAGCATATTTAAGGGGAGATAACTGACAGCAG
>CM042146.1:77572033-77643887 GCA_023376005.1 Doryteuthis pealeii | reverse complement strand
ATTGGTGTAATTAACCCCTAATTTCTAGCCACAAAAAAGGTGTTTTTACTGGTAAGGTTAAGCCTAGAAACAAGGTAAGTTGCCAAGTTTAAGAAAATCCTAATTAAATGATGGCTAGTCATCTCATATTCATGTTTAAAATGAAATGTTATCTTTCTCAGACTTGAAACACCACCCAGGCAGCAAAGAGAAAAAAAAAAAAAAAAAAAAAAAAAACATGCACACAAAAAATAAATAAATTAAAATTGTAGTATGGTTAATGTAAGAAAAAAAAAGAAAAAAGTTATACTATTCTTATCAGATAAGTTTTCATGTCCAAAAAGGTTATCACATTTAACTTTAATCAAAATGTCCACTTATATAAGTCGCTAAAAAAGTTTTTGTTTTGTTTTTAATAGGACAAATCATTAGTTTTTCTTTTGTAGAGAGAGAATCATCTCTCTCTTTCAATCTAGATTTTGCTATTTTTCTAGTTTTATTTATGAAGATAAGTGGAGGTTATTCAAACCAAAGGTGTTTTGTGGAGGAGAGGGGAGGTGAATAGAAAATCTGCTAAGCAGCTATAAAAGATATTCAAAACTCAGGACCTGTTTCTTTAAAATTTTTCAAGAGCCCTAAAAACTCATTAAAATTATAAAACCAATTAGAATGTTAAGAGAGGGACAAGACAGAGGAGAGAGAAAAATGTTTGGAGTAACAAATTTCATTCATTCTTAAATAAATCATTCTTTTTGATATGACAAGTGGTCTAGAAGGAAAACTAAATTCAAACCAGTTGTAAAAAATTGACATGTTTGACATTGTGTGACATCCTGCTCATGGCATAGGGGTTGGGTAAATACATACATGCCAGGCGACAAAGATGAAATTAAAAAATTATATAGTCCTATTTTTTTTTTTTTATCTTAACAAGCCCAAAATAATTTCTGAATAAAATTTATTTTTCTTCTTTAAGTGCTAAAAAGAATCTCAAGTTATAGGAATGGGAATTTAATATTTTCATTATGAAAATATTTAATATTTTCATAAACTTTTCATAATATTTTTCATAATACATAAAACTTTTCATAAATATTTAATATTTTCATTATGAAAATATTCAATTTAAATTCTCCTAATTACGATTTCATTTGAAGAAATTAAACTCCAAACTGATTTTTTTTTCCTTTTAAAGTTCTTTGTAATCAAATGATTGATTTTTTACTTATAAAATTTTAAGTATTTCTTTTCTCCATAACTTATTTTTAACCCTGCACATTTTTATGCATTTATTTTCAATAATTGTTTTATAAAAATATTTTTTCTAAACAACATTATCAAGTGCTCTGAGGGAGATAATTCCCTAATATCAAACAAGATTGCAAACTAACATGTCATGATAGGAACTTGAAAGAGATCAGGCACAATGTCGGAATAGTGAGACAACTAGTAAGAATCAAACTCATTACACAGGATAAACTGTCATGCACTTGAAATAGATCTACAATAAATTTAATTTTTTTTAATGGTATATCAAGAGCTGCTCTCATGAGAAAGATCAGGTACCAGCTTTTCGAAAAAGCATTTCCTTAAAATTAAGAAAATTTCAGATTTGCCATTTTTATGCTGTTTATTACATTCTTTCTAATTACTAAAAAAAAAAAAAAAAAAAAAAAAAAGGTTCATATCCTTAAATATGCACAATTCTACGTTTCAAGGTAAAATTATTTACATTCAGTTCTACATTTTGCAATTAATTTTGCCTCAACTGAGAAAATTAAGTAAGGGAGGTAAACCAGCATATTTAAGGGGAGATAACTGACAGCAGAATTTTTTTTTTTTTTTTTTAAATTTAGGCTTTATATCTTTTTCAGATATTAATTAGAAGAAATACTATGAAAATTTCTTTAGTAAAAGAATATTCTTATTCAGATAAAAATATCTTCACTGTTAGCTTGTTTACTAACAAATTTTTACCTTAGGGACAGACATACTTGAATTTGACTCAAACCAAAGTTAATGTACATTAGTTGGATTTTTCTAAAATTTGTTCTATTCATTAATTTTATAAATCAATAAAAGCAGGACAAGATTTACCTACTTGTGAGCCCCTAGGCCAAATTCATCAGTGGGTTCCATGACCCACCAGTTGAAAACCTTGGTAAGCTTATACTTATTGTACAATCTGGAGTATGAGGCAAACTTCAGGCCCAATACTTATACAGGAGTCCTTGTGGTTTTGAATATATTATATAATGAAATACCAGGTTTACATCTTAAACAAGGCTATAATCTGGCACTGTGTGACAAATTAGTTTCAGTGGGCCCCTTGGCCGACTATGCTTATAGGTAAATCTGGCTCAGAATAGGATGTTTTTTTCTATCCATATCATTCAACCTGTGTAATGTAGTGGGTCTGTCTTATATAGGGACTCATTTCTTTGTGTGTGAAAACAACCCTTAAATTAAGATCTGTGGTAACCTGTGCTAACCTTAATTATGTAACACCTGATTTTAAATTTCAAAGAGAATCCAAATTAGGAATTATTTTACAAAAAAAACTCCAATGCAACAACACAAAACAACACTGGGTGGGTATTAGGTTCAGAAATATGAATTTCCAAAAATTCCCTAGAGAAAGAAAAAGAGAAAGAGAAAAAGAAAAGAAAAAAAAAGATATAAAAATGCTCACTAGTATTAAAGAAAACTCCACTTACTTTTGCAATGGAAATGGTCTGTTGTTCCATGACTTCATGAATTGCAGTTCTGTCAGCATCCATCATTTTATCAAATTCATCAATACAACAGATTCCTTTATCAGCCAAGACAAGGGCACCTCCTTCTAATGTCATTTCACCAGTTACATTATCTTTCATTACAGCTGCAGTTAAACCAACTCCAGATGAACCACGTCCAGTTGTGTACTGACCTGAAAAATTTATATAATACATGAATTTAAAAAAAAAAAAAAAAAAAAAAAAAATGGAAAATAAACCAGTTTTGTTTTCTTTTGTGTGATTTGAAATCTCCATTTTACTGAGTGACTAGTATAATGGCAAAATTTAATTTTTATGACAGATTTAATATCCTAATAAATAACAGTTGGTACATTAAAGATTGACAATTAAAAAAAAATAAACATGCACACAAGTCGAGTTCAATCACCCTATATAGTTAGCATTTAAAATCTTTTTATCTATTTATTCTTGGCTGAGGAAAAAGATATCCTAAATTTGATGTTGGTAAATACAGTAAATGGAATAATAATTAAAAAAAAATTTTTTTTAAAAACACCTACATTGTTTTTTTTATTTAACACTACTAATACTATTTTTGGTAATTTTCACCTTTTGTTGGCTAAATTCCAAGCATAAAATTGTACATGCGCATTATCTGAAATGAACCTAATTGTTATTAAGAACACATTTTATGATATTTGTTTTAAAGCAGGCAGTTGTATTGTTTTTGAAAAGTTTCTAAGATTTGTGTATTTCGCACAGAGACTTTCAAAATAGCTACCAGCTTGTTTCAAAGTGAAAGTCGAGGGAGGTTACTCTAATTGCCTTATTTGCTAGGAATTTAGCCAACTAAAAGGTGAAAATTACCCTATTTTTGATGGTTATACTCGGGTGTTTCCTTAAGTTTGCAGTTGAGTGAAGAAACCCGAGACATTTCATCACATATAGTTTGATTAAAGTATAAGAAGAACAATTACTGCTAGAGGAATAAAGATTTGTAGCAGTTGTGACCCAGTAGATGAAGAACGCACTTAAAGTTAAAGTAAAGTTTGTCTGCATTCACTAAGGTTTCAAAACCTCCAGTGTTTCGGAATTGAATTTTCTTTGGAAGAGATGTGCTAAGGAATGTAAAATACATAAAATGATGGTGTAGGGTCACCATTTTTATTTCCTTTGTAAAATAAAAAAAAATTATTTTTAGGGATCTAAATATCAAACATGCTAGATTAGTCATGGGCAAACTGCAGTCCACAATACTTTCTGAATGGCCCATATAAGACTTAAATAGAAAAGATTTTTACTGAAGAAAAGGAATAATAATTTTTTTTTTTTTTTTTTTTTTTTTTTTAAAAAAGAATAAAAAATTAAAAATCAACCTTTTTAAGGCAGATGCTTATTGAAGAGAAGAAGAAGAATAATATAAAAAACAAAAAAAGAGTTTAAAAATTTTTTTTTTTTTTTTAAATAAATTAAAAATCAACCTATTTTAAGGCAGATGCTTATGTTCTTCTGTAGTGAAAATAATTATACCTCTAACGTAAAATACCTTAGTAATTTTAGTAGTGTGGCCCACTTGTTGATGAACCACATCTCATGCAGCCCGCTTCTCAAAAAAGGTCTGTAGTGAGAGAGGAGACCTACCTCGTGCAACACTGTGTGACAGAGAGAGTGGCGGGCGTGAAGACTTGCCGTATTCTCGAAGGAAGCGGGCTAGACTTTGCTTGGCGTGTAGGACTGACCTAGAGTCGAACCCGCTTCCTTCAGAATGTGAGAGCTGTGGACGATCAGTGAAATAAGAAATAGCATAGTAGCCCGGATGTAGGTGGTCGCGCCGTGCTGACGAGTGTCGCACGGACAATTATGAGTGAGGAGCCCGGATGTGGTGAAATTGAGGTGTATTTAAAGGACTTATTCTCACAGATCGGGGAGAACGACTGCAGTAGTATTTTGTTGTCGAGACGAGCGGGACAAAGAAATAATTTTGGATATTGGATTTTGGAGCGTGATACAGTTGGGAGTGTTTAGACTGTCGATTGGAACCTTGCACCAGACTTGACTGTGACTCCCCCCCCACACACACACTGATTAGAAGGTCCATGTTAGATAAACCCTTTTCAAAAAGAGCATATTAACCATATTTGGTTCATCAACTATTCTAGTCATGATTATCCCAACCTCATTAGCCAATCTACAAGAATATTGAAGTGGGTTTCAGTAGAAAAAAAAATTGAAGACTAATACAAGGTTGCCAACCTTTTCCTAAATAAAGAAATATCAAGTAAGCATAATTGCCATGTCCAATAAATTAACAATTTGATACATGAAAAATAGAAACTCTAATAAAAGTAACGTGCAGACATTAATTTTAAATCAGTGTAAACAAGATTGTTTTTTTTAATTGTATTATTTCTTCCACTTGTACATTCACATCCCTCCACCAATTGATAAAGTGTAGGTCAAACTCTTTTGCATTGCATATTACCAAAAGAAATAAAACAAGATATTTGTGAAGTGTATGCTTGATAATCCAGTAATAGTAGGTTTGGTTTATTTGTTTAATGGCATATCAACCTCTCTGGGTTATTTAAAACTATTCTTGTATAAGAATGGCAGTAGTACTATTTAACCCATAGCTTACATACATTTCCAAAGGGTATTAGTCCAAAAGTGAACATAATAGCATGATTTGAGTTTGACCTATTACTATAACTAGTACAAAATAAAAAACGCCCTCTGGGCGATGTAAAAATATATTTTTAAAACATTGCCCGGGGTGTGGGAGTAAAAAATTCAATATCAGCGAGTTTGTATCCTAAGTAAGTAAAATCAAATTCATTAAAGGATTAAAAAATAAAACAATTTGAAATGTAAACTTTAAATATGCATTAAAATAAAACAAACTATATATAGATATATAATATCAATCATGTATTTATTAAAACTTGTTAAAAAAAACGAGGACTATCTAATGTTGCATGCTTCAAATTTTGAGTGTATTTATTCTATGTTATGACAATTTTGGGTAATGTGACGTAATTTTTGTTACAGACAAAAACCGGAAGCGAATCTCCATTATTAATAGATGTCGCAGTTCAACACATTAGCCATTACACAAGGACTTTCCTCGGTAATAGTAGGTTAAAGGACAATTTTTAAAAATAAAAAAGAATTATTACTTACTCCTTGGTGCTAATCTATCAATATAGGAAAGAAGCTGACTTTTAGCAACTCCAGGATCTCCCATCAGACAAATATTGATGTTACCTGCAAAGGAAGAAATAATAATATTCGTAAATCAAGGTGTGTGTTGTGTGTGTGTGTGTGTGTGTGTGTGTGTGTACACAAGGGTTATTCAATGAGGAATTTCTTATTGAAAAACCAAAATAATTTTTCCCCCCCATAAATGTAAACTCTGCATTGTTTGGAATTGGTTTATAGCAAATTATTTTAATCTCTCACACACACACACACACACACACACACAAAAAAACAAAGAGTGAGAGATGTTCATGCCTCAAAAGCATCTACTTTGTAAATCAGTTTTGTGCTGAAAAAAATCCAACAGCATAATCACTCATTCAAATTTTTTTGTCTTTCAATAAACAAAATATTGTAGCTATCATTAATTTTATCTACAAAAAAGCAAATCATGAATTTTAGAGTAAAAAATAAACCTAAAATTCTCATTATGCAAAAACAATACATCATATCGAGACTTTTATTAGACCAATATATTCAAAATAATAGTGAATAAATTATTTCCAATCAATTTGTAACAATAATTTTGTGGGGTCTGTAAAAATGAAGATTATTTTTTTAATCCTCCAATATAACTTATCTTCACTAGCCCATCATAATTAATTTAAGAAATGCTAATTAGAATCCTTTAATTCTTCCCAAATATAATCATCAATATCATGGATCACTGTTACAGTGGGAACCCAACAAGTTTACGGGTTGTCTAGTGTTTAAATTCTATTTCTAATTATTCTACACATAAAAATTCAATTTCTCTTGAAATCTTCAAAAACTTTGGTTATTGTCAACATTATTAACTCAGATTTCATAGAGAGTGTTAAAATTTATTCTATGGATTAATGATTTTGACTGTAATTCATTAATAAACTCACGCAATTACTGAGGGTATTGTGACATAAGCAGTGACGTAGTTTTGGTTACAGACAAACAGACACCAAATCTACATTATCATATTACCATTTTGTATCCTACAGAGTTTATAAATTATGAGAAAGAAATCTCTTGTTGAGTAGACATCTACTAAACTTAGCCTAGCTTTTTAACCATCATAACTCACAAAGTGCTCAGTCTAAATAGTAATTAACAAATCAGCCTTACTACTGTAGTGAGTTCAGTTATACTTAGTGCCTCAGATGTTTGTGGCAAATCAAACAAAGCTTAGTGTATATCAATTAGAGAACTTCTCCATTGAACAATGGTTAGCAAGCAGGTCTGAATTATTACCCTTACACTTGTGACTTAATATAATACTCATCAGTCATTAATAGTATTCATAGTTGCTCTTATAAAATTTAACATTTGCTAAAAAGGAAAAAAGATCTTTATAAAACAACACTTACCTCTGATTTTCATGCCCTGGGGTGATTTATCAACACCTCCCACTAAGAGCAACAAAAGTGCTTTCTTTACATCATCATGACCATAAATTTCAGGAGCAATGCTACTGGCCAATTTATCATAGAAATCATCCTCTGAGGTTCAAAAAACAAAAGCAAAACAATATAAACAAATGCAAAAAATTTATAAAATTGTAATTTATTCTTTTATTTGGAGTTAAAGGAAAGATTAAATATAAAAAAGATTTTTTCCCTCTTTTAAATATATTACCTGTGTTAGAATTTGGTCAGAGTAACTTGAGGCCAATTTTTTTTAAAGACCTTATTTTAGAGATGGACAGTTTGAACTGAAAAAACATTTTTTTTTTTTTCAGTTTCATTTACACACTAAAATATTTTACAAAACCATTTGATGTAGTGCTATTACTACTGAGTGACCGTATAAGAAAATAAGGTTGAAAAAGACTTTCAGATTTAAAAAATTAAATTTTATCAATATTTATAATATTGTAAGAGGAAAAGATTGAACAAAAACATTTTTTTAGAAAATAAATGTGAAATCTATTTGTTAAAAACATAAATGGAGAGAGAAAAAATAAAATTTTTTAAAAATAACAGATATGACAATTTGGTTTGGTTTGTGGCATATCAATCTCAGTGGGTCATTTAATGCCGATAAAGTTTTGAAATAAATCAATTCTTAATGGATAATACAATTTTTTTATAAATACATTTTTCTATTTAACCCATAGATGGGATGACAATTTGGAAATCTAATATTTTTAGCATAGGTTAAAGGGGGGAGGGATAATATCTGAAATCTGTTTCAGTTATCAAAAGTAAATGTTTAAAAAAAAATACTTTGAAGTCAGCAAAACATAATAGCGAGAAAAAGAAAAAAGTAGTCAGTTTTGCTTCAATGTTAAATTTTATAGGTCGTTTTCTTTTTGGGGTAATTCTTTTCTTGTAAGCCAAATTTGTTTTTATCTAGCAAATGTACCTAAAATTAGTGAGAATAATTAAAATAGTTAATTTCAGTTTTAAAAATGGTATATTTTCACATATATATAAGTATGTATGTTCAAAAATATTAAAGGGAAGTAATTCTTTTTTCAATAAATTTCTCAATTTTAAAACAATTATCAAAAATTAGAGAATTGTCCGAATTTAATGAAATTTTCAGTACTTTAATCATTAATGACAATCTTATAATGAATAGCTTATTTATTTTTTTTTTTTAAGCTATTGGGGGCTATTGGGGGGGGGGTATTGGAAAATCCAAGTTATTTTCTTAAAACTCAAAAAATAAGTATTGCATTTCGTACTTAATTGACCTATTTTTATTCACTTGAAAATTTACTAGAGAATTTGGCTATTAGTGTAACTTTGCTATATAAATTTTGACATCTGCAGGTACCCATAAATTTTTTCCATTTTCCACTGACCAAGTCGAAGTGTGAAACACCACATCTTTTAACTCTTAACATCCTATACCGCCTCATTCACCCGTCCGGAAGTCACATTCATTTCCTCTTTGTTTAAATGTAATATTATACATATTTAGAAGTCTTTGATTTACGGGAAATAACAGGTAACTTCAAATGAAAAGGCCATTTATCAATAAATCCTTATAGGAGTGGGACTCAGAACTTAGAAAATTCTCAACAGGATGTTAAAAATTAAGTATGCATTTTGAACATGCCGAATCTAGGAGACAAATTTTCCGGATTCGCAGAAACGTTAATCTTAAATGGAATCTGGATTTTTAATGTTATTTTCAATAATAAATAAAAAAATAAAAAAAATGTTTTTGTTTTAATTCTTTCAAAACTTAAGAAAATCAAATGAGCAAATGTTGAACCTCTTCCCACAATTGTAACCCCCCCCCTCCAAGTACTTTTTTAATAAAATAAGCTATTCATTATAAAATTAAGCCATTAATGAATAAAATGCTGAAAATTTTATTAAAATTGGACAATTTTTTGGTAATTGTTTTAAAATTTAAAAAAAAAAAAAAAATTTTTAAATTAAATTTTACTCGAGTAAAATTGCACATACCTACTAATCATTACACAAAAGAATGAATGGTTTATTTAGAAAGAAAAAAAATATCAAATTTAAAACTGAAACTGAACTGAAAAATAACGGTATCAAGGGAAGAAGGGAAAAAAAAAAGAAAAAAAAAAAAAAAAAAAAAAAAAAAAAAACTGATACCGAAATTAATATTGCCAAATCACTCAGCTACCTTATTTATCCAATGCAGTTATCATTGGGAAAAAAAAAAAAAAAAAATGGGTAAACGAGCCATAGCCCATTTACCAATGCTTTTAATCATTAAAAACAGATTAAATCCCATAAATACTTCAATTTTCCGTATCACCTAGAGTGAAAAATATGTGTATCCACAAATATACACTAACCTGCCACAGTCTTTAATTCATCTTCTGTCAACTCTTGGGCATCCATTTCATCATCTTCAGTTTTGTTCATTTTGATAATTTTCTGCAACCAAGAACATTACAAAAATAATAAAATGGAATCATTCTCATCACTGTCTGTTGTAATTAAAATTCATTGACAAAAATAGAATCTGTTGAAAGTTCCTTCAAGATGGATATATAAAACATCTTAAGAAATAAATTTGAAAATAAACAAAATCTCTAAATTCAATAACTAAAATGACTATATTTAATAGGAAGGAAGAGGAAAGATAAAAAAAAAAATATACTTACATGGGCTTCGAGGTAAGTATCAGATAATAAACCAGCAGAGATTTGGTTAAAACCAGTTTTCATCATTGGAAGGAATACCTAAGTGCTTAGTTAAGGAATCTAATAATTTCTTCAATGATTAAAGACATGGAGGGTTTTAATTGTTAGAGAACAGAAGGTCTGCAGTTATCAGGAATGACACTCAAAGATGAAAATCTACTCAGCATCCAAACAAGGACGGAAGTTGCAGTGCTTGGATCCCAATGGTCAAAAAAGACACGAACAGCAGATATGAACTTTTCAGCCCACCCTCGGGTATGTGTACATTTTATATATAGTGTGTGCAGCATGTGTGTTATTTAAAAGATTTAGTGGCTTAGATTTTTTATTCAGCTTTTCTTTTTGGCAAATGAGATGTCAACCTCATAGTTGCTAACAATAGTGCATCCCTAAAAACACCCGGTAATTTATAAGGACATGCGTACTGGTCTCCTGCCTCAGAAATTGCTACTCGGTGACTATTAAAATAATGTCCCCAGCTATGTCGGTGTTACTTGAAAGAAACAACCAACTTAGGGCGTTAAATGTATTTTAGAGGGGTGGGGGCCTTCTCTTTTTTGGTGTAATTCTTATTTATTTATCGTAATTTGTCATAATTTTTGTTCATTTATGGAAATTTGTCATAATTCTTGTTTATTTATCGTAATTCTTTTTCATTGAGAAATTTGTCGTAATTCTTGTTTAGATATGAAGATGGATATATAGTTTGGAATAGACTGAGATAGATAAACAAAATAATATAGATAGATATTTTCTACAAGTAAATGTATTGGGGGGGGGGGTCGCTTATTTTTTTGTCGTAATTCTTATTTATTTAAACTAAAAACAAGACGTTAAACAAACATAAATAAAAGAAAATCTGAGACGACATAGCTGGGGATTTTATTTTAATAGTCACCAGGTAGCAATTTCTGAGGCAGGAGACTGGGACGCACTTCCTCATAAATTACCAACACCACTATGCCCTTTGGGAGATTGTATCTTCAACACTTAATTCATACATCAGACGTACTACCACCGCCTTCTCCCATAGACTAAATGGCCATTTTATTCAATGCAAGTGCCATTCACACACACACACACACACACACCAAATATTATAGAAGACCAGAACGTCAACAATAAATATTTGACAAAGTCTCGTTGACAACACAAAAATATTATATAGCATTAAATGTAGAATAGACAGCCTACATTAAACAAAATTTCTTAGGAAACACGTGGAGGGCTTTAAATGTATCCGACAAATACAACCCCTACTTATAGGTGGATTCACATTCACATGATCCTTAGCAGTTAAATCTACACTTCAAACCAGCAGCAATGGCCTACACATTCATACATGACATCATGCCTACCTCAAAATTCCTTAAACACAGAATCAATCCAACACTCCACAATATAGGATCACTTATGTCCCCCAAAAAATACCCGTAGTCAGACTACACAAAGACTTTGGACAGTTTCTAAAATGCCATCAACCACAGTTGCAACATCTTGTTCACCTAAAAGAAAAGTTGCCTTCAGGACCAGTTTTGAGAAAATACATCAATGCTACAAAACCCATATTTGAGGCACAGTTAAGTGTGTGTGTGTGTGGGGGGGGGATAAGGATTCTAAAGAGGGCCAATTTTCTTTTTTTTTTTTTTAAGGATACACCTGTAATGCTGACATGATCACCTGGTTGGGTCTGTCTCGTCACTTCACCTTTACAAAGAACAGTCATACTTCGAGGAATGTTTCCAACTGGAACTTGATCACTCTGAAGAAGAAATTTAAAATTTATCAAAATTGATTAAAACGATAATTTACAAATTGTCTCTTACAATGTGAATACTCAGCTTTGAAAATTTCACAAAAACTATTAAAAAAAAAAAAAAAAAAAAAAAAAAAAGGCTTTCTAAAAAAAAAAATAGGAACAATAACTGCAAATAAGTTATTTGTTTGAAAAAAAATTTTTTTTTTTTTTTTAAAGTAATTAAATGAGGAAAAATTGTCCCAAAATTATCTACAAATGCTAAGTGTTCACACTGTAATTTGAAAAATAAAAAAATGACCAGTAATAAAGAGAGGAATCAGTGGGTGGGTAAAAAAAAAAGAAAGAAAAAAAAGAAAAAAAGAAAAAAAGATGGAGTCAGCGAGCGACAAAAAGTGATGGGGGGGGGGATCAAAAAAGAAAAATAAGGTAAGTTTTATAACTTACATGTTCTTGAATTTTTAATTCCTGGAATTTGATAAACTTGGATCCTCTACTTTGAAGATAAAGTCTTCCTCCAGATTTGTTGGTTGTGCAGTCTTGACTTGGACACATCAACAAAGGCATAAACGTCTGAGCAGCAATCTATAATAAAAGAGAGAAAAGATTAGGAGGAGACAATTCACATGAAACCACGAGAAATTAGTGAACTATCTAAACAAAAACACAACACAATCAAGTGCATAATACTTCTAAAATCCGCAATACTAAAAATAAAAATAAGTCAAAGTTAAAGAATCTTCAATCCATCTTATTTTAAAATGATGGATTTTAACAGCATTGTCAGCCCCTGTTGGGTTGTTTAATGCCAAAGTGAGCTCTTTTGGTAAGCAATATAGAATCTCAGGTTATTTCCTATAAGCCTAACATGATCAAAGGGGAACCACTGATAAATTATTTATTTATTGATAAATCTACTAGGAAAAAGAAGACTGGGTTAGGGTTAGTTTAATGGGAAATTAAATAATTTATCAGTCAAGAGTGGTTCCCCTTTGATCATGTTAGATTTATAGGAAATAACAGAATCTCAACTAAATCATTTGTAGAAAAAAATTATAGCTTTGAGTAATTATTAATACAAATAATTTGTATATAGTTTCAAGTATTCTTATCTCATACTAATAATCTATACAATTATATGGTTTCAAGTAATGTTATCAAATTTTATAACTCGCAAGCAATTGTAAAATTTTCAAGTAATTATTCTGATGTAATATTAAAAATTTTCCAACATCTTATCAATAAGTGGAATTATTTCCAATTTAAGAGTGGACCTGAGAATAATTACCCAACATTCCTCAGAACTTTAGCTGCACCACTGAATGCAGTTTTGGGTCATACCTAGGACACAATATAACTTTTTTTTTTAAATATGAAAAGATAATAATTAACCTCTAGGTGATTAACAGGTTTTAATAGCAAAATCATGTTATTCATTTCTTTGGTAAACTCTTACAGTGTGTACATAAGCTATGGTTGACAAGCTATTTTAATTGACCATCAATAAGATGTGAATCAAACTTTATTATGACCTTATATCAAGACTAAACTAATACTAGTAAATCTTATAATAATGGAGATTGTGAGTTTTTCTGTCTGTAGCCAAAACTATATTACTACTCAAGTGACAATTACCATAGTTATTTACGTCACATTTTCCATGATTATTATTTTATCTTAAACCTCAATTATTAATAAAATTGTTTTACATTATTTATACTGTTGACCATATCTACATACTGATGACATTCAATTGTATTTATGTACAACAAAATAGCGGTTTACAATGTGAACAGGAAGGCTAATTTGCATATTGATATTAAAATTTGATTTTAATAAATGTGTTTAGTATTATTGATTTCTAATTGTTTGGTTTTATCTTAATGAATATGAGCAAAAATCTCTTCAATAAATCTTAAAAGAAATCCATTAACAAGAAGAAATAACTAATTTTATTCTTTACTTCCTATTTTAACTAAATAGTTAAATTAGAAAAAATTAGCAATGAAAGACAGAAGTGATGGACGAGTAAGTTTCAGTTGTTCTATGTTCAAATCTTTTTATCTGCATTCTTATTTAGTTTCATTAGCCTTTTTAATTTGATATAATTTTTTATTACATTAAAACTTAAATACTTGCACCCAGAGGGTGCATATATTTGCTAGTACCTATAATAAACTAATAAGATTTTTTCAATAGAAATATTTAGTCCATTAACGATTTAAGAATTATAGAGACCAACTTTTTTTTAGATGTTAGTTTTCCAATGTAGGTATCATCTGAAAAATAAGATTTATGTTTGGCTACAGGTTACCCTTACCACACTTATAACCTGGACTAATATTGATTTTACTAAAAACACTAAAACCAATAAAGCAAAAATAAAAATGTTTTCTTTGATCCAAGCAGAATATTAAAAAAAACAATTCAAGCAACACGAAATTCCATGAAAACAAAGTTTTCCAATATTTTTTCTTCGATGACTTTCAGCTGCCAAAGTCAGCGTACATATATAATTAAAAGAAATATGACATAACAAAACATAACATATAACATAACATGACATAAAAACATATAATTTTAAAAAATTCTAGATTGATTACTTTGGCAGGATTCTTGTAAAAATTCATAGACAGACCAAGTCTCATTGAAAGTAACCAAATGAGATTTAGTTTTTAAGTCTTCTTGTAAAAATTCATAGGCAGACCAAGTCTCATTGAAGGTAACCAAATGAGATTTAGTTTTTAAGTCTTCCTTGCAGTCCACACACATCTCCTATTGGTATTACAGTGCTTGAATCCGATTGGTAAAAACATTCTTAACTCTTAACATCCTGTTGAGAATTTTCAAAATCCAGAGCCCCATTCCTATAAGGATTTATAAAAAAAAATGGCTAAAAATGACCTTTGCATCTAAAGTTACCCGTTATTTCCCTTAAATCAAAGACTTCTAAATATGTTTAATATTACATTTAAACAAAGGTTATCGTTTGGTGTAGATTAGAAAAACGAATGAGACTTCCGACCGGGTGGAATGAGGTGGTATAGGACTTTAAGAGTTTTAAACAGCAGATATGACATCATCATCATATTAACTTTTTAGTCCACCTCACATATTCCATTAATTTACTAGACTTTTTAAAATTAAATATTTTTTCTTTTTTTTGTGTTCTTTTATCAAAATAAAGATTAAACTTTTTTTCAAAGATTTTAAAAAGTAGCTGTAAAAATGAATCAGTTCAAAGTGAGGAGAAGAAGAAAAAAAAAAAAAAAAAAAAAAAAAAAAATCAACTCACTGGTTGGTAAGTCTCGTTACCACAAGTGTCACAGGTGTAAGTTGCAACTGCCATTTTGGGTTTGACTTCTGTAGCTCTTGTCACAATACCTTTGACACATACCAATTTGCCAACACTGTCAGCCTTAATGTCTCTTACAGACGAATTCTTTTGACGAGAAGAAGCCTTGAAATAGATTTCACTGCAATGGAACAACATAAAAGTTAAAACTTAAAAGCAAATAAAGGTCTTTTTTATTTCAAATTATTAAAAACAAAAAATATTTGTGTTTATCAAACATTTTGTTGAATACTTCTGTATATATCACACATTTTTCTGTTAATTTCACAGTTTGCATTTCCCAGACACCAAAAATCAGACAAACTTCTGTTCAAGCCTGAAGCAGTTTAATTTGCCACCATTTTGAATAGCCACAAATCATTTTTGAGTGATTAAAATGATTTTGTTATAAACCAATTCATAAAATTCAATTTACATTTATGCTAAGAAAAGAAACAAAAAAAAAAAAATAGAATTTAAAAAAAGAAATTTAACATAACATATATATATATAACATACAGTGTAGATATAAATTCATTTCAGCATTTCTTTGCCTCTTCAGTCTGATCTTTACTAATTTGAAGACTTTACACCCGGTCTCGCTGGTATGATCTTTCCGTTACACTAATTTTTTTATTTAACTTTTTTCAAATTGACAAACACTTCAACATCAATAACCCATTAAATAAAATATTTAAAGAGAAAAACTCAAAATTAGTTACTCATGCACTAACAACAAGACAGGGCTGGGGTTAGTTTAATGAGAAAATAAATAATTTATCAGTCAAGAGTGGTTCCCCTTTGTTTATGTTGGAGTAATAGGAAATAACCAATAAAATGGCAAATCAAAGTCAAAAACACCAACTGGATTAAAAAATAAATGCCAATAACTTTAAACTTATATAAAAATCTTTTTTAAAAACATAACATTTACATACCATATATAGACACATACAAAACCTTGACATCAGAACATAAAATTAGAACATGCATATTCATAATAGTCACAAACATGACCAACATACGCTAATCATAAAATTTATTAAAGTGGCAAGTGTGTGCATGCCCATGACAAAAATCAGTGAAATGGGAAGATCATACCAGTAAGACAGAGTATAAGGTCTTTGAATTAGTAAAGATTAGACGAGGCAAAGAAAGGCTGAAATAAATTTATATCTACACCAAGGTATCCATTTATTCAAAATACTCCTCATATGTAAAAATATATACACACATCTTTATATGTACACTTAGTTTTCAATTTTTGTTGATTTGTATATATATATATATATTATATACATACATATATACACACACACACACACACATATATATACACACACACCTCAATGCCAGCATAAAGCAATGATCATCTGTTGTTTACAAATTGGATCTCTCTGGGGATCATAAATATATAAACAAATGTATGTATTTAATAGTTAAAACACAGTTCCTTAACGGTAGCTGTCAATAGCCTACAGGGTAACAAATCGGGCTGATGAAAAGTCAGTCGGGTTATGCTCCTGGTCGGAAGTAGTTGCTGTGTCTAGCCACACTGATGAGATGTGAATGTCTAGCCACAGTGTCTAAGGTCTTGAAAAATGTATGATTACAAAGTCAAATGTTTTGATAAATACTCACAATCTTCTCATCAGCTCTGGGGGATACTTGTTCCTTGGATCCCTTGTAACAGCTTGACCTCCATCGGCACGCTGGTTCCTCTGTTCCATCAGCAGACGATGTTCAATATAAATGTCAAGGGCATCCTTGGATACAACCTTAAACAGAAGCAAAATTCAATTGCCATCTCACTAAGATAAAAATGCAGCACTTATAACTTAGACAAAATAATAAGACAACAAAAAGTGCCTATTTATTCTAGAGTTAGCATTTTGTCATAAGAAATGTACAGAAAAAGGAAAAGGAAGTGATAAACAAAAAATAATTTCTATTTTTCTAAAACTTAAGTGTTATCCTCAAGACAATGTTAATCACAAACCCTGCTGTATGCTCCATATATGATTAACAAATAAATTGATAATTTTGTTAATATTTGATGCCATATATTCATATCAATGGTTCTCAACTGGGGCCCACATGCTCTTCCCTGGAACATAACATTTTTGGAGTCCAGGCAAGCAAAAAATATTTAATTATAAAGATACAAATATTGAATGGTTATGAGGGGTCCACAGGTAAAAAATAAATAAATAAATAAAAAACAGTTAAAAACCACCGATTGATATTATCAAATCATAAATTCATAAAAATGTGTTTTAGTTCATCAGCCATCTAATGATGTATTATACTCACACAGGTCAGTTTTAAATAAAATGTTTTAGCTAAAATCCAAATCATTTAACACCCTTTTTTTAAACTGACTTTCCATCTTTAGAAATTTTACTTACCAGTTGGAGCAATTGGTTTGATTGGGGGTAAGGTTTTTTGTCTGCATGTGACTGAGTAAGGGCAACATGACCCTGGGCAAAAGGCCTGAGTAAGGGACAACATGACCCTGGGCAAAAGGCCTGAGTAAGGGACAACATGACCCTGGGCAAAAGGCCTGAGTAAGGGACAACATGACCCTGGGCAAAAAGGGCCAAGGAATGACTTTTCTCATATGCAAAGCACAAAGATCTTACACTTTGATCCTGGTAGAAGTTATAGAGAAGAGAAAAAGAGAAAAGAAAAAAAAGAATTTTATATAAACAAACTGTAATATATATATTACTTACCTCTCTCTCTTTGAATTCTGGCAGAAGATCCTGAACAGCTTCCCCAAAGATGAGGGAGTACCTCTGAGTATTGTCAACAATGCCATCTGCCAAATCAGGGTCAAATTCTATTACATCATCCACATCAATAACTAAACCGACTTGTTCACGATGAGCCAAGTTTTTCTACAGAAAATAAAAAATGTCACAAAGAATTAAAAAATTTTATGTTTTGTTTTTGTAGCAAGAAATAATTTTTTTTAAACAGATCTTTACTAAGAGAAGTAACAAAACGTGCTTATCTCTATAATAATTTATATCCTAAAATATTCATGAGAAAATTGATGGAAAGGGTCATAAAAGCAAAATATGTTTGGTAGTTAAGTATCAATAAAATTGAAGTGAACAGATTATTAACAGGAAACAGTTGTCATGGAGTCTCTTTTTAGTTTTCATCTCCTCAGTATGAACATTAAGTTTCTGACCGCCATACTTGTCCAGTTGAAAAGGACTTAAAGTAAGTAAGTAAGTCCTGAGCTATAGAATCCTTTGGTAAGTGAATAAGTCCTGGGTTATGTAATCCTACGTAGTGTCAAAAGGTCTAGTGATATAATCCTGTGTTTCCGTCGTCCACAAAGGCTCAAAGCAATGTGTGTAGGTATGACCAGAACAGCCAGTATAAGTAACAATATCAGCAACAGAGTACTGCCAGTGATTGACAAGAATATGGTCACATAACTATTGCCCAGTCTATAAATAAGAGTGGGCGTCTAGCACACACCTTATATACCGAAAAATTTCAACACGCTCAATAAAAGTATTCTCTCACTTCCTGCAATTCTTTATATACACATGCTCTCTCTCTAACCGTTAGGCATGACATAACCCCAGACGGGTTGATATACCGTTAAAATCAAAAAACAAACAAAACATGATCTCTAGTTCAGAATCTGAACTCACAAGTCCACGTCCATAAAAATGTTATACAAATTCATCTCCAACTGCATTTTTCCTGAAAATCTTTGGGCAATGTTTTCATTGACAAATCCAATTTACAGCAAAAACTATTCAATATAAATCAATGAAATTTGGCATGTATATGTAAATTTGCTGGTGAATATGATGGAATAATTAAAAGACATCTCATCACTTAAGCTTCGTATAGTAACAATGCCATGCCACCCCAAAATGCTTTAAACATTTGTATTTTTGGTGGGTTCCATTTGAAAAATCTTATAAAAATCACAAACACAGAATCCTGTCAAAAATTACATTAAACGAAAGTAAATTGATTTATCAAGGTTGTATATATGTATTGCTTTTTCAGAACTTTTTTTTATTGAGACAGGAGAAAGAAAAAAAAAAAAAAAAAAAAAAAAAAAAAAAAAAAATATATTCGAACACTCCTTTTTTCTTACATAATTCACTGGCATGAAAAACTAACTAATGTGAATCTGGTAAAATTTATTTCTCCGAATGTTTGAGATGAGGCTTGAAGATTAGTATTATCTGCGTTATTCGGATTATTGTCCCCATTTTCATTATTTGTTCAACGTTTCGGCCGATATACCGAAGGCCGGAGGGTATATCGGCCGAAACGTTGTACAAATAATGAAGATGGGGACAATAGTCCGAATAACGCAGATAATACTGGTAAAATTTGTCAGAAAAATAGAATAAAGAATGCCATTTAATGTAGTCTATTAGCAGTATTAGATTGATCAATTACTTTTGTTGAAAGTTTAACTTGAGTGGCATAACTTTTCATTGTAAAAAATCCACTTAATCACTTTCTTTATAATAGATTTACCTAAATTCAAGTATTGGATTAATTTAGTGAAAAATAAACAGCTTTGTACTCCAAGGATATTTCCTTTTTAAACAGATGATTAAACTCAGTATTTCATAATTTTGTTGACTTTCTGCATACATGTACTTACCTATATTAGGGAAAATTATTTTAAGTAGACAAACCTAAACTTTAATATAAAAAAAAATAAATAAAAATAAAAAATAAAAAAAACACTTTCCCGACAGTAGCAAGAATAAAACCATACTCTGCATCTTTTGATTACCAGAGCATTTGATATATTTCAAATTATAAATAATACAATGCTAGTTTCATTAAAGACATTTAGAACATCTATACCATAAATTTGTGCGAAAGTGAATATACTTAGGAATTAGTAGGTAAAAGGCAAAGTTTAAGATAAAAATAATCTTAAGAAATTGCATTCTGTAGGTTGAAGGGAGGGGGAAAATCCAAAAGAGAGACCATCATGAAAAAAAATAAAAATAAAAATAAAAAAAAAATAAAAATAAAAAGCGAACAAGTGGAATAATTTTCCTCATATCATTTTGAGAAACATTGCAGCATTCTTTTTGTTTTTTAGAAGAACGACTTAAAATTCATTAAACAGATTTTTTTTTCATATACAAAAAAACACAAAAAAACTTTAAAAATAAAATAAAATTCGGAAGCATCTAATCAACAATGACAGAAATATTAATGAATTAGTTTTCATTTGAAAATCATTAGTTTCTTCTAAAAGTACCAATTGATAATTTGATATAAAAATTATTCAATGCAATTTTAAAGCTATTTAAAGCAATAGTTGTATTTTAACTTGTATGTGTTATTTACTAAACATTACTTAGCCTGACATGGTTACTCATCTAAAAACTAAACAGGTTCATTGATGCCTTAACTTAACCAGTGCTTTCACCATAAGTAACTTGTCTAATAATAAAACAAGTATTTTCATTATGCCAAACATTTTTTTGTTAGATTTATCAGAATACTTTTGTTCCAGGGGTGGGGGGGGATGCATATAGTTGATCCCACCTTTATCTTAATCATTATTAAAACCTTTTAATTCACACACTTTATATGGTCGGTAAATTTTGTCTATGAAAACCCTTGACAGGGTGGAAAGAAAGTCAACTTTATACACTCCGGTTTTGGTTTAATACATTTTACAATTCTTAAGTCCTTTATTCTAAATCCTTACAATTTTTTTAGTTAAAATTGTTGGAGGAGTAATTAGACTAAGTGAAAGCAATTTCTAAAATTGTGAAGATTAAAACTTTTTTTCTCTTCTTTTTTTTAAATTTAATTTCTTACCTACTAATCTCCAAGTAGGTATTTACCCACCCTGTTACCGACACGGGTAGGATGTGACACAAAGTTGCAAGTATACTCACTTTCACACAAATCTGGCGAAAATGTCTTCAATGAAACTAACATATTCTTCATAATTTGATGTATCAGGTTTCTAATGCTTGGATATGCAAATGATGCAGAGTATGATTTTCAGCCTGAACACCTGATTGTGAAGGTACATTTTGATACATGCACCTCTAGTAGGTAAGGGGTTAAAATAGGTCAATTCAATTAAAATTTTAAGAAAAAAAAAAAAAAAAAAAAAAAAAAGTACTTACCAATTGCTTAGAATAAGAAAATTGTTTTCCTCCATCATTATCAACATAGAAATCTCGGAGAAAGTTTTAACTTTATCTGAAAAAGAAAAATGAAAATGTAAAGATCTTGCTATGTGGTTAGACTGTTAGTGCTACAATAAAGAGTTTGATTCTTACATCTGAATCTGTGATAGATTAAGCATAGCACAGGTGGCATATCTGCCTTATGGCTAAAATGACTGCATAATTTCAATTAATGCTAATAGTATTTAAGCTCAGGTAAAGTTTAGGATTGTGAATGCTGACTTTCAAGACAGACTCACCTCACTTGAAAGATTGGCACCACACAATCACAATTTTTCCTTGTGTTTTATCAAGCTAAGCTTAGTAAATACCACAACACTTAATAGATTTTATTCTAATACCAAATTAACTTGGAAAACTGGAAATTATATTGGTCTCAGTAAAAAAAAGTTTTAAAAAAGTATTTAATCAAATACTCTGCACAAGCAGGATGTGACACAAGGTCAATTTTTCAACAGAGTTTAACAGGTTTGACTAGTTTTTTTCTCTCGACAAGTTGCCATACTCAGGTTAAAGAGCATAGTCTTCCCTATTTACCTATAGCTGGAGAGAGAAATAAATTGTTTAAAATGTTTTGTTGCATTACTTCCATCATTTATCTAATTATTGACTATTAAAAGGCACATTGTGCCAATCTGGTGTGTGGTGGAGGGAGGGGCAAAGACATTCTGACAAATGAATGTAAGGGGGGTGAGTTGCATTTACTCAACCATTCCACTGTGGGTAGGATGTGATACAAGGTCAACTTTTATGTGGAGTAAAGTGGATTTGAATTCAGTTTCCTTCTCCTACACTGGTTGTCTAACCAAGTCTAATCCATGTACCCATAATTAATGGGAGAATAGATGGATTGATGTCTTTTCTAAGGACATTAGCACAAAGAAAAATGCAAACAGCCTGGTCCAGGATTTGAAACCAGGTTCCACAGTTCCATTTCCTATAATAATAATAACCACTTTGCTTGGCACACCTCCATGTATGTGGGCAAGTTGAAGTCAACTCAAACAACTGATCTACTACAAACATTTCAATGATCTTTTATAGCACAGCCTGAGATTTATAATTTTTTTAAAAATAAGGGAGAAAAAAATACATAACTATAAACAAAAGAATTTGCAAACATTAAGTTGTCAGAAAAAAAAAACTATGGCAAATGCACAACTGATAAACAAATATAAAAATTTAAGTGTTTGTAGGAGAGGGTGGGTACAAAGGAAATGATAATCCTTATAATAGGGATACCCAATTTTTCATCTGCTAAATTTTTAAAAATGAATTAAAATTAATCAAATCAATTATTTAAGGTCAAATTTTTGTGCAAGTCGAAAAGTTGTAACATAATGAGCATCAATATAAAAATAAATAAATAAAAAAAGCAAAATAATATTACACAAGTAATTTATTTCTAATACATTTAAAACGATTTTTTTCAGTTAATTTCAATCACATTCGGCCTGAGACGCTGTTTAATTCGTGATTGCAAAAAAATTTTACCAATTAATGAATTTTATAAATGCATCAGTTATTTTATTTCAAAACTAAGTATTTCTGCTATGATAAATTATATAAAATTCATTTAAAATATGAGCAAAATTTTAAGTTTAAAATGTCATATTAGATTCTAAAAGAATATTTTTTTAATAACTACTTTACTTTAGTATCAATCGCCCATATTTTTTTGGTCGAAAACTGTATTGGAAATTTAGGATTGTGAACAAATATTGATGTATATTTTTTTCTTTTATAGAATAATAGCCAATTAAATAATTATCAAAATGAGTAAAAAATAAAAAATAAAATAAAAAAATCTCCAAAAATTATTTTTTTTATTTTTGATACTTATTTACTACCCGAGCAGTTCTTTAAAAACTTTCTTTTTTTTTTCTTATTCTATTCGCACCTTTGGTCTTTTGTCTTTTTATTTATGCAGAAAATCAATCACATATATACCACATCGATATTTTGCGCCCCCAAAACGGGGGAGGGGTCAAGGTTAATTGACCTGAAAAAAAAATCAAAAGTTTTGAAATAAAATAACTGATGTATTTCAGATAGTTCCTTGATTTTGGGATTTTTTTTTTTCAAACTGGGGGATCAAAATTGTATTTAAAAAAACTAAAAAAAAAACAACAAAAAAAACACGGATTTTTCGACGAATTGGGTATACCTAACCTCATAAGATTTAGATCATCTATTTTGGGGTTTAGTAGGGGTAACTGTTCAAAGAAATAATTCCAGGAAAAAATGAAAATATTTGTGTGCGTGGGGGGGGGGTATTTAGTGTGACAGGTCTGAAAAGTTTCAAATTAAATTTAACGGGATTTCATCAGTAAATAAAAATGGAAAACTATCAATTTAATAGGGAAGAGAGAGAGAGAAAAAAAACTTTTTAATCATTTTCGAAAATTGCATGCCTTGAAATTTGTCTCCCCTGAAACATTTGTAAAAAAAAAAAACAACAACAAATACAAGGGAGATAATCCATTCAACAAAATGTACTTAAATATACATTCTATTCTTGTAACAAGTATTTAAATGGGATAGTTACTCACAACAGAATTGCAAAATAAAAATAACCAAACAATACTCTAATAATTTGTAGCTAAAAATCTACTAGACACGTATTACAGGGTTATTCAAACTTATGAACCTTTATTTAAATATTTTTTTTTTTTTAAAAGTGTTGAATAAAGCATTGTTATTTGTAGAAATTTACATCTTTCAAAACCAACTGTTTGCTTTTTAATATAGCCCATTTTCGAGCGTTTATATATCTTTTATCATTTCATAGAAAAGGATGAATCTAGAATAATTGTACTTGAGTGTTGCATACGTTTTGAATAAGAGTACTGCTGACCCGGTAATATACATAGAAATTTCTATAATTAACATTTATGGGGGAAGATAGTGAGAGATAGAGAAAATATTTAACATTAGATGAGATGTGTCAATAGGAAAAATCAGTTTCTAATAATGCATGTAAATTAAACATTTCATAAAATAAGCTAGACTAAATTAATGGTCTCAAAGAAATATTTTATCCAAACTTTGAAAAATAATTTCATATTAAACACAGTAAATTCCTCATTCAAAATTTGGCTAAACTTGCAAATGGGTTGGAAAATTAAAACGGAAAGTTTTTTGGTAGTCCCCCATGACAGTTTAACTAACTACAGTCTATAAACTTTTCGCGAATTGGGTTACGGTTTAGAGGTTTGGGGATTAAGGTTGTTTTTAATTACGTATTGCTAAAAAAAATTTAAATTAAAAAAAAAAAATTACTATACATTTAATGTTGAAAAATATTTTTTTAAACCAAGTTTAATTGAAATTATACATTGCAATACTAACACAAACAACTGAGATTAATGCGTCTACCGTTGGCTTCAATAATTAATGTTTTTTGTTGTTTTTTAAGCAATACGTAATTTAAAAAAAAAAATAATAATCTTAAACCCCTAACCAAATTCGCAAAAAGTTAATTCATACACTGTAGTTAAACTGTCATGGGGGACCACCAAAAAGACTTTCCGTTTTAATTTTCCGACCAATTTGCAAGTTTAACCCAAAATTTATAATACAAAGTATAACAGTAAAAAATATATCAAAAACTAAATTTCCTTAATATACATTAAAATTGGTTATCTTCTAAATCCGACCACGTTATTATGGAAAACTAGACAAACCGTCAAACTTAGTCAATATTATTAACGCTTCTATTTATGAAGGTGTGAAAGATTCTAATCAATTAGCAATTTCATAATTATCTCTATTATATTGAACATTTGAATGATTAACCCGTTGAGACCGAGTTCCTGAGCCTAAATTTACCCTCTACCATTTAAGCGTGATCTCCACACGTGCTTAGGAAAATAAAAGTTGATACCGGTGTAACGGGCTTAAAGTTTTTTTTGTTTCTTTTTAAAACCTTCAGCACGAATGCAGACCCCACAGTTGACAATTTAAGTGGAAATTGCTTTATTATTATCTAAGAATATTTTTAGTGCATTGTTCTAGTAAAATTATCACCGTGATATGCAGTTTTTGCGGTGTAACAATTAACACGCACTCATACAGAATGTTGGTAATATAAAGATTGTATTAAAAAAAAACTTAAGTGCACAAAAGTTTCCAGAATTGGGGGAACGAGAAAGGGGAGCTTTTGCACACATTTATATAAAACAATTTATACAATGCTTACTACATGACTGGTTTCGACCGAGTCCGGTGGCTTCGGCCCTGGACCGCATAAATTAACGTCGTTGATCCCAGGGGGACACCCACCAACCAGGCAACACCTGCCCCATCTATTTAAAGGGACAGGGCTGGGTTTATTGTCCGGTGCCCGAGGCTGTCCCTTGAGGGCGAATGCCGACGTGATCAACGCATTTTTTGCACCCGCCTCCCATGAGCTTCGGTTCCTGAGTGATCCCACATTAATAGGGCCTTGTGGGGAACGTGGTAAATATAACAATGCTACAATGTGAAATGCAACAATTTTTTTTTAAATTTACGTTTAAAGAGTCTACATAAATCTATCCAATTTTGCTGACTAAAATTGATCAATTCAATACAAGTTTCCAAGAAGCCGTCTATTTAGCAAACAATCCATTTTCTGGATCTTCCCTACGCCAAGACATGTTCCATTCCAACAACTTCTTTCCTCGATCTGTGGATCAAACTCCCTCGTGAATGTTTTCCTCCCAGCTGCAACCAGGATTGTATGTTAGTTTTAAAAAAGTTCAGCATGAGGACTCAAAAAATGTTTCATTATTTCATACAAGTCCTTATATAAAACAACGAATGTCTTGGTCTCAAAGATCGACTGAGCTGCCTGTAAGTTTCCATGCCTACACACTAATCTGGGATTTTCTCACGTTGACAAGTTAATAAAAACAATGTGATTATTATTTGATATTTTCTCTAAAAAGTCTAACAAATTTTCTTGTGAATTTCTTTCTCTGAAATAATCATCACCCCCATCTCAAACAATGAGGATGGCTGAAACTAAGCAAAACAATGTGTTCAAAACTAAAAAGATGAAAACAGTCTGTATAATAATGCACAGAATGCAAACACTACTACATGCATTTAAAACTATTTACTTGATGTTCCTATCACACTTAAGGACAGTAGGAAAATTGACCAGCATGTACAATCTATGAAATAGCAGACCAGACTCAAAATAAGTTTGATACTTGTTAGTTATATCAAACTAACTTTCATCGCAGAACTGTCAACAACAAAAATAATCTAAATTAATGCTTCTATAAATTTATTCAATATTTTAAAATTAGTTATGCTATTAAAAAAGTTAAGGTTAATATTAAAAAATAAAATAAAAATACATTCGTCTAGTTGATTTAGCTAAGGCTTTTTGTTAATATTTCAGTGTCTATTATTTACACTATGACCACAATTTAATACAATTAAATTGTATCTTCAAATTCAACCCATCTTTAAAAATCATTTTCATCCTTAATACATTAAAAGGAAACTATTCATGACAATCATTGTTTCCGCCAAAAAAGAAAAAAACTGAGAAAGATGTAAGAAATATTAATACGAAGCATGTATATTAGGTACCACCAAAATACATCACGTCAGTTTAGGCCATATTGAAGGAAGAAACGTAAATATTTTGGAACTTTTTTAAAATCTCGCAAAAAAGAAATAACGAACATAAAGAGTTGTTACGAATAAAAACAGTTAATTCAAAGATCAAATTATCCGATTGGGGAAAAATTACTCACCGCTATGTAGAAAAATAAGTAAAAAGTCGTTTTTTTTACAAAAGGGTCATTTCTTTGATATTTTTAAGCAAAATTCTGTATTCATGGTTCTTTTACTAAAAAGTTCTCGGATATAAACAAAAATCTTCTGATATAATTATTCAGACTTATCTTTAGAGAAAAAAAGTAACAATCGTTTTTTGTCGGTTCATTTTTTTATAAAATAATGGGGGGGGGTAGACCTTGTAAAAAAAAAAAAAACTATTTCAAGTATATTTACATCAAAAGGTAAGTAAGTAATTACGGAAATTTTCGTGAAAATTAATTGATTTTTCATAGAATTTTTTAAAAAAATGCCTCTAGTCATAACTTGTTTTTGGCTACATTAAATTTCAATTGATTTAACGGTATTAAACATTGTTTTTCGTTCATAATTTCCGTCAGCTGAATTTTTTTTTTTTTTAATTATCAGGAGTTTTTTTTATGTTTCTTCTTTCGAATGGACAAAAGATTTAAGATAATATTATTAACCTTTATGCAAGTTTCATTGTGGGGGAAGGGGTAAATTTCGTAGAGAAAATTGGTGGTACCTAACATGCACCTATGAAAATCAGTCAAAAAGAAAAAAAATATTTCAAAGAGAGTAAAATAATACTTCTTCAAAATAAATACAAAAATAAGAAAAATGTAACATTTGAAATCTATTTATTTTTGCAATTTTAAATTACAGGCAGATGAACACAGAAAAAGAAAAAAAAATGTTATTTTCATAAATATGATTAAAATAAGCTCTCAGTAGAGAGAACAAAAGCTTTTTGAAAATATTTTAATTTGTCCAATTTTGATTAAATGTAAAACGAAAAAGCTTTAAGGATTTTGCCATACAATTTAGAAAAAAAAATCATAATTTATTTTAGAAAGACTGTTTAATTAAAATTAGTAATTAATCGAAATTTGCCAGTTTTAAGAAATAAAGCCACGAATATAAAGAGACATCAGTAAGAAATTGTCAAATTGTTATTAACAATTAACTGAAGAAATTTAACTTTTACAGAAATGTTACAAGAAATTAAAAGTACATTTTTAAGACTGAAACTATAAAAAATTATGTGCTTTTTTTTTTGTTGTTTTTCTTGTATTTTTAACATTTTTATCATATGGACTTTCTAAACCAAATTTTTAATACTCTAATATTTGACAGCTCATAATACCGTTAATTAATAATTAGTATGCTAATGAAATCATTTTAATCAGTAGAATGTATTGATGTACAAAATGTGAAATAAACGTTTTAAGACAAAACCGTAGTTTTCACTTGGACCCATTTTTTTTCCTACAGAATTTTATTCACGAAATTTATATTTTTTCTCTATGAAGAAAACTGAAATAAACTTTAAAAGATGCAAACTGTTTTCACATTTGTACGGTTAAGAATAAATTAAAATATTGTCATCAATATATTTAATTGGAGAAGTTATATAATTTAAACAGTATAATTTTTTTCACCAAATCTTAAGATATTCAAGTGCAAATTTACAAAATGAATTACCTAACTTATTGTTTTATTTAAAAACTAGCAATAAATTCATCCGATAAAGTTAAATATATATTATAAATCCCTAAACCCAGAATAATAATCTTAGAAAAATGCTTAAAAAAGACAAATACTTAAAAAGAAATGTTAATTAAAAAAATATATCTCTTGTTTTTTGTTTTAGTTATCCAACATTTGCCGCCAAAAATTAGCATTTTTTATTTATTCATGGTTCATTTTTAAATTTTCACTCAATTAAATAATAACTAAATTATTTTTCAAATCAAAACTAATAATTCGATTTTGCGATAAGATCATTATTCAACATACCTTTCTCGGCTGTGTAATCTCTGCCAGGCATTTTCAGATAAATTTAAGGAAACTTCGCAGCAAAATACTGACAAGCGATCAACCAACGCCAACAATAAATTGGAAAACTTTTTCCAAAACGGCGGGAAATCTACTGTCACGTGACTACAATAATTTCGTTCTAACGTGGTTTTAAATTATTGGCATAAAATGTATAAATTTTTATTTCAATCCTCCTAAAAAGTAAAAAAACTGAGCAAAGTATATGAAATAATATTTTATAGAGGTTAAAATAAATAATAAGTAATTTTTGAGTGTTGACTATACTCGGCGCATGCTCAGTTGACTTAGATGCTGGTGACCGGTTGGTGAAGTTAGTATGAAGGAAGAAATATGGTGAGTGTTGTTTATTCAGCTGTGGGGGTGCATTATAGTAATTATTTAGTGAAGACCTACTCGACTAACTGCTGTTTCATCTCTTCTTTCCCAATAGCACAAGCTGAAGACTTCTCAGAAGGACAAAGTTCGGCAATTTACTGCCTGCACGCAAACTAGTGAGAAGGTTGCCATTATCTGCCTGGGTCTCCACGATTGGAAGCTAGATGTGGCCGTGGATAATTATTTTCAAGATCCCGATCGCTACAACACGGACCACTCACGGCCTCCGACTGTTGACAAGAGGAAGCTCGATGCCTTATGGATTCGATATAAAGGTAACACAATAAACAACAGCTCTTATTTGTGTCACTTTTGTTTGTTAAACTCTAATAGAGGTTGTCAAATTAGAAAGGCTCCATTATTAGTAGTAGTACAAGAAGTGAATCTAATAAGCAACGGACTTTTCTGTCATAAATTCATTATTGTAACATATAATTTCACTTGTAGACTTCTTTCTCCTATTAATTTGGAATTAGTAATATATCTAAAATATCTGAATACGCTGAAGAAAACATGTTTAAGAATACTTTGTAGAGATGTCGAGTACTCAGTGAAAATGTGATTGAAGACCTTTTCGATACTAGGTACTCAAAGACATGAAATTCTTAATAAATCTTATCCTTTTTAGAACGACATCGTCTTCCTGTTATTTGGCTTTGTTTATGTTAGGGGTAAATATAAATCTGATTTTAATTCCGGAAATTAAAAGCTGTTTTTACATACAAAAATACAAGGTTTATTTTTTTTTTTAATTTGAAGATTCACCTTAATCAAGGGCAGATAACTGCAGCTTTTTGTCCTTTTGATTATCAGTAGTAGTAGGAGTAACTAGTACTTTCCAATGATACAATAAATTTAGAATAAAAATTGTGATTGATTTCTGAGAAACTTATGAATCTTTGTTTTATCATAATAATTAGTTTTTTCTTGTTACGTTTTATAAAAAAAAGAAAAAATAAACACAAAGGTGGACATTTTTAATCTGTATAAATTACTACCTGTTTTCTATATTTGGGGTAGGGAGGTTTGCTAAATAAATAAACAAAAGGCTGAAATACGATATGATTTAATTTAGTCATGATATAATTTCAAGATTTAAAATTAATTTAATTGTATCGTTTATAATTAGTTTTCAATCTGCATTATTTTCTATTTTATTTATTTTTATTTTATTTATTTATTTTTCACTTTTTGGATAATGATGCAAAAATGGAAACTTTGGTTTAAAAACCAACAAAAATCGTAAAATCAATGCCTTTTTTAATTTAAGTTTTTATCCTCTACAAAATAAACATTATCTTATTCGTTGAATAAATATATTGTTTTCATTGTAGATTATTTATGTTTTTTTTTTATTCTATCTTCAGTGTAGCTGCATCTGTTGGTGATTTTTTTATTTATTTTTGTCAATTAATATTAAAAAACAAAACGTTTGTTTGTTGTTTTTTTTCTTTGTCCACGTTATATAAAAATCCTGACTATTTTTCTCTTCAAAAATCCACAACTGAATATCATCAAATTGTCAGTCATATCAAGATGCTTTTTCTCTCAAGGATATTCTTTATAAGTACAAAATATCCTTGAAAGCAAAAACCTCTTTTATTTCTGAATTCAGTTCTAAATACCTTCTCTTTTATTTTTTAAAAGCTTCATTTCTCTCAACCAAAAGGCGAATATAATGAATTTACTGTTTTCCTGTTGTAAAGTAGGGTTTTTTATTTCTTTTTCAAAAGTAATTTTTCTCTCTCTCTCTCTCTTTTCTGCCCTCGTAGTTTTTAACATGCGAAACACGCTCCCTACCAACCATATTTATTTCAACAACCTGTAGAAGAGATTCTCTGTGATATTCCATCTCGAAACGTCTTCCCGGAGGAAGCGCAGTAAATCGTGATTTTCTTTCTATAATTTTCACTCTTATTCCACTGCCCCAAATCCAATTCATTGAGTGGATTTTATGATGTTTAGTTCCAAGTTTTATATTAAAATGAAGTATTTAAAATTCTTCATGATATTAAGGTTGCTGGGGGGGGGGGTTTCTCCCAAAGACAGTTTCCAAAATTTCATGACTGAAAACTTTAAATTTGTCTAATTTTTACTTTCTCTTTACTTAAACTGAAATCTTCGTATATAATCTTATTTACTTTTAAGATTTTAAATATTCTTCTGTTAAACCAATTGAATAACAAAAAAGTAGTTTTTATTGATGTAAAAAAAAAAAAAGTTATATAATAATAATAATAAATCATATATGGGGGGAAAACTCTTCTCCTACCGCCATCATAACAAAAAGTCTAAAAAGACCTAACTAGGTATTTTCAACTCTTTATGCTGAAACTTGAAGCACAAATTAATTTTCCATTGATAAAAGTGCCATGTTTTATTCTCTGGTGAATTAAACACATGTAAAGATACAATTGTATTTTACTTTAATGTGCTCATGATATTAACTTGATACTAAACTTCAATTTTGAGTATATTTAGTTACATTTTTTAAAACTCAAAATTTTCAAATCCTTATATTTTATTCTTTTTCCAAAATAATATTGAAAGATGTATATAATTAAGTTTTTAGATATTTTAATTTCTTTGGTGTCTTTAATAATGGCAATGTGGCAGTTCTTTATTTATCATGTGTATGATGTCAGATAAACTCATTATATTAACAGGGCAAAGGACCTGCTTTGCACACACAACACTTTGGAAGGAATTTATTTTCTATCTATCTCTCTTTTTTTATTTATTTATTTATATATATATATATATATATATATATATATATATATTAGTGGACTCTCCTATCATAAACAATAGATGAGGGTCAGCAGTGAGTGATTTGTTTCCTCCCATGTTGTGCATGCTATCAAGTCATTTTGTGTTTTCTCGAATGTGATACCAGCCCAGCCTTGCTACGAGCTACGAAGCCACACTGACCGATTAAATTTTCTAAAGCAGGAGTCGGATGTTTTTGCTTTAAAGTTAGATGTAGCTGATCACAATATTTCAATTTATTTTCTTCAAAGCTCTTTAATTTAGCAAAATATGCCTTATGCCATTCTGTCCGATTTGATGCTAGATTTTCCCAGGTACTCGGGTCAATATTGAGGCATTTCAAATTGTCCTCCAATTTGTCCTCATAGCATAAGAGTGGACATCCAATAGAATAGCATTTGGTATTGTCCGTATAATATCTTTTTAGAAGCCTGTTCTCCTTCATTCTGACAACGTGACCACCTAAGCTGAACCTTTGCTACTCAGGTTTCAATGCCTGCAATGTTGTCACATTTTTTTAGTATAGCACTATTTTTCACTCTATCATCCCATTTTATACCACAAATGGCACAAAGGCATCATATATATATGAAGTAAATATTTTAATTCCTGCCCTGAAAAGTGCGTTTGTTTGTACCTCGTGATTAACTGTTTATTTATTCCGTCTTTCCTTATAAATATTGTTGCTTTGAAAAAGACCGCTTTATTATAAGGTCGAAACAGATCTGTCAGCAAACTAATAACATCTTTTGTTTTTTCTAAATATTTCTAATATAATATATATATATATATATATATATATATTATTTATCCTATTAATTTTGAGTAATTTTATTTTCATTCTCATCAATGACCTGCAAATACTGTTGGCCCACGAATATCAGGATGCTATTCATTCAATAATGTCCCTTTCTTAAATAAAAAATTTTTGTGGAAAGTGGGCGTATATTTTTCCAAACTTGTTTTTTAGATTTATACATAAATCCAGTTTGAGATGAAGATTCTAACTTCTCCAAAACTGTTGACCAATCAAAAATTCTTTGTTTTGGCATGAAATGTCCCATGGGTGTTAATATGTTGTTAAACAAAAATCAATTAAAGATTTTTTTCTAACAGATGTATCAAATTGTTTTATTTTGAACTTTTCTGCTCTATTTACATAAATATTAAATTTTTCATTTTCCTAGATCCATATGAAACGGACAAAATGATGGCAGATGGCGTATGCCGCTTCCTTGAAGATCTTGGTTTAAATCCTGAATCAAGGATTGTTTTGATAATTGCCTGGAAATTCAAAGCTGAAACACAATGTGAATTCACTCGTGAAGAATTTTACCAGGGAATGACTGAATTAGGGTAAGCCATTACCTCCTGTATTGCTGTGCCATCACCATTCTGGGAACTCTAATTAACTTCTTTTTTCTTTTTTTTTTTTTTTTTCTTTCTTTTCATCGATATTCAAATTTTGACTTAACTTCATCTTGGATCTTTAATCAATTTTACTTAAGTGCATATATGAGATGTATTCTGTGCATATATGAGATGTATTCTGTGCAATATTTTTTTTTAATATAAAATGACTGAATTTTCTTTTTTAAACATTTTATGAATTCTCCACAAAGAATATTCAACATGCACTCTGAAACTTGATTTTATTTTTCCATCTGTTTATAAAAACTTGACAATTATAGAATATGTATCAATTTGAATCATTGATAAAAAAAAAAATACCTGAGATCATTATAATATGAACCTACCACAAATTGTATAATTGTTTATTTCACTACCTTTTCATAAAATATTTTATGAACTGATTGGTATTTTCTTGTTTATCATTGCTGCTTTTTTTTTTTTTTTTTTTTCAACTCAAGATTCACTGCCATTTAAGTATTTTTTTGATAACTTAAATCACCTTTTTTAAATTTTTTAAAGAATCAAAATTTAATGCATAGTGAGAATAAGAAAATTCATGAATTTATAGAAAACATTTGCAGTGTCTAAAAGACACTGCAAATGTTTTCTAGAAATTCCTGGAATTTATACTATTACTATGCAATGTAAGTCATTTGCTTGTTTGAGCAATACATTGAAACAAGATATAAAAAATGATTCTGAAACTGACATTCAACACTTTTCCTCATCTGGAATATTCTCCAGGATTGTTACCATCAGATTATCCTTTTGTTTTGCTCCATATAACTCTTTTTGGTTCTAATAATTTCTAGATATAAAGAAAAATACATGGATTTATTTTATTATATATATATATATATATATATATTTAATATAATCCATGATTTGGCAGAAAGGGATGCAAGGTTATAGAAAATACCTTGATAACTCAAACAAAAAAAGCAATAAATTAAAAATGGTTTTTAATTTCAGATGTGATACAGCTGATAAACTCCGTGATAAGTGTCCATCATTGGAACAAATAATCCGAGACAATGCAAAATTCAAAGAGTTCTACCAGTTTACTTTCAATTATGCAAAAAATCCTGGCCAGAAAGGCTTAGGTAAGTAAAAGTGTTTTGCAATTATTTTTCAGACTTTTTTTTTTTTGTTTTTTTTTCTTTTAATAACTGTTCACTTGATGTAAAATTTCTTTAAAAAAATCCAAATTCTGATGTTATATTAACCCTTAATGTCCAGTTAAAAATTGTTGATTCATTATTAAACATTCTTTGAATTAAGATGAATACCAACTTTCAAGATTTTTTACTAAACCCTAAACATTACACTTAATGTTGGGTTTGTAGATATTTTGCTTGAAAGGAATTTCTAACTCTGGTCATAGCATAAATGTTGAATGCTCAACATTTAGAAACAGACTTTCAGGAATGTCATTAATATCTTGTTATAAAAGTCTTATTCTATAAGTGAAGAGAAATAATAGAAGTACTGAGGATTTTTTATAATAGATTTTATATATATATTATATATTTAATGTCAGATTTTTCTGAATGTGACAGTTTTATGACTTCTCTTTTAAATAGTGGAAAACTGACTAGAAATCTAAAATTTAATCTATTAAGATAAATTAAACAAAAATAAAACCCACACTTATGATAATGACTTCATAAATGTATGAGAACAGTTTCTCTTGGATTGTTAGTTATCCTTAAGAAAAGGCAGACATGAGCTTTCTCTAAAATCCTAATGGCACAGTAATAGTGTAGTAGATTTGATATATGCTCACAGTGGTTTCTAATTAGATACGTTATGGAATCTGCCCTCAATGTCTTGGGTATAACACTAAACTGCATCTGATGGTGAGGTTCCAGTTCTAGGGAGTGTAGAGTACCCTTCATTGATATATTCCCAGGCACTGACCTGTTATCTCTAGGTCAAATAGATATGCTTAAAAATTAGGCATATTCTATATGACCATGTGAAAAAGAACACATACAAAAAATGTAAATATAAATGGTACAATGAATATCTTCACCTCTAGGCATAAAATAATCTTAGACAAATTGACATGCCGTTAAAATCAATGTCAAATCAAATTTGATATATTGTCACTTATGTTCTCAATTAGATGTTATTGGTTGTTTTTGTTTTTGTTTTCTTAACCCTGCATTATTCTGCTGTCATTCAAACATGGTTGTTTTAGTCAGGTGTTTACACACCCTAGTGCAAACATGCATACAATGTTACTATGAGGTAAAATAAACTCCTAGTGCTGCTTCAGTGTATCTCTGCAGTCATTGATGAACAGATTGATTGCCTTGTAGCTGGTTGTAATTCATTCAATAAAATGAATTATAAAAAATATAGATTTATGGAAAATACCCACATTATGATTTTTTTTATTTATATGATAATCAATATGAAAAAATTAAATAAGATTCAATCTGTTACAATATGATATAAATCAATACTTGAACTAAAGCTATAATTATTAATTGAAATGATAATTACTATAAATTTGTTACATAAACCAATGTTGTATATTTTCTGTAATGCACACCAAAGGGCGGTGGGGCATAATGTCTATATTTCACCTCTACTGAGTGAGGACTCTGCCACTCTACATGCTCAATGCCCCCTCATTTAATAAGGTGGATACTGGGAAAGAGAAATAATCAAGTTGTCAGCTAGGATTTCTGGGCGTTTTTTAAAAATGTGGAATGCCAAGACATGGTTAAATGAAGTTAGGGAAGACCTTCATATCTAGCTACTGTTTATTTTTTATGGTCCCTTTTCTACCTGAAATGCCCAGACAATTGTTCTCTGTTCAATTCTTAATCTAAATGCTTTTTTTTTTTTCTTTCTTTTTTTTAAATAAAACTTGCATTTACAGTCACATGTGTGAGTGAAAATAGATTTAGTAGAAAATAATTTCTGTCTGAAATCATATTCATTAATGTGCTCAACTTGTTTCTTTGACAATTGTACCCTAATCAGATGTCCTGGGTATAATATTAGGTTGCATCCAGTGGTGAATCCCCAGTTCTAGAACTCTGGGGGAGTGTGGAGTCACTCTTTCATTGCCATTACTCTCAAGTCTACTCTGAATTGGAGTGGTTGTACCTGTGAGGGTCCAAATAGATCTGTTTGAGATAATGTTTAAAATGATTTTGAACTATATGTGCTCTTAAAACATTGATATTGCAACTAAGTATGAAGTGTTTACATGTTTAAAATGATTCTGATGATGCATTTCTGTATTGTATATTAAAGGCCATAATTGTTAAACTAAGTGTTGACATTCCATAATACCAACCAACCACCTTCTTTAGGTGCCTGTAGTTTGCAATATTCTTTAAGTTTTGAACCTGAATCCCGGGGGGGGGGGGGCATAAATTATTTTCTTATCCTCTAAGCAGTTAACTCTTCAGAGTTAATTGATCCTTGACATGTTACTTGTCTCTTCTACTGAATCTGAACAAGTGATATTTTCATGTGCTCCCTGATCCAGGGACTAAATTCACAGCTGCTAAATAAGCAAAAAAATGTTATCCAATAGAACAGGGCTTCTCACTTGTTACTTTATTCACTTCTTGTAATCAAATTTAATTTCCATTCTATGATGAGAGGCGATGATTTTTTTTTTGTTTTTTCAATTTAAGATTACAATTTTTACAAAGTGCAGAAAAGTCATAAATGGAATATTGAATTGTATAACACCCACATCAACAAATGAACAAAAAATTTATCCACTAGGGCAGGCACAAAAACAATTTCCGAAAAGGGGATAGACTCCTGCACTATCCAGCTGATGCAAACAATAAGCCACTCCACCTATTTTACTTACTATTCATATTATCAATAAGGTAGTAGAACTTTCGAATCTATTGTCCTTTATTTAAGTATTTATATGGTATTCATTTTTATGCTAGGTTAACTAAGGAAATTATTAGAGCCAATATGGTGATTTCTCAATCACCTTATTTAATAATGTTGTTCTTTATCTATTATGACTTCATTCCACTAGGATTGATGACCATTTGTGTTTTGGTCCACTCTGACCCGGAGTGATAGTACCTGTTAGGGTCTCAGGAGTTAAATAGGAAATTTGTTTACTAAAAAAAATTGAGTTTAAAAAATTTTCTTCCAAACTATCGCTACAAATCTTTCAAAACTTTGTCAGCATTAAATGACCCACTGTGGTTGATATGCCATAAAACAAACCAAACCATTTATATTCTGACATGTATCAACAAGAAAAAGGTTTGGCTATGGGTTCACCATCATCTTCAGTGATAGCAAAATCCCCTTCATACTCTAGTGTTACCAGGAAGAGGTAAATATCCTGCTGGACCACATGAACTTATGTAAACCTCTCTTGGGGGACCGGGGCGTCTGGCGACTCCTTGCTGCACATCTTTCTGCATTTCCTGCAACTTCTCATCTTTCCAACTTTTCTTGCCATGATTGTCTGCTAGCTTGACCCTCATCTGTATCCGTAATACTGCCTCGGGACTCCAAGAGGTTTAATAATCAAATATCAACAAAGAAAGAGAGGAACAATCAAAGACAAGACCGGGTCTGGTGAACATCCAAAATGACAAGAGGGATTGTGTGGGCTCGCATTCCTTCTTCTCCAATCATTCTTCCATTATGTACTGCCGTGCCAAGAGGGGGGGCACCTTTCTGTACCGTCATGACTTCTACTTTAAGTTGACTTCTATTGGCAAGTCCCGGGTTCCAACTCGCTTGTCCGGTCCCCAACAACTAACTAATTTTTTAAAAATCCCACTACTCCTGCCAATTCTCATCCAAGTCTCATTCTCCGAGATTTCATATGGGATTTCAAAATCCTTTGTTCAAGAAGAGACCACCAACATTGGTTAGATTTTTATTGCTGATCACTATCTGTCTTGTATCTATTCAAAAACAGACCAAGTTGTTTTTTATCTATTTTTATGGCCTTCTTGGCTGAGCATTCACATACATCAAGCCTCTGTGATCTTTAAGACCATATATATATATATATATATATATATATATATATTAAGTTATCCACAGACACGTGTTTCGGCGTTTCACGCCTCTTCAGTGTGGCTAGACACAGCTATCTTTGGTTAGGGTCGAACTCAGACTGACCATATAGTAGCCCAATATCTTATCCCCTCGTCCACTGACAGTTGTAGCAGGGACTGGTGTTTTTTTTTGTTTTGTTTTTTTTTAACTATTAAGTGCATAGGTTTGTTTATGTATTTTACAGTCACTGAGAGATCAAATTTCCTAGGAAGCGATCATTGCTTATATGCTTAGTAGTGAGAGTTAATTTAAATTACCAATTAGAGAGCTCATACCAAATTTATGGAATATATATATATATATATAATATATATATATATACACACACACACAGATATATATGTACAAACGTATATGTACCCATATAGGGCCTTACTCTCATATGCCCACTTACCTATATAACTAACATACAGTTATATATATATATATATATATATATATATATATATATATTACACACACACACACACATACGCTTGCACCAAATTTGCATTTGTGCAGCAACGCATAGTGTCACACTTAACGCTCCTTACAATTCACAATGGAAAAGGAGATGAAACATCAACTGGCCTCTCTGGATGTTCTAGTAAATTACTCTTATATCATAAGCCAACATTCACCGGACAATACCTGAACTTCAATTCCTGCCATCCATACATCACGTAAAAAGGATTGTCTACTGCTTACAACATTGAACAAAACTCAAAAGTGGTGATCCATTCACATATCAACAAAAGATGATAAGCATTAGAAAATATCCTTAAGAATAAATATTATTTTGGCAAGCATTTCAATAGGTTTTACCAACAATAGTTGGACAATTGTCAGTCTACTTTCTATCAGAAGTGTGTTTTGAAAAGATTTAAAAGATCTATGGTCTATACAACATTGGGATATTATTAAAAAATAGTTCCACCAGTTGAAGATTTTCTCCTGACCAAAAAGTGTGTGTATTCTGTCTCTTGCAGTTGTGATAGGGGTGAAAACAGACACCTCTTAAAGGTAAAGCTAGAGGAACATCAGAAAGCCATAATCACAGGAGCTGATCTGGAATGGTAGTACCTGTTAGGGTCCCATCTATGGGTTAAATAGAAAAATATGAGTTTATAAAAAAAAAAAATTGAATATTCATTAAGAATGAATTTATTTCAAAACTTTGTCGGATTAAATGACCCACTGAGGTTTATATGCCACAAAACAAACCAAACAGTAATCACAGGAGAGATAAGGAAATCAGCCATAGCTGATCATGTGTTGAGTGAAATAGGTGAAATGAAGTCAGTATAATAGACTGAACAACATTGGAAAATAGGATGATTGAAAGAATCTGTGCTTAGCTTAGGCTCTAATAACCACTTTAGTCAGCCTAGCATAGGAATTAATACCATATGTGAGCCTCTAAGAGAAAGAACAGTAGGCTTATAACTCATAAATTCTACCACCTAATAATATGATGAGTACAAGATGTATATGGCTCTAATCCAAGAAACATGGAAATCATGTTGTGTAGAGAAGACAGGTGAAAGTGTTGTCAATCTCTGTGGAATGAAGTCAGTATAATAAAGAACAACATTGAAAAATAAGGAGATTGAAAGAATCGGTGCATATGTTATATCTAAAAACCTCCTTAATCGGTCTAACATAGGAATAAATACCATAATTAGATAACTCTAATTACAAAAGAAAGAATGAATAGGCTTAAGACTAAAAAAATTCTACAACCTAATTCTAATATGAATTTAAAAGAAAAAGTAAATTTGGGTGGAGGGGCCTGTTATCAGTATCAGCCACACAGCAAGGGAGTATATCCCCTTTTCACTAGTGCTAGACCAGGAAGATTCTTTTTGCGTTTGAAGTGGAGCATCACACCTACTATCAGCCCCTCCACTTTACTGTACAGATCCAGGCTGTGCTACTCATGCACTGAGTTGGGGAGAGCCAGTATCGAACCCAAAACCTAATAGCTCCTAGACGGATGCTCTACAACAAATATATTGAAAGAGGCAGACCAAAATGACATTACGTTTAAGGCTCCAAGTTAACTTCACTGAAATGCCTCATCGCCCATGGAACTAGGGCCTTGTGGATATAAACATTAGTTAAAATGTATCTAGTTAACAGGCAGTGATCAGAAGATAGTTCTTATCCTCTGAGCATAGACTGTCAAATATCTTATATATGAATTATTCCCTCAGATTTTTGTTGGTAATCTTTTGGGAATTTCAAATAAAATCCTTCTTTTAATTCATGGGGAGGTAGACTGTTCTAGTTTACCTCTCCATGGATTAAGTGAATGGTTTGAAATTACCAAAAGGTTACTAACTATAACAGGTACCTGAATGTATTTATCCAACCCCACCATCAAGAGTAGGATGTGACACAAGGACAATTTTAAACAGTTTAACAGATTTGAATTTGGTTTTCCTTCTCCTATACCAGTTGCCATGCCAACGTTAAAGAGACCCTTCTGCATTATTTACACATAACTGGATGGGAAATATTTGAATGCATACTTTCCCCAAAGGTATTAGTACTGTGAAATGAAAACAATCTCATTTAAGATTTGAACACTGGTCGCTGTGTCCATTTCCTATGACAATAACCATTAAACTATAAGCTCCTCCCATAAGAAATATTGACTATAATAACATTCAAGATGAGCGCATCAGTAAATAATAATTTTTAAAGACTAAAGATATTCAATTATCCATTCAGATTTCGAAGCTGTAATGCTCTATAGAAATACTTTGCCAAAATTAACTGAATTTTTTAAAATTTCAAACTCCTCTATTTTTGCATGGGGCCTAAAAATCGATTTGTAGATATTTACCTAACCCATTCACCACAGCTAGGATGTGACACAAGGTCACAAGTATGAGGCATCTAGCAAGGATCAAAATCGCTATTTAGTAATAATGGATCAGCAAGACTAGCTTGCTAACCATAACACCATGATAGGATGCCCCTAAAAATTGACTTGTATGTGTTCTGTTCTGTGATGGTATTCACCCTGGGTCGGTTGAGCCGGTTCCATCCAACGAATTCACCTGTGGTGAATTCACAGAAGGAGTAACAAGGGAATAGGAAATGCACGAGCAGTCCCCAAATTCTGCATGCATATCCCAATCAGGGAAGGAGATGCCCTTGTTTGCTGCAGATTTTCCAGACGCAGTGACAAGCACACCAAAAGCCATTGATTCCTGATGATAATGGAGACACCCTTTGGATTTTCACAAGAGCTTCTTTGGCCAGGTTATGGCCCTAATACCACTAGGTGCCAGACCTGTCCACCTCGGGTGACCCTACTTAAGTTCCTGACAGCATGGCTCCAACACCACCAAGTTTGCTTGTATGTATGGATTTTCTTTGTGTAAAATGGCCAGACTTGAAAACTTTTTTTGTTTTCTCCTTTTTATCTTCATTCTTTATATTTTTCAGATTTGGATATGGCATTGGCATATTGGAATATTGTTTTAGCTGACAAATTCAAGTTCTTGGACTTGTGGTGCAAATTTTTACAAGTAATGTTTTTTTTTTTTCTTTGTCTTTTGCTTGTTTAGGTTTAGATAAAAAGGTTTTAAATGTTTATAATTCAATTCAGTTTTATGCTTAAACACTTTCAAAGTGAATTTCTTTTTTCTTAATGATTTTTTGTTCCAGCTTATTGTAGCTTCCAATTTTCTTGTACAATGTTTTATAGATTTCAAAAATATTTCTTCTGCCACTCTGATATTCCTATAAAAACTGATTTTTTATTTTTAATTATTATTATTATTATTATATATAGTAAAGTCGTCGGTTTTGGCCTAAAGTCGGTATCAGCCAGACAGGGAGGGAGTCTATTCCCTTTTCACTAGCGCTAGACAAAGTAGATTATTTTTAGCATCTGAGGTAGAGCGCCACACCTACCATCAGCTCCTCACTTTACTGCACAGATCCATGTGCTACTCATACGCTGAGTTGGCGGGGGCTGGTATCGAACCAGGAACCATGTGATTCATAGCCGAACACTCTACCGACTGAGCTAAGCCGGCCCGCTATTATTATATATACATTAGTTTAAAATATTAGCTTTCTGATATTAAATGATGTAGGAAATGGCTTTTGTGGTATGTCATTATGTATGAGAAATAGTTATCCATCTCTTGAAGTGCTTTCTAATGAATTAACTTGTATCTAGCAAAGAATTACATTGCATGCTTTTTCTTTTTCTTTTGTCATGTTGGTGAAACTGGAAATGCAAGGAGCACATGTAGTATGGCTGATTTGCAACTTCCGCAGTCATATGCAAATTGTTAGCCTATCACATTTGCAAATCCCTTCACCTAATGAAGTAATTGAAGCTTTATAAAATTTGCTTTTAGCATTTTATTTTAGCAATAAAAACGCTAACATAGAGTGAATTTGAACAGTCAATACCATCAGAAACAAAAAAGATTGATATTCAATGAACTGCCAAAAGCCCAGAGTCATTCAAGTCATGGAGGAACAGAAGTAACAAAATTTGAGAAAAAAATCTGTTTTCTTTGTCAATCACATTAGATAAACTACTTTCCCCTTCAAAATAGTAGGGTAGCATTATAACAAGGGAGTTTTACTTGCTTAACATCAAATTACAAGTGTCTTAGCCAATCGGCAAGGATCAATCACTAACAGTAGTAATGACCACTGTTAATTTAAGTGACCTTGTCTCAAAATATCTGAAGACTCAAATCTTCATCAGTTTGCAAATTACACATTTTATTATTTTTAAACAGATATTTTCTTCCTTTAATTTATAACTTAAAAGAATTTTTTTTCTTAATATAAAAACAAAAATTAAACCTGGCATCCCTATCATAATCTCTCTCTCTCTCTCTCTTATTTTTATATATATATATAATATATATATATATAATCACTGTTTTCTTCCAAATTGGAATCCTGGAATCAAATCTGATGTTATAACAGTCTTTTGTTTGTTGTTGTTTTTGTTTTTTCTTTCTTTTTCTTTCTTTTTTCTTTCTTGACATTTCTGATTGATAGTTTTTTTTGGTTTTTTTTTCTTTTTTTTGATCTGAAGTTTTTGTGTTTTTTAACCATCTTCTCTTATGATTGACTTTTTCATCCTTTGCAGGAACACCACAAGAGGTCCATACCAAAGGACACGTGGAATCTCTTATTAGATTTCTGTAATATGATAAATGATGACATGAGCAATTATGATGAAGAAGGTGAGTGACTTACCCTCTTGAACATTTTTGCCTCTCTGCATTGATTATATATTTCTGTATGTCTATATATTGCTTTCATTCAACATCTAGTGTTGGAGGAGGAGAACATAGGAAAGATATGATGATGGCCAGTCATCTCTTGAAAAGCAATGTTTGTTTTAGCTGATACATTAGACAGAAGTCTGTCACTAGACTATCATGGAAAATTCAAGTTTGGTTTTGTGTGTGGTGTGTGTGTGTGTGTGTGTGTGTGTGAGAGAAAGAGAATAAAAGTAATTGTGATTTTTATCCCTCTGCACAAATTTGGGTTTCAGTAGAGCTAGAATTCTGACTTGAGTTTGAATGATGCAGAAATCAATGTCTCTTTTTTTTCTCACTTTTTTTTCTCCCTCTCTTTAATTTTTTTTATGACTGCTTTCCTTAAGTTTTACAGAAAATGTTTTATCATAAGGATTTTTTCTCACAATAAGATCTAATTTTATTTTTCACTAGATTTATCAGAGCATCTTTCAATTTCAACTGTCAGGAATCTATGGAGAATCAGATTTTTAGCTTGAGGCTTGTATAATCTTCATGCTCTTCTAAAAAATAGGCATTGTTTAATGCTTTTTTAATTTTTATCTTAAATAGTTTTGCAATATTTTGTCAATGTGAGGCACAATTCAGCAGCTCCAGATACTTTTGCTGAGGTTGTGAGATGCAGTGTGCTACTCTCAGAATTGTCTCTATGCTTGGAGCATGACCTTGGAATCCACAGTTTTAGGCCTACCTGACTTGACCTAATCATGAAGTTTCTTGTAACCGAGGGAAATTTCAACCATCTGTGTGATCAAACACACATGATATACATGCTCCAAACTAGCACATGGCAAAATATTGCAAAAAGAAAGAATTCCTTGATAAGTAACACTGAAAATTTTATTAAAATCAGATAATTCCCTAATTTTTTGGCAATTTTTTTTTTTTTTTTTATCCTATTTCTCGCTGACATTTTGTAAATAAAAACGCCAGTTTTTTTTTATTTTACACTTTAGTTTTTCTGTGTGTTTTGAACAAAAAAGATGTTTCATTTAAATCCATATCAAAAAGTTAATCATTTTTCTATACATAGTGTATTCAATGTTTCTATTATTGATTTCTAAGAAGAAACTGTTAAGACTTATAACAGTTTCTTAGAAATCAATAAATCTTAAATGTGGGTGTTTTAGTCCGTAACTACCTCATACAAAGCACCCATTTTGGTCAAATATTTAGCTGAATTGTTTAAAATGCATTAAAGAATAAATTACATATGTAATATTATTTTGCTTTCTTTGCTGATGCTCATTATACTTTTTAAATTAAACCCAAATTTGACCTTGAATAATCAATTTAATTAAATTTGATTTGTTTTTAAAAGGAAAATGAGCGCAAAAATTGGTGGTACCTATCAAATATGTAGCGCGATGTGTTTCTCACTTTTTATTGACAAATATATGTAGATATTATATGCTCTCTACCCCTCCCTCACTTTTTATTGGCACACAAATTTAGATATTTTACAATCCACACCATTTAAGATAAAGTTGTTTTTTTGTTTTGTTTTTGTTTTTTATGATTTTGTACAAATTGAATTTCTACAGAACACAATGATCCACCCGCGGCGTAAAATTCGTCATCAGTCTTCTTCAATATTTTTATCTTTTAAAATAATTTACATAAAAAAAAAAAAAACAATTTTGATTTGGCCTTTTTAATGATTGGTTCCCGTATTGTGTTCATCTCTGTATTTGGTCTACTCAATAGGTCACTACAGCTCAACATATGAACTGCTTCTTTGAGATGTCTTGTTTTCCATGTCCTTCCCTATCATTTTTACTTGAAAATGTAACTTTAATATACAATAGTATATAAAATATAATACAGATATAAAGCAAGTGGGGTCATTGATAAATATCTACATATATTTGCCGATAAAAAGTGAGAAAAACACAGCCTAGTAAATATGAAATTTCAAGTGATGTCCTGGAAAATGATTTCCTAAAATGAGTGGGGACCCTGAGCCTATTGACATCATTTTTGGCCTAAAACTTGCCAGACATGGGATTAAAATACGGGTGATATAAAGTAATCATTCCAAGTCTCCAAAGAAAGAAAAACAAACAATCTCAAGCTTCTAAATATTGCAAACATTTTCAAGGGGACAGATTCTAAATACACCGTCTAGCATGACATGAGATGTCATAAAAATTCAAGTTGTAAACTTTACTTTCTGTCAAGTTTGAAATACAAAATCTCTCCTAAATGAATTTTAATGACAAATTCTTTGTTCTTAGTAAGAAAAAAGATCAAGGAAAATTTTGATGTAATTTCTCTTTGAGGAAACAATTTAATTTAGAACCAGGATATCTGGCAGAGCCCCAGAATAAAAAAAAATCCCCTCCATCTCCAAATTTTTGTTTTTTAAATTTCTTCAGGTTATTAAATAATAAATATTTAGATTGTCAAAAACGTAATTAATTAGTAGAATGCAATTTGATTTTTTTTTTTTTTTTTTTTTTCATTGGTAACTTAACTTAACTTAAGATAGAAATATTTTTTAACTTGTTTTTAAAAGGCATTAAATGAATTAAAATATTTTTAACTTGAGTTTTAATTTACCCTGACTTAATGTGAACTCAAAAAAATAATTGATAATTAAAGAATTCTTAACCCAACTTCAGATTCCCCACCACCACACACACACACACAAGAATGGGCTGAAAAGTTCATGTGATATTGTCATATCTGCTATTGATGACTTCTTTGATCAAAGCACTGCCACACCAATGGAAGAAATGTGAAAAGCATGGGTTGGTGATTGGGGGTGGTTGGACTTGTATTGGAAAACGCTACCTCATTTTGTCACATTCCATGAAAGTATTTTGGTGAGCCTATGAACTTTTGACTCTCATACATATTTATTATATTATATATACTTACCCAATTTATTTTTTATTCAAAGTTGATTACACCAGTTGACATTTTCCTTCACCTAGACCAGTTGCCATACACAGGTTAAAGAGCCCCAGCCTGTCTCCTGTAGATGTCATATATAAGCTGCAGATTAAAAATAGCACACAAATGGGGATGCCCTATGTATGATAATAAACTGGATCTGATGAGGCTCAAGCGCTGGGAAGTATGGGGGTTACCTTATCATTGACATTATTTCCAAGTTCACTGATCCAGATTAGCTGTTAGAGTTCCATCTAATGGTCAAGTAGATCTTTGAAAATGATTTGTATTAGATTTGAATACTTAGTATCATAACTATATGCAAATTATTTGTATTAGATTTGAATACTTGGTACCACATAACTATATGCAAATTATTTGTATTAGATTTGAATACTTGGTATCACATAACTATATGCAAATTATTTGTATTAGATTTGAATACTTGGTACACATAACTATATGCAAATTATTTTGTATTAGATTTGAATACTTGGTATCACATAACTATATGCAAATTATTTGTATTAGATTTGAATACTTGGTACCACATAACTATATGCAAATTATTTGTATTAGATTTGAATACTTGGTACCACATAACTATATGCAAATTATTTGTATTAGATTTGAATACTTGGTACCACATAACTATATGCAAATTATTTGTATTAGATTTGAATACTTGGTACCACATAACTATATGCAAATTATTTGTATTAGATTTGAATACTTGGTACCACATAACTATATGCAAATTATTTGTATTAAGAATAGTTACTTGAAGCTATTATATTTACATAGATTATTATCATTAGTTAGCGAAAATTCATCTTTTAAGCTGTAGCTATATCAGTGCTACTGTACAGATGCATCACTTGGACACTAACAAAGCTAAATGGGAGCTACACAAGCAGTCCTAAACAAATCCTGGAAGCAGCATTCCACAAAAAACAGTTGTGGCCGATAGGGATTGCTGGAGAGTCATGGATGTCTGAGCTGGCAGCAAGACTTGATGATGATTATCATTAGTTACTTGAAACGATATGATTACTGGCAAAAAAGACTGGTTGATTTTTACAGCATGTTTTGGCCATAATCAATAAAGAAAAACCTAGATTTGTCACAAGACCACAAATGAACTAAACTTGATACTTGGTTGTAATAGATTTGTAAGGCTAACTTGTTAACCATTATACCACTGATGCCCACAAAAAAAAACATAAAAAATACTTTGCACACATACACACTCTATAATCTGGGTTAAAAGTGCGGTAAGGATAACTTACCGCATATATATATATATATATATATATTATATATATATATAAATTAATATATTATATAAGTTAAGCCAAATGTATTTTAGACCTTATTTTTCTGGTGCAGGTATCATTGGGAATGATAAAATTTCAATTTAAAAAATCAAATTGTAGTTTACCAAAATTATTATCATTGCATCAGAAAATTATGGTAAAAAAATGTTTGGCTTGGGCAGACTTTTAACCTGGACTACAAACATGGATGTTAGGTTAGGAGTGAATCTGCTACCAAAAATCTCCACACTTCACAAAATTCTGATATCAAAATTGGATAAGCATTTTAATTTTTTTTTTTTTTTTTTTTTTATTTATTTATTTATTTTTTTTTTTTTTTTACCAGCTACAAGTTTTTTTAAATGTTTTGGCATAACTATTTATTATTTATTTATTTTTTTTTTTTTTTGTCTCTACCTTTTCAGCTAGAAATGCAATTTATGACTTGGTTCATGATTTTTGCCATGTATAGCAATGTGCTTTTCTTTTTCTTTTTTTTTTTTCTTTTTTTTTTTTTTTTTTTTCTTTTTTTTTTTTTTTTTTTTTACCATTCATATGGTACAAAAAAAAAAGATTGTTTTTTTTTTAATATTTGAATATTAAATTTTAGCCAGGAAACTTGATCTGGTCATCTGCTTTTTATGATATTTAATCTATAGACTATTCCTTCCCATCTTTCTATTTGGACAAATCTTTGTATAGAATTGTATTTTTGAATATAAGTTTTTCTTTAGCCATTCCCAGTTGTATTTTCATCTTCTTTTTTTTTCTTTTCAGGTGCTTGGCCAGTTCTTATAGATGACTTTGTGGAGTATGCACGTCCGTTGATTCAAGGTTGCCAAAGTACAACTGTATGAATGTTTCATTCATTAGTCAACCTTGTTCCTACTGCTAGTGTGCCAACCTCCCAAAGTCTGCACTTGATACAACTACCACCACCACCAACAACAATAACGACACTCAAAGGTGCAGTTGAGATGACATCAGACCAGGTCACCTCACCCCCCAACCCACCCATTGCCATTGGCAACTTGTGGCTTTTCACAACCACTTCCAACAAACAAAAAGGCTTTCTGTGTAGTTACTGAATTGTTTTTTACCTGGACCTCATATCTGCTGGGACGTTTTTTTTCCCTTCACAAGAGGAGGTTGAAACATTCTGAGAAGAACTGTCAGAAACAAATGGAAACTAAAAGACAAAAACAACAACAAACCTTAAAACTAATTTCATTTTTGTCATTGAGGAACTGTAGCCAACATGTGAATTCTTTAACAACAACCACACAGCATTTCTTGTGTTTTTGTTTTTTTTTCCTTCCCTGTTAGGACAGCGGGAATTCATTTGTTCACTAACACATTCATTCGCTAGCAATGCCAATGCCACCACTCCCACCACCAGCTTTGGTTATTAGAAACCTCAGCAGTGGATGGGTCTGGGTGGGAGATGACTAGATATCACCAGCAACTAAAAAAATGGGTTGGGTAGAAGAAAATTGTTGGTCATTTCTTCTAAGATTTGTGTTCAGCTTTTTTTTTTTTCCTAATTTGAAAACTTGGAAAGAAAAAAAAATTCATTAACACTTGCTCTCATCATTTTATTTTGTTCCTTTCCCATATTTGAAACAGGAAACGAGTCTTTTCTTTCTTTCTTTCTTTTTTTTTTTTTTTTTTTTTTTTTTTTTTTTTAATGCCATTAACTTTGATTTAAATATATCCTATTAAACATTATTTAATTGGCATTTTCTAGCCCTCCAATTTTTCCCTTCAAATTAATGAGCTTTTTTTTTCTTTTTTTTCTTTTTTTTTCTTTTTTTTTTTGCATTCTGTAAAGTTTTGTCATTTAACCTTGTATCATGTTGCCTTCTCTCTCTCTCTCTCTCTCTTTCTCTTTTGTTCTGTGTTTTCTCTCTTTTGTTCTGTATTCTGTCACAAAACTTTTCAGTCAATTTTGTCATTGTATTTCATCTTTATTCTGAGCCTGTCCCAAAATCTTTACTCTCAAAAATGCATTCATTTCTTTTGTAAATATTACTTTTTGTCATTGGCAGTAAGTTCTAGTCAATTTACTGATATGACTTCTCAGAAGTCCTGAATGTTTTTAAAATTTTGGTACCAGGTTTATGAACATTATAGTTTCATTCTGCTGCACACAGTGCCTTCAAACCTTGAAAATTCCTAGTGACTTGTGGTTCGTTCTTTCGTGTGGGTGTCTCTGTTGCAGTCTGTCAGTAATCTTATTCATTTCATTATAGTATTCTCTGATGTTAGTAAGACTCTTAGTATATAGTTTCTGATCATGCTGCCATTGTATTTGCTAAACTTTTACTGATTCAAATATATAAAAGAAGGAACCTCAAGAAACTTGTATTATTATATATATATATATATATATATATATATATATATATATATATATATATATATATTTTAATAATTTGAGACATTTATTTTATTTTTATTTTTATTTGTGTCGACAGGACAATAATATTCTGTTCTTGATAGACCTCTCTTTCCATTTCTGTTGTTAATGGAATGTTAAAACTTTTTTGGTCAACCAGGGACAAAATTACTGGTTTGCTGAAGAGAGAATACTTAGAGAAAACAAAATGAAAAAAAAAAATGTTTCAGCATTCAAGTTTTAAGGAAAAAATCTATAAAACTTAGGCAAAGGCAGATTTTTTTCCCCCTCACTCTCAGTTTTGTAAGTTTAAGTTATCCATTCAAATATGTCTGCCTTATCTTGCCATAAATAATATCTTGTAATTCTTTCCCAGTTTTAATGGCTAGCTACTCTTAGTTTCTGCTTGCATCTTATTTTGGGGGTTAGTGTTGAATCTTTGAAACACATTGGTGGAAAATCTAGTAATTTCTGGCAAAGCTTTTTACATCTACATTTCTATACTTGTAAAATTCAAAATACTCAAGTGGAGTTTCTCACTTGAAATATTGACTCTAAACTTTAGTCCTATGCTTGACTTTGAGATTGATTTTTAAAAATTTTACATTTTTTACAAAGTAAACTTAAATGATTAGTTTACTTTAAAGAAAATTAAATAAAACAAAAACAAATAAAACCCTGAAACTGATTATTATCTCTGTGATTGCATTAATGCAAAAGGATTGTGTACATTTTTTTTTCTTGTAGGAATTTATCATTTAATTATAGTGGCATTTATTAAACCTTTTTTTTTTTCTCTTAATCTCAACCCTTTCTCCTCCCTATTATGGGCCTTGTGTCTGTCTATTAGAATTGATCAATTTGAGGCCATTTCAATATTGCAAGTAGAAGTGTTTAGTGGTGGCCATTAACTTTTTAAAAAAATGTGTGATTTTTATTTTATTTATAATATCCATTCATAATGGGTTTTGCAGTTTGGTAACAGCCAGAATAGTTTGATTTCCCAACTTGGTTGTTAACCTTGAAATTTGTCAGAAGAGATCATCTTTTAGGTTATTACAAATAAATGCTTACAGTTGAATTTTTTTCCGTCCTTTCTCTGGCATTTTTTCCCTCTCTCTCTCTCTCTCTCTCTCTCTCTCTAGCTGTAAAAAAAAGAATGTTTGAACATTTTGCTGGGTGTGTTTGTCTTTATTGGCTTGAAATACAGTTGTCAATTTTCTATTCTCTCATAAATTTACAAATCCCTGTCTTCCTCCTGAGAAGCCCAGCTGAAATGATGGGTGGTTCAAATTAATGACTGTAGATATTCCAAAATTGGTCTAGATAATGTTTTTGATCAATTATCTTTGATCTCGCTGTAGACATAGAATGTCTTTGATGCCGACAGTGTTAGTGAACCAATAATCTTTCTCTGTTATTTCTTTCTTTCCTGTTGCAAGGAGGTTAACATGGCTACAGATTCTTCATGTCTGTTTCTTTATTGACATGTCCTCTAGCTTGATGCTCTGCTGGAACAGATGGTTGGTGGGTGGGTCGGTGAGGAGGGACAACTGTGGTGGTGGTGGTGGTAGTGGGCATATGTGATATTCTGTATACAAATATTTCTCGCCAGATTCATTGTCCTATCACAAACCAGTTCTATTCTGAGCCATCAACTGTCCTCGAGATTTGGTTAATAACAACTACAACAATAAAATAAAATCAAAAACCCCATGTCCATTGCTGTATTTAAATATCTTGAAACCTATTTTTCAGTGTTATTACTCATGAGGGCAAAATTAACTTTTGCAAAACTGCTTGATTCTTTACTGTTTTCTTCTTTCCCAGTTTGCTTATCTGCTGTTGAAGATTTACAAACAGCTATAGGTAAACACTTAATTATGTATGATGTGTATGTCTGTGTGAAGCTGGAAAAACGTGTGCGTGTGTGTGCAAGAGGGATACATGAGTAAATATATAATGTTCAACTTGTACATAAAATCAGCCTTTTAGTTGCATTTTACAGTATAAATATATTTGTAAACATACAATTTGAAAAATAAAAAAAATAACTTCTCTTAATTCATGTTCAGTGACCAACTACCAGTATTGGCAGTTGATTGAAATATCTTAAATGATTTTTTAGAAAACCATTAACAGTAGTTAGTTAATGTCATTGCTTGTCAGGTGGGGAATCTATTACTTAAAGGCTTTTCTTCTTTTTTTTTTTTTTTTTTCCTCATTTTGGTTCCACAGAATTTCACTTGCCTCATCAAGTGCGGTCTCCAATGGTCTCCAACATAAGTTGCAACCGAAACAAACAAAAAGAATCTCAGCTATTGAGCACCTGTCATGTATTGGTGATCAATGTGTGCTAGGCTAGCAAAGCCTTCGTTATGCTAATGAGTTTTTCTTAATGGGTGCTCCATAATTGTGGCCTTGTGCCAAACTTGGCTTAATCCTAATATATAATCTCATGCTTCCTAAGTGAATGGTTAGGAGATCCAAAATGAAACCTCAACTCATCTATTTGCTCAAATTCCAGCAAACTATTTTCTCTTAAATATCAAACTCTTCTCACTGGGCGCCCCCATACTTCTGGCCTTGTGCCACATCTAAGCTAAGCTTAGTAAATAAAACTAAATATCAAACTCTTCTCCCCCACTCCCAATCCCATGCAACAATTTACAGGAAAAAGAAGAAAAAAAAGGCTGTGCCAATCCTTTTTTTTTTTTTTTTTTTTTTTTGTGGCAGCAATTGATCAATATTTGAATCATTTTCCTCTCCTCACTTTAAACCACTGGCTTTGTTGCTTTCACTCGGCTCTATATGCATTTCTTTCTCTAAGAAGAAGAAAAAAATTTTGACACTAAAACATTAATTATTGATCTGTCCTTAAACCCCCCTCCTCCTCTTTCTCCCTCTCTTCTCTCATATTAGCAGTTGCCTGTGGTTTTGGAGTGGTAATTTTTTTTTTTTTTTTTTTTTTTTATTAAACAATAAATTACTTGGTTTTCTGAGTGACTGAGTTTTTAAAAAATCCAAGGTTTTGTCAAGGGTATCACATGTCCCAGAAGGTTTTGTCAAGGGTATCACATGTCCCAGAAGGGTGCTTGGTCACAGCTTGTCTATTGTTGAAATAAATTCTTTTAAAATTTTAATTTGCATTTTTTTTTTTTTTTTTTTTTTTCTCAACTGATGTGAAAAGGTCTTTTTGACTCTATTTCTTCTAGTTGTTTGGTAAGATTCTTGTTTTAAGTTTGAAAACAATTTCTTTTTCTTTCTTTGTTGCACTGGGAACTACAATATAACTTAAATCTCAGCTGCAGTAATTGTCTTTATGGCTGACACACTGTCCTTGGATAACTTCCAATTTTTTGTCTTTTAAAAAAAAAAATTCAATTGACTTCATAAATTGAAGTTAGTTGTATATTAAAAAAAAATCTTTTGCATCAACTTTTTTATTTATTTATTTATTTTTATTTTTGCATGAATTTGCTCTAGACTACAATTATCTAAACTGTTATCCCTTGCTACCTTATCTATTTCTGCACATTTTCCTTATTTTATTAAACTTGGATGATACCTGCTCTAATTTTGAATATGTATATATATATATATATGTGTGTGTGTGTGTGTGTGTAATATTGTTGTTTTTTTTTTTTTCTTCTTTTTTATAATGCTTTTCTTATACTTTTTTTCCATTAGATAAACTGCTCAATGAGATCCCATAAGGAAAACTTGTTTTTGATATATATATATATATATATATATATGTATATATGTGTGTGTGTGTGTAATATTTTTTTTCTTCTTTTTTATAATGCTTTTCTTATATATTTTTTTCCATTAGATAAACTGCTCAATGAGATGCCATAAGGAAAACTCGTTTTTTCTGTTTTGTAAAAAAAAAAAAAAAATGACCAAATTTTGTTGGCGAAAAAAATTTGTACTGATCTTTTTTTTATCTTTTCTTTCTTTCTTTCTTTTTTTCCCTTGTTTGTGTTTTTTTTTTTTTTATACTCAATTCAGTTTAATTTGCCAAACTATAAAACATTAATTTAAATGGTGAATTCCATCTACAGATACTAAGAATAATCCTGGCACCATTGTAATTATTACAGGTCTCTACTAGTTTCACTTTGAAGCAACTGTTTATTGATAAGTTTGGCTTCATTTAGAAACTCTAAAACATAAGTTTTAAAAGCAATATTTCCTGTGGCCTTTTTTTTTTTTTTTTTTTTTTTTTTTTTTTTTTTTTTTTTTTTTTTGTGTGAACTGTAGAAAAACATAATTGGAACATTTTCCTGATCAATAATTAATGGCATTCAGTTGAGACATTCATACATTAATTCTTTGTCAAATCACAAAAAATACAAAATGAACTTTGATAATCGTCCTAGAATTTCCAGATATTCATACCCGTAAGAGTTGGAACATTGTTTAATGAAGAGTCAGGCATCTATAAATTTACCAATTATAGCCTGAAGGACATGGACAAAAACAATTGTAAGAAATAAAATGAAACTATTGAAATATGTTTTGAGTCTTTGAAATTGCAAGAAAATTATCAGAAAAGAACTTTTTTTTTTTTTTTTTTTTTTTTTACACAATGATTCAGTAGTGACATATGACAAATGATCTTTGCATTTAAGAATGCTCAGTTATCTGCATTTCATTATGCTGAAACACCCCTCCCTCAGACACAATAATAATTTCCCTGGTTTAGTGCTAGTGAAAAGGGGATAGACTCCCTTGCTATCTGACCGATACTGACAATAGGCCATTCCACCGACTTCTGATCTGTAAGGGCTATTCTTCTAATCTTAGTTGATAGTCATGTTTTTTGGGTTTTTTTTTTCTTTTTTTCCTAATCATTTTTTTTTTTTTTCACCACCTGACTATCCTCTGACACAATGATCTTGTCATTCATTTATCTGGTTGTGCCATCACAGATATCCATGACTCTCTCCCGCAATGATCCCTATCGGTCATCATCTCTGGTAGGTCATCCACACAGGGCTGATTGATGTAGGTTTTTTGCTAGTTGGCCTACTCTGGTGTGTCCATGGGAGAACATCACTTATGAGTTCGTCTTTGCTTCTCCATGTTTCACTTGTCTTACTTAGATGGTTTGTGAGATTGGAGGCAAATGACTGTACAGCTGCTTTTTTGTGGGGTGCTATTTCCAGGATTTGTTCAAGACAGCACGCAGCACCCTTGTGTAGTTCCTATCTAGCTTTTTCTCCGCATATTTTGTTAGTCCAAGTGATGCAGCCATACAGTAGCACTGACATGGCTACAGCTTGAAAGAATTCACATTTATCAGAGAGATCAGATTTCCATAAAACCAATAATCTGTCTATAGCAGTCCATGCCTTGTCTATGCGCATATTGACATTGCTTTCTGTAGATAAGATATTGTTACCTTGGTATGTGAAGTGGTCTACTAATTTGAGAGGCTTGCCATCCAGTGTGGAGATGTCTCCATCTTGTTTAAAATACATGAACTCTGAGTTCATTTGGAATGAGCATCATACAAGGATATATTAACTAATACAGGAACCTGTGGTGTAATGGTTAGTCATAGGAAATGGACTCGTCAACCTGAGTTCAAATCCTAGACGAGGCTGTCTACATTTCACATAGCGCTAATACCCTTGGGAAAGGTAGGCATCCATCTGTTATCCCTCCATCTATGGGTAAATGACTGGGCTCTTTAACCTTGGCTAGGTAACTAGTCTAGAGGAAAACTCTCAATTCAAACCTGTTAAACTCCACTTAAGAAATTGACCTTGTGTCACATCCTGCTTGCGTGGAGAGGTTGGGTAAATACATTTACTAATACAAGATATCGCATCTGGAGAAGAAAGCCAAAGAGTACAATTGCCAAAACATAATAGCCCAGATAAGATTACTAATTTAATTATATCCATCTATAATATGGTAAAAGATTTCTCTTTTCACGCTTTCATTATTTTGAGTGCACCAGATTTTCATATTACTACTTTGAAGTTTAGCAGAAAAATAGTTATGTATTGTAATGACCATATAAAATGATATTTTGCATTCAGGAGACGTGGATGGATGAAGGCAAACTTTTGGTTAGTAATTTTGGGCATCTTTTTCTCCAACTAAGCCTAAGCTTTGTTTAGGACTCGGACCAACGGCCCAACTCTCTTTCGGTTTTCAGTTTTGAGATCTCAAAAATCCTTATTTATATCGTGTCACCGATCATTTCATCAAACTACATTTCAGAAACTAGCTAATTAGTCACATGACATAATAATAGTTTTGTGGTTACCACTGATTGTTCGACACTTTTGATCTGATGCTCAAATCAGCTAATGTTAGTAAAGTCATGCTTATATTTATGGGAATAATAAAAAGTTATTTTAAAGGGCTCACTCAAAATAAATCCATTCTATGGGGATACTTTTAAGTAATCGCAATTCTTAAACCCTTGACATTTTATAAATAAACGGAGAGATACACAGGAATATGCTGTGTCTATTGCTATCTTATCAATTTAAAACTACATTCGGGCCACCTGTTGGCCGTGGGTGGCGACCCGTGATGCTTAAGGATGGAGTCCAGGTGGATGAGCAGTCAATGACATGCAACACTCCACTTAGACACTTACTTATGCTAAACGGGCGGTCGGAGAGGCCCCCTCTGATCAATTGGCTGGTCACGTCAAGCCCTAGCACCTGTATGATTTTCCCAACCCTATTGCCCTTATGGCAATCCCCAACCCTTTTTATCATATGGGTGCTAGAAGGCGGTGGCTGAGGGTTTACATGTCCTGTGAATGACGTTAAATTCTATCTGATGGTGAGGCTCCAGTTTTGGAGGTCTGGGGAATGTGGAGCACCCCTTCATCACCATTGCTCCCAGGTCCACTCTAACCCGGAGTGGTAGTACCTGTTAGGGTCCCATCTATGGGTTAAATAGAAAACATGAGTTTATAAACAAAATTGTATTATCCATTAAAAATGAAATTATTTCAAAACTTTGTTGGCATTAAACATTTTTTAAATACCAAATTACCAATAGAAGTATCCGGCATAAAATAACCCAAGGGGTTGCCATGCCATAAAACCCAACCAACCAAACCAAACCAAAACTACATTAGAATAATTCCCTAAATATATTTAGAATTATAATATGAAGGTGAGTCAAAAAGTAATGCTATTTTGTTTAAGACAGATACAATTACCAACACACGAACATGTTTCATGCATCAAAATAAGCTGGTCCACTGGATCACATCCCGACTTCTCCACATAGTCACTGTTTCTCTCAATGGCATTATTCCAGTGACGAGGAAGTGAAATCTGTAGTGAAGAAGTGGCTCAAAGAACAGTCAAAAGAATTTTACGGGGCAGGGATACATGCTCTCATTCGAAGGTGGAACATTGTTACCGTTTCTCTCAATAGCAATGTGGAGAAGTAGGGATATGATCCACAGAGGACCAGCTTCATTTTGATGTACGATACATATTCATGTGTTGGTAATTATACCTGTCCTAAACAAAATGGCATTACTTTCTGACTCACCCTTGTATTAAGTTGATGCATGAACTTTCTTTGCCTCCTTATCCTCTAGTTATCAAAATATTTTTCTTGGCTTATGTCAAATTTCAGTTAAAGAATTTATATTTCCTCATAAAAATAAAATGGCACTGGATTTGCTTGAATGATTTTTTTTTTATCTGGGTTGACATTCAACTTGAGGATGTTTTAAAAATTTCAATTTTCACTTTTGAAATCTCAAATTATAAATATCCTTATCCACATAGTCACTTGTCAACAGATGACCTTGGCACACTTCTCTGCCCTTTCATCAAACCATGTTTACAAAATTAGCTACATGACATCTTAACAATTCCCTAATGAAAAAAATATTCATCAGTTCTGATCTTAACAATGTCTGACCTTGTCTTACTTTGATGGTTTGTGAGATGGGAGGTAAGTGGCTGTACAGCTGCTGTTTTATAGGGTGCTCCTTCCTGAATTTATTCAAAACAGCACATAGCATGCTTGTGTAGTTCCCATCTAACTTTTTCTCCATGCATTTCATTAGTCCAAGTGGTGCAACCATACAGTAGTATTAACACGGCTACAGCTTGTAATTATTCCAATTTTGTTAGAGAGATCAGATTTACAGATTTTATATTGGTTTAATTTTGCCTCTGGTACGGATTTTTTTATTTTTTTTATTTTTTTATTTAAAGTTTACTTTTTCCTAAATCATTAACGAACATCGCCATGGTTCTCTTATAAAATTTCTTAGCTGGCCTCTCAGAACTTCCGCCCTGTCGGCTGGGGCGTTAGAATGCACCGACTGCACCTCTACAGAGGGGTAAGACTCCCCCAATGGGGCCACCTGTTGGCCGTAGGTGGCGACCCATGATGCTTAAGGATAGAGCCCAGGTGGATGAGCAGTTCATGACTTGCAATAATCCACTTTGGCCCTATCTTGGGCTAGACGGGCGGTCGGAGAGGCCCCCTCTGATCAATCGGCTGGTCACCTATATGATTTTTCCAACCCTATTGCCTTTATGGCAAGCCCCAACCCCTTTTTATCATATGGGTGCTAGAAGGTGGTGGCTGAGGGTCTACATGTCCTGGGAATGACGTTAAACTCTATCTGATGGTGAGGTTCCAGTTTTGGAGGTTTGGGGAATGTGGAGCACCCTTCATCACCATTGCTCCCTGGTCCTCTCTGACCCGGATTGGTAGTACCTGTTAGGGTCCCATCTATGGGTTAAATAGAAAAATGTATTTATAAAAAAATTGTATTATCCATTAAGAATTGATTTATTTAAAAAAAACTTTATCGGCATTCAATGACCCACCGAGGTTGATATGCCGTAAAACAAAACAAAAACTCTCAGAACTTTTTTTTTTTTTTTTTTTGCTTCATCATTGATACCTTTTTTCCTTTCTTTACAAGGATCAAACTGCTTCAACAAATCTGGAAACCCCCCTCCTTCCCATTTAAAAAAAAAAACTCTAACAATCGCCCTCTGCTCTACCACCTCAGTCAAATAAGCAAGTGTCCTACTTATCATTTAGATATGCAACTAATCATATGAGTTCTCATTAAGCAATTTGTGTCATTTCATGTTTATCTTATCAACAAGATTGTCAGACCTTTAGACTCAATTGTCATTATTATTCACTTGACTAATGAAGAAGTGAAGTGAATTTCGAGCCTCAAATAAATTGGGGAAACTCATTTGAAATTTGTTGAGAATTAGTGAAGGCTTTTTCATCCCATTTATAATGGATTCACGTATTACTGCTTGCCTTGTACGGGATATAAGATTCCCCACTTCACTTAACCTACATGGCTCAGATGCAATGGTAAGTATAATTTTACATGTGCATTTTTTTTTTTTTTTTTGTATTTGTCAGCAATTAGTTACTTTCTATTCAATGACGAGTTTTATTCTTTTATTTCGACAAATATTCGTTTTTGTAGTTTGGCTCATTACGTTTCAACTAGTGCTATCGTCGGCCTTTATGAGGTGTATATTACATCTGGTAATCTTCAGCAGAATTTCTGATATCAACCGTTTTTGCTTATGTCATTAAATCCACAAACCCGGACAACAAAGGTCCATACTGTCCCAGAGAATGTTATAACAATACGGACGAAGATACTAAAATGATGACAATAACTTCATCTCTGAACTTCTCAAATAAAAACTTAATTCTTAGACCGTTTCAAGAGATGTATTTATATTTACAAATCTTAGCTTAGTGCATAACAAGGTCAAATTGGTGAAAATAAAATCAAGAAGATTATGTTGCGCCAATATTCCAAGTAGAGAGTCTATTTGACCTTGATAGTATTCAAAACCATGAGCATTAATACTCACCACTGATACCAATTGTAAAGGGGGAAACTATTTTAAACCAATAGGCAGTCTTATTTATGTTTGATTTTTCTAATTGCGACGGGAGAAGGCGGGAACTTTGGAGGAAAGTGAAATAAATATTATGAAACCAATAGAATTAAATAATATTTCAATTTTCGAGTTCGTTAGAAAAATACTGGATATTCATATATTAATTGATAAAAAAAAAATCTGACCCTCTCTAAATTCTCACTAGATGTGCATAACGTGTTTGGCCTAATTCCAGTTGCTTCTGAACAATTCGTTCAACAATCGAAATAATTTTAGTGAAATTTTCTTCATTTAAAAAATATCAAATCTCTAAAAGATTATTCGAAAATATTTTCTTCTTTCAGACCAGATTAAAGGTGCGAACTTTTTAGGCCTTATTTTTCTGAGGCAGGTATCATTGGGGAACGAAAAAACGACTTGGTAAATGTTCTCCCATTGATACCTACATCTGAAAAATAATGTCTAAATTATTTCGGCTTCAGGTTAACCCTACCGTGATTTTAACCTGGACTACTTTGGGGCATTTCCTCTTTTAACACAAAAGCTACGTTTAAATGTTATTTTCATTGTTAACCTTTATTTCGGTTCGTTTGACCTTTTTTCCCCCGACTCTAGCATTTACTTGGTATAATACTATTTGTCACAAGAGAAATATCTTGTTCCGTGGTTGTAAAAGTTCACGGTACAATCGCTTTTCATTTTCTTTGGCGAATGAATAGATGGAATGACACCTCCCTGAAACGTCCTTAGCAGTTCCAAACTCGATTTAGTTGAAGAAGTTCTGAAAGGGAAACATACAGTTTGGGTTAGGGTTTTTTTTTATCATTTGAGGAACGATTGTTTAAATGCTATGATGACCTATAGTATTGATAACTGTTAACCATAATATATGCACCTATTGACCCTGGCATGAGAACCCAAATACGAGGGTCGGCTGAAACGTTCACAGTCTCACCAAGATACTCTTCATCGAGTGTCTATCGGTGTTACAGTATTTAGGTCCCATTGGTCAAAAATATCATCAACAGCAGATATGTTTATGTTATAATATATACGTTATTACTGGAGAAAGCGAAAAAAGAAATAAAAACAAAATTCAGTAGCGATTTTTGGCCGATGTTCAGGATACACTTTTTAATCTGTTAACTGCCAAGGGTGTATTTTTACCATGTGTGATGAGTTTTTATTATTTTTATTTTTTGTTGTTGTTTGTTTGTTTTTTTTACAAGAAAATATAAATAAATAAGGCAAAAGGTAGTTGTTCAAATATTTACTAATCGTCATATCGCTAAAAATAAATATGCAAATTGCTTTTGTTTGGATTAGGAGATGATGTCACCTTGTGAAATAAATAACTGTCATAAGACGAGTTATCTTCTCCTGTGGCTGCAAAATTATAGTATGAATAGAATTTAAAGACGCTTTTATTATATTGTACTTGTATTTATATTGGTTTTCTAATATATTATAATGATATTATTATATCGTGACGATATTAGTACGGAATAAAGTGCATAACGTTCGGAAGATGAAATAATCATGGAAATATTAACAAATCCTATTCATAACATGTGGGGGTTAATTGGATTTTGATTCACTACAATATTTTTCGGGCTTTTCATTCTTTTTTATATCTCAAAACTGACTCTAGCATAAACCTTTTTTTTGGGGGGGGGCAGATACGATACAAAACGATCATAATCACTTTTCACAAATGCAAAATTGATAGGTAAGCATCTTAGTCGAAGATTATAGTTCTTCATTTTTTTCCCCCCGGTGATTGAACGTGAACCTATTGACCTCAGTTGACATAACTCGCTTTTCGGGGCGGTGTCCGGTGGCTACAGCCACTGGACCTGTGTGCTTAATTAATAGCGAGATCCCAGAAGACCCCCCCCCCAGACAACACCTGCCCCCTTGATTTAAAGGGGCAGGGCTGGGTTTATTGCCAAGTGCCTGAAGCGCCCCCTTGAGGGGGGAATGCCGACGGAATCTACGCATTTTTTGCACTGCTATCCCACGAGCTTCGGTTCGTGGGTGGTACCACATTAAACGATCTTGTGTCATACCCGCATAAGTGGGATGCTAGGTAAATACTCGGTGACATAATCTTCTGGCTATCATAAAAGTGGTAATTATTTTACATGTACTAGTAAATATATTGCCCCTCCGGGTGCAAGTATTTAAGTTTTAATGTAATAAAATATTATATCAAATTAGAAAGGCTAATGAAACTAAATAAGAATGCAGATAAAAAGATTTGAAACAGAGGGCAGGTATAATCGATAAATAGAACAACTGAAACTTACTCTTCCATCACTCTCGTCTTTCATTGTTATTTTTTCTAATTTAAGTATTTAGTTAAAAGAGGAAGTAAAGAATAAAATGACAGTTATTTTTTCTTAATGGATTTCATTTAAGATTCATTGAAGAGATTTTTGCTTATATTCATTAAAATAAAACCAAACAATTAGAAATCAATAATACTAATCACATATTTATTAAAATCACATTTTTAATATCAATATGCAAATTAGCCTTCCCGTTCACATTGTAAACCACTATTTTGTTGTATATATAAATACAATTGCATGTTGTTAGTATGTAGATATAGTTAACAGTATTAATAATGTAAAACAATTTTATTAATAATTGAGGTTTAAATAAAAATAAAATCATTGAGAAAGGGACATTAATAACTAAGGGAATTGTGACTTGAGTTGTAATATAGTTTCGGTTACAGACAGAAAAACACACAATCTCCATTATAATAAGATTAAGAAATCTGATTTTTACCTGGTGTATTAGCGAATACTTTATTGACCCAAGATCACTGAAATAATAATTGAAAACTGTTACTATTTGGATATCATGGATTCTAAACGAGCAAGGCAGTAAATATTTACTTGGTGGGTGGGTGGGTGGTGGTGGGGGGTGCATCTAGTTTGATACACTATCCCTGTCGTAAAGCGAGAGACTACTTTTATTTCGGCTGTGAAGAACTGAATATTTTGACCTTGCAGACTTTTGTTTGATGTTTTATCACTAAACAATTTGCCTTGGAATAAGAAAGGCTAATTTATTGTAATTGAGACGCACGTGAATGTAAAGTCGGCTTCGTAGAACCAATTTACTCAATTTACTCGAGTGAGTTGCTTCAATGAATTTAATTAACTGGCCGAAGTGTCATTAGTCAGGTTCGACTTGACTGATTGGACACATCCGAAACAATGGCTGCAATATGCAAATCACATTTGACCGGCTGCTCTAATTTTAGTACAACACCGATTGTTGAAAAGAAGCGGCATCTTATCTTTGGTGGCAATAGGAAGGCGGGGTTTTATAACCACTTACAAACATCATAAAAATATTATTCGTTTCCTCTCTCTCTCTCTCTCTTCAATCCACTAGTTTTTCATTCACTACAGTAGATAATATATATTTATCGATAAATGGGATTGTGATATCCTTGTGAGCAGACGACTAAAAACAAAACTTGCTAAAATTACACTAATGCACCGAGCAAAGTCTTTTTCTGGGTGTGATCGCACCTGGCTAGGATTGTCACCAGTTCACCACGCGTTTCAAAGAGACAAGAACTGGTGATTTGGGTCTGATCATGGCTCTAAAGTACATAGGCGAAATTTGGAAAATAGATACTTATTGATTTTAATTCTTTAAAATATTAATAGCACAATTCCAGTAAAAAAAGAATAACTGGATTATTTAAGTATGTATCGTCACTTCTGCTTGAGATCAGATTGTAGTATCTGTGCCTACGGAAATCTCAATTGTTTTTTTTGTTTTTTTAACTATATATTAAATGTACTAGCAAATATATGCACCCTCCGGGTGCAAATATTTAAGTTTAAATGTAATAAATTATTGTATTAAATTAGAAAGGCTAATGAAACTAAATAAGAATACAGAAAAAAAAATTGAAACAGAGAGAGTATAATAAAAGATTTGAAACAGAGGGAGTATAATCGAAAAATAGAACAACTGAACCTTACTCTTCCATCACTCTCGTCTTTCATTGTTATTTTTTCTAATTTAAGTATTTAGTTAAAAGAGGAAGTAAAGAATAAAATGACAGTTATTTTTTCTTGTTAATGGATTTCATTGAAGAGATTTGCTTATATTCATTAAAATAAAACCAAACAGTTAGAAATCAATAATACTAAGCACATATTTATTAAATTCGATTTTTAAATATTAATATGCAAATTAGCCTTCCCGTTCACACTGTAAACTGCTATTTTGTTGTATATATAAATATAATTGCATGTTGTCAGTATGTAGACATAGATAACAGTATTAATAATGTAAGACAATTTTATTAATAATTGAGGTTTAGATAAAAATAAAATCCTGGAGAATGTGATGTCAATAACTAAGAATTGTGACTTGAGTAGGAATATAATTTGGTTACAGACAGAAAAACACGCAATCTCCATTATAATAAGATTATTATAGAATATAAATCGAGGCGCTTTGCATAACGGTTATCGTCTTAGAAAATGGACACGACGAACAGAGTTCAAATTCTGGACGAAACTGTGCGTTTCACTTCACGCTAATGCCCTTGGAAAAGGCATGAACCCATCTGTTACCCACTCTCAGCTATGGGTAAAATAGTAAAGCAGACTGGATTATTTATCCCTGATACGACAATCTGTCTAACAGAAGGAAAACTCTGAATACAAACCAGCATTACACTGATGAAAAATTGATCTTGTGTCGTATCCTGCCCATGGTGTAGGGGTTGAATGAATATATGTATATGCAGATAAAAACTATATTAATGTATATAATCTAATACATATCCAAAAGGAGAAAAAATTTTTTTAAATAATAATAATAAAAGTGGACAAATATTTAAATGATTATTTTATTATATATATGAGATGAACAAAAGTTATAAGACAAACGGGAATATTTCTTTTACCAAGTTTTTAAGAGTTGATATGCTTTAAGAGAAGCGACGAAAAATAAACTAGTGACATAGCATATACATTCATTGAATTAAAAAAATATATATATACATATATAATGTGTGTGTGTGTGTGTGTGTGTGTGAAAGAAAAAAACTTTAAATTTGCTTCATATAATAATCTATTTTAACCGAACAAGCTTAGCTCGTAGCAGAATCTTCAGAGCAAAAACGTGGTTGTTACTGATTTATCCGGTACTTCAATTAAGCACACATTCTCCCAAAAATTGTCGGCTATAGCCATATCAAACACATTGTTTGTTTACTTTCATATATATATATATATATATATATATATATATAAAGGGTGAGTAAAAAAAAAAAGTAATACCATTTTGTTTAGGACATGTATAATTACCAACACAGGAACATGCATCAAAATGAAGCTGGTCCTCTGTGGATCACATCCCTACTTCTCTACATAGTCACCGTTTCTCTCAATAGCAATGTTCCACCTTCAAATGAGAGCATGTATCCCTGGCCCGTAAAATTATGTTGATTGTTCTTTGAGCCACTTCTTCACTACAGATTTCACTTCCTCGTCACTGGAATAATGTTTGCCTCTCAAACCCTCTTTCATGGGACCGAAGAGATGATAGTCTGAAGGCGCTAAATCTGGTGAGCATGGAGGATGCGGTAAATTTGTCCACCTGAATGAGGCGATTTTCTCCCTTGACCTGATGCTTGTGTGTGGTCCTACATTGTCATGCGAAGGGGGACATTGTTAATTGGCAAGTTGGGTCTTACTCGTCGGATTCTTGCTCTGAGACTCGTTAGGGTCATAATGTAGGTCTTTGTTTTATTTTTTTTTTTTAAACTAAAAAAACTTCACATGAAATAAAGAAAATGGCATTACTTTTTTTACTCATCCTCATATATATATATATATATATATATATATATAAGTTATTCATGGAAGTGTTTTGACGTGGGATGGGACGGAATAGGGAGTTTTTGAACTCTGAAGATGCTGCTATGAGCTAAGTTTGTTGTAGTTGAAATACATTATTACAGGAAGCAAATTTAAAGTTTTTTTACGTTCATTTATTCATTGTATTACTCTGTCCGTTCACACCAAGCATATTGAGCTCTCACTGCAGATGATCTGTATTCTTACAGTTGACCCCCGCCCCATGAAATGATCCTCATCACTATATATATATATATATATATATATATATATATATATATATATAAATACTAAAGCTGAGAATCAATTTTTGCTTCCTAAAGGCTTTTTTTACTGTTTAGTTTAATGGCACGAAAATTATACTAAATCATTCCTTACTTTTAGGATTGAATTATGTTTGAAAACATTCTGTTTTAATTGGTTCTAATTAGTCGTAATTTGCAATTAAGTCAAAAACCGACCAATCTCTTACTTTACTCTGTGTCTATTTCTTTTTCCCCCTCTATGTATCTCTTGACTACCTCCTCGTTATATAATGTTAGTTTCTCTGGAGTGTAGAGATAGAGCTGGAGAAATTTAAATGTATTTCTATGTTAAATTTCACAACCAGCAGCTTAAATGAGGTCAAACATTTCCTTTCTTAGAAAGCTAACAAAATGATTTTAAGATTTCTTCCGGTCGTTTTTTTTGTTTTTTTGTTTTGTTTGTTTGCTTATTTGTTTATTTGTTTTTGTTTTTGTTTGTTTGTTTTGTTTTTTTATAATTTTATTCACTTTGCTAACTCCCTTTTCCCTAATCTCAATTATCTACCCAGAGCTGAATGGGTGACCAAATGGGTACGTTTTGTCTAGTATATATATATATATATATAGAGAGAGAGAGAGATTTTCGCGGATACAGATACAATGCTCTGCTCCTTTGCTTAACCACTTCTCCATGAGGATAGAATGGGAGACGTGATCAATTCAACGTGTGGGTGGGCGCACGTACGTTGTAAGTAAAGACAATATTTGCCTAGCCTCCGCGATTAATGTCACGAAGACTATTCCGGTTCTTCGCTTTTATGCAGTGAGTAATCCTGGGTCCTAATTACCGGGACCAAGCTCACCTCATTTTTGTTTTTTTCTTTGGGGGTGGGTAATTTTTATTTATTTATTCCTCCAAAAAGACGATAAGACATCCGAGGAAGAGAGACAAATGTCTCTCGATTGTGATTTGAGGCAAAGTGCCCAGATACTACACTTTGATCTTTTCGGAAAGTCATTCAATAGGATGAAATCGGCAGTCAATTCAGTAATGAAGCTTCGAAGTTAAGTGAAACAGAGTCGAGAATCAATCCGTCGTCCCGTTGGGCGAAGTTGCTAATAAAGAATCACGCATTTAATGTAGTCCAGGTTGTAGGGACTAGAACTCTCCTGTGCATTCGGGGACAGGAAGTAGAAAAGGTAACGTCCCTTGTCAGGTTGGGTGAAGAACCCTCTTTACGGTTTTGGTACCAACGTGTGAGCCTCGTAGAAACGAGCTCTTGTCTCAGTCTCTTGTGACTGAAGGAACTTTCCCCTCAGTGAGGGAGTAACAACTGCAGACTCAACCTGACACCCCCCTCAACGAGGGAGATATATGAACTGTAAGTACTGCCCCTAAGTACTTTGTTATATTGACTGTTGTTGAGTTTATATGTGAATAAATAAGGTTAAAAGTATATGTGCTTTCTCTTTCGTTTTTACATTCTGTGAACTTATCTTTTGTTCCTCATAGACTGTAGGCAGCTATTCCTACAAGGTTAAAAGCGCCGTACGGGTAACCTTGTGTGTTACATTGTGGTCTCTTGAAAAATTGAGGATTCGAAAAAGGTAATGGTTGTCACTTACAAAAGAACAGATAAACACGTTGTTACAAAAACTCACTGACGTTTATTTTGGATTTTACAAGTTCTTTTTGAACCTGACCCATAAAGATATTAGGTGAGAGGGGGCCCGGTCAAGGGTGGAAATATTAATTCTCTTATGAATCGTAGCCCATTGGTGTTGAGGGTTTTTAATTAAACTCCAAAATATACATATGTTTCCCATGATGTCAGAAATTCAATCCTTTATGATTTTAATCTAACTCTTAAATTCGCACTAGACAGTCCACAGACAATGAAATCAGTGCGCATGCATTTTCTCACAATTGGAACTGCCAGGGATTTAACTCTGTAGGGATACTTGAATAGGAACTCTCCTGTGTCAGGGGACACAGGAAGTTAGGAATGAACCCATTTTAGCAGGCTGAGAAATTCGGTCATTTTTATCTGATCGATTGGACAATAAACAACTTTAAACTCTCGGTCTCTCATGCCAGTCGCTAAGGGACACTGTTGCAACCCCGCTCAGTGAGGGAACAATAGCCCATTTGGACTCAGGAAATCACCATCAAATGAGGGAGACAGGTTGAAAGTACAGTAAGGGTAATCCAAAGCCAAAATGTTTTCAACCTTATTTTTCCGAGGCAGGTATCATTGAAGAACAAAAAAGGTTTGAGTAAACGAGCCGCTGCCTTTATCTCATATAGACATTTTTTGAACGGGTGTAAGAGTAACCCAAACCAGAACTTTTCTTAAAAACTGGCCAAAGCCTGATCTGTTTACCAAAACCTTTCTCGTTCCACAATGATACCTGCACCGGAAAAATAAGGTCTAAAAATATTTGGTTTATTAATTACCTAGACTAATATTGAAATAGGAAAAAGTTAAACACTGCCCAAATCTCTTGAGAGCAAATATACGTTTTTTGGGGTTTTTTTTTAAATTCAATATCACGACACTTCTGTTCAACAACCAACGAGGCACCCATCAAACGCTGATAAATAGAAAGTATGAAAAGATTTTTGTGTTCAGTTGCAGAACTAAACGACTAGCGTGGTGTCATCAATTAGGGCGGTTTGAAGGGAAACTAGAAAAAGAAAAAAGAAAACAAATGAAAGACAAGAATACCTATTTTTACTCCTGAACTTTTTTTATGTTCTTGCTGCTACTGAACTTCCATTTTACAGAATCGGCAACCGGATTATTCTTGCACTTACGTGCAACTGAAAACAGACAGCAGCGGTGAATACGAAGGAGACGGTTTCACGTTTACTATTGGACGAGGTAATGAAATCGGTAAGTATATCAAATAAACCCACGTACCCATTTGATTTATTTGATTTCCTCTTAAAATAACGATCGAAAGACTCAGGTAAAATTTAGACTCTCTCTAAATGATCTACCAGCAAATTGTGTTGAATTCAGAAACAATAAGGGAGTGGGGGGAATGGAAGAGTTAAAGTTTAAAACGAAGATTGAAAATTTTACAAGTTTTCGATATCGCAAAAAAAAAGAAGAATCTTTTCTACTCATATTTGAGAGTCCAGAAGTATATGCCACCTGGTGAGAATCGAACTTACCAAAATGGTCAGTAAGTCTTGCAGACAAAAATTACACCATGCAAGACGGCCGATTCTGATTTGGGATTGAGCCATATTGTACCTTTGCCGGATATGCTTCCATTTCGGTGAAACGCGTGCATTGTCTCTCACGGTGAACGAATCAAACGATTTTCGGCAATTAAATCCTCTGAAGCGAGGTCAAGCTTCCTCAACAGGTTTAAAAACCGTGTTGGCAGACAGGGGTTAAAAGGAGAAAAACACGAACACGACGAAGAATTCAATAACGATTGTATTATCATACATAAAGAACATAAATTATTGCAAACTAAGGTTTTGTCTGCAGGAATGATTATATAAATACAGTCCACTTAACTGAGTTCCTGAGGTAGGGTGAATGATCGGAGTCCCTCGCTACGGCTATCTGGTCGCTCGGAAGAATATAGGAGATGCCTTGTTGCACGTCTGTCTTCGGGGAGACTCGATCAGAAAAAGGAAGAATTTGTCTCTTTGGTTTTTCCGCTAAAGAATGCCGGCCTGTGATTGGTTGGTTGATAGTGAGGTTCGTAGAACAAGGATGACAACCCTACCTCGGATATTTTTATATATAACAATAGCAGGGACCGTAGCCCAATATAACTTAGCAATGGGTTTAATAAATTACAGAATATCAGATAGTTCTTTGATAAAAAGGAAATTACTCAAAGGTAGAAATAACGCCATTAAGCGAAGAGTAGAAATTCTCGTTTAAGTAAAAGCAGAGTTAAACGAGACCGAAACGAAATTAAGGCTAATTCACCATCACCATCGCTAGTGACCCCACTAAACACCATGATGTCGAGTAGGTGTTTGCTTTACATCACTATCGGTACAATTTGTCGAGACAGAGCAAACCAACTATTTTGTGAGTTCACCATCTGATCTTGGCAGAATATTTTCTTATCTGAGAAAAAGCAAAGCATGTTTGGTGTGAATTTGTTGAAAAGCTTTGCAACGCGGTATTTCCTCTTGTCCTTCATGGCATGTTATGAAAATTTGTCTTTTCTTATTTGTATGAGAAATAGCGAAGTCTTCCTGCACTACCTGCCTAATAAGAAACCCAGACACTCACATGTCCTTGGCAAAGGACCTGATGGACTTAATGGTATAAGAATTAAATGTGGTTTTGGCTTTGGTGGTTAAAATTGGTTCTAATACGTTAGAAGACTTCAGAGAAACCTCCAAACATAGGTGAATATGTACATAATACAATCTAAACAATGAAGTACAATATAAAAACAATACAGACTTTATTGTCTGAGCGCATGGAACATGAAATGTATAACAAGATACGAACAGTCAGGACGAAAGTCTTTGGGAAGTAAGAAAGAGTTCTTATACAATAGAAGAGTCTATAGAGAACCCGTGCTCACATGGGTACAAGCCTATAGTTGGGGCGGGGGCATCGTCCATCTCAGCAAGGGCAGACAATCGCTACACTGGGGTCGTTGTCAATCATGATGTGGATCCCAGTAATAAATTCGGGAGTTCGTTTCTTATCAGAACAATTGAGGATTCCGAAATGTTGTACTTTAATAATTACAATTGAACTGAACCAATTCTTTGACACTCAGAAATGTTCGTATTGGAGCTTCCAGTGTGAATGCCAAATAGTACCACATGTCGTTTCTAAATACCTATTTACCAACCCCTCCACACGAGCATGATGCGACACAAGGTCAATTTCTTAAGCAGAGTTCAACAGGTTTGAATTCAGAGTTTTCCTTCTCCTAGACTGGTTACCTAGCCAAGGTTATAGAGCCCAGTCTGCCCTGCTATTTACCCATAGCTGGAGGGAGAATTGGATTCATAGCTTTCCCAAGGGTATTAGCGCTATGGGAAAATCAAACAGCTTCGTCCAGGAATTGAACTCGGATCGACGAGTCCATTTCCTATGACTCTAACCATTAGACCACGCGCCTCCATATTTCTAACTAGTTCTAACTATTTCTGACTCTAGTTTGGTGCACAGTAGACAAAACCTGAAACAAATAAATTTCATGTGCAAAATTGATAATTTAAAGGGCGTCAATTTACCTG
>CM042146.1:77547033-77567033 GCA_023376005.1 Doryteuthis pealeii | reverse complement strand
TTTTGCAAACTCAAACGCAACACTTTACTACTAATCGACAGAAAATGGTGGAAGAAGAAAATAGAATTTTCTATCTTAGTTGTTAAATAAAAACCATCTAGCCAAGAACATAATCACAAGCGTGTAAGTATCGCAAACTATTTTGTGGCGTTATGCCAAAGTAAAGCTACACCTGGTAAATACCAATCAAGTGCATTAGTAGCGTATTGAAACTCTTTGTCACGATTTGAATATGACTAACAAAAGTTAAACTTTTTAAATATCTACAACACCAGAATGAGGACAGTCTATGGCTGGATATCTCAACTACGACTAAAAAGCCAAGAGCAATCCCCCGTCGGCTTATTCAATTATGACCAACAAAACAAGACTGTGGGATTACCTCCCATGTCTGTCAAAGAATTTCTAATAATAACTGTCAGATGGCGACACTATATTGTTGCCATAGCAACGGGGCCTAGTTTAAAAGAAGATGCAAAGACCTCATTCTCTTTCTTCTTATGATGGCCTAGAGACAAGATATGTCTCATCCCTTTGAGCAGGGACTTTCGTCCTCAACGTACCCCCTATACACTGAATATAACACTACATAGTAGCACACAGTACACAATGCTGTAACCTTACTTTCATACATACAGACATGTTTAATAATTCAACACAACCAACAACTAAAGGAACTTTTCTCAAACTTTCATATTTCAATATACACGCGTTTATTCACTCTTTTTGTATCTCATTCCTTTATTCATTCTCTTCTTCTATTTAGTTTTGCTCCGGCAATATATTAAGTTATTGTTATTTGTTTTTATATTCATTCTTGAGAGGAAACTACATTTATCGGACCATATTACCTTAAGGCACCCCTTTTCAATTTCGTGTCATTAGGTCATTTTTTTTCATTTACACCGTTAATATTCGGTTGCTTGTTAGGGGTTAGGGTTAGGGGTTAGGGTTAGGGTTAGGGGTTCTAACCCTAACCCCTAACAAACAACCGTATATTGACGGTGTAAATGAAAAAAAAATGGCCCAATGACACAAAATCGAAAAGGGGTGCCTTAAGGTAATGTGGTTCCATTAATCCAACCAATAAATAATAACAAAATGGGATCTTTGATGTTGAGCACAAACCCTAGTTATATTCAAAACTTTCAACAAAATATACAACTCTAATAGGAGTCCTCTACAAGACAATAGAATATGGTATTTACTTGAGCCGATTCTCTCTCTCTCTCTTCTCTCTCTTCTCTCTCTCTCTCTCTCTCTCTCTCTCTCTCTCTCTCTTATATACCCGAGATGTGGGTATATACCATAAGGAAATTTTTTTTCTAGCCTTATTTAAAAAGATATTTGGACCATATGACATTTAGGCATCCCTTTTTGATCTCGATTAAGAAAGGACATGTTTTTCATTTACACCGTCAATATCCGGTTGTTTTAACAGACGATTTTTAGATTTTTTTAAATTATAAAACTAACCCCTAACCCTAACTCCTAGCCTTAACCCCTAACCCGTAACTAACAACCGGATATTGACGGTGTAAATGAAAAATATGTCCTTTCTTAATCGAGATCAAAATGTGTGCCTAAAGGTCATATGGTCCAGATATTTTGTTATTTTGGACTTACCAAAAGAAATAAAATTTTGCACAGATAAGTATGGAGCAGCAACTCCAATCCATAAAAATCCTACCTATTATTGAAACTGCAGTAGCACCCAACCAATGACGTAGTGGCTGTTGTGACCCTAGATTCAACATGAGAGTCTATAGGAATGAAACCTTGCTGCTTATTTTATTTTTCTTGAATGTTATTATTTCCCTAAGACTATTTTGTCATATATCTCCTTCTTTCTCTCCAATTCCGTTGTTTATAACATGTCTATATAGATGATCCTATGCCTGGTTCTTTTTATTTGCTAGTGTGCTGCGCAGTGGAAGCTCTTAGTAAGTTGGTGATTGGAATGAAAGTAAAAGATATTTTTGATGACTTTGCTACATTTTGGCGCCGTCTTACAAGTGATGATCAAATGAGATGGGTAAGTTTGTATAATCTTAATTGGATTTTATTTCAAGAAATGGACCATATTACCTTTAGGCATCTCTTTTTGATCTCGATTAAGAAAGGACATGTTTTTCATTTACACCGTCAATATCCGGTTGTTAGGGGTTAGGATTAGGGGTTAGTTTTATAATTTTTTTTTAAATATCTAAAAATCGTCTGTTAAAACAACCGGATATTGACGGTGTAAATGAAAAACATGTCCTTTCTTAATCGAGATAAAAAAAAAGGAGTGTCTAAAGGTCATATGGTCCCAAGAAATCAAAACCACATTAACTGCTTCTTGTTATCTTTCGTAAAACTCTAGTTCAGTGGTTCCCAAGCTTTTCCAGACTAGCACCCCCTTGGCTTCCCTGTGCAAAGATGTATTTCTCAAATAAAAACCCCTGCAGTATTTGCTTGCTGTTAAATAATTATCTCCCTTAGAAAATGGACGTGTCCGTTGGGTTGTCACATAACTGTTCAGAAACACACTCTCAATCTTTTTTGCCTCTGTTCTTTAAACAGGAGAGATATGTCCTGAACCCTGCCAGGGAACAGTAAAGCCACTTGGCTATTTTACTTTCTCTCATTAAGTAAACCTTATTCCATTTTTATACCATTCCATGTACTGATTGTTCATAGAACAATATCTGTATATTTCTAACTGTTCTTCTTTTTCTCTCAAAATAATTTTACCGATTGTTGCAGATTGGTCCCGAAAAAGGTGTCATTCATCTTGCCACAGCCGCCATTGTAAATGCATTATGGGATATGTGGCAAAAATTGAAGGCAAGGTAATCAGTTTTTTGTGCAATTAAACTTATGGAAAATGTTTGTTTGTGCTTACAAATATATATATATATATATATATATATATATATATATATATATATATATGTGTGTTTGTGTGTGTGTGTGTGGAGACAGAGATATACATATTGGTTGAGCTTGAAAAACTTCTAGTGTTGACGCCTGACTTGGAACCCTATGATAGGACGCCATGAAGATATTTGATGATTTATTCAGTTGTTGATAAGACAACTGACCTCTTGGTTAATGGACAATGTTTAACGGCTCGGAAAATGGAACAGGTGATCAGTGTTCAAATTCTGGCCATTCTAGTCCGTTTCCATTTATTTCGCATTAATGTCCTTGGGAAAGACATGAGTCTACTTCTTCCAGCTATGAGTAAAACTGGATTCATTAGCCCACGTTGTCAACCAGTCTAGGAGAAAGACAACTCTGAATTAAAAGATGAGAGGCACAGTGGACGTGTCAGTCTTATCAAATTATCACAATTTTTTTTCATATCCACTGGAAATTGATTAATCCTATCAAGGAGAAAGTTGACGTCATCTTTTTCTTTTCGGGATAATGATCTTGTAATTAATTTGTTTTCAGAAATCTGTTCTCTTAACACACCTTGGTTTAGAACAGGGTAGAAATACATGCAGCCTTCTGTAAGAATTAAAGTGATATATACTTGAAGATACAAACTCCGACAAGGGTTGTTAGACAAAACATTTAATATGGTACAGCACATGGATATAACAAGATACATAATACATAGGTGTACATAAACATACATACAAAAGTAGAAGGGAAAAACATAAAAGTACAGACATGAGACTAAGAATAGTCCATGCTGTATAAATCACTTACAGTAATGTAAGGGGGGCCCAAAGCCCCAACAAGAGGGGGGTAGACCAGAGTCTCTAACCCATGTGTTTGTACGAGAAGATGTAGCAAAAAGAGGAAGAAGCGTTTGAACCAGGCGTTTAAATACTATAGCCCCTGGTGAGAACAAGCGACAACCCAGCGGAAAGATAATCCCAACACTTCTAATCCATAAAAGCCCTGTCGGCTGTTGAATACATCGACTGCACCTCTGCAGCGGGGTAAGACCCCCAATGGGACTCCGTATTGGCCGTGAGTGGCGACCCGACGGAATCCTGGTGGCTGAGCAGTCCATGACATACAACACTCCACTTTGACTCTCACTTAGGCTAGACGGGCGGTCGGAGAGGCCCCTCCAATCAATCGGTCAGTCACGTCAATTTCTAGCACCTATATGATTGTCCTGACCCTATTTGCCCTTATAGCAACCCCAACCCTTTTTTATCACATAAGTGCTAGAAGGTGGTGGGTGAGGGTCTTAGTGTCGTGGGTATGACGTTAAACTGCATCTAATAGTGAAGTTCCAATTCTGGAGCTCTGGGGAGTGTGGAGTACCTCTTTATCGCCATTACTTTCTGGTCCACTCTGTCCCGGAATGATAGTACCTGTTAGAGCCCCATCTATGGGTTGAATAGATTTTTAAAAAAACGAATTCTACAAAAATATACCTGTAAAGCAAAATTGATTACCAAATATTGTTTTGCACTCTAACAATTTATTTATTTACCTACAAACTATTCTCATAAAAAGTATATATATATATATATATATATAAGAGTTGGTATTAAATAACCCACAGGGTTGCTATGCCGTTGTAGCGTTAGTTTCGTATTTGCCTGGGGGAGTTGTCTGCCCGTTTAGTTCGCTGGTTCCCGCTAGGGGGCCGTTTTATATTTAAGCGGCTGGTTCAAACGCTTCTCTCTCTTTTTACCTGTTCCTGAAACTACGAAACACATGGGTTAGATTCTGGCCTATTCCCTTCTCGTTGGGGCTTCGACCCCCCTTACATTACTGTAAGTGAATTATACAGCATGGACTATTCTTAGTCTCATGTCTGTGCTTTTATGTATATCTTTTTACCATTCATGAATGTGTATTTATCTTTCTACATGTAACTTTGTTTTACCTATGTATTATGTACTCTTTAATCCATGTGATGTATACGTATTAAATGTTTTGTTTATCAAACCTTTGTCGGAGTTTATATCATCAAGTAAATATAGCTTTGAATCCTTTTTTACACCGTTAAACAAAATCAAACCCAATTCAAACCTAATCCATAAAATGCGATCTTCCATGACCTTGTCAAAAAATCAATTAAATTTGTGTATTGCTGTTCTATTTGATATCCCAATGCAATTCTTACAAAAAGCAATCTTTAAAAAATCATCAAAAAGTTGATAAAGTTTTTCATTTCTTTTAAGTAGAACATATCATTTAGATTTGGATTAAGTTATTAATTCAAAGATTAAACTTTTGATTTTGTTGTAGACATATCAAGCATTTATTGAATGTGGCATTATTAGCAGACAATGAATTTCAATGCTGTCTATAAACATAAAAAAGTTCTCCAACTTCGCTTCAGAACATTTCTTGATATATAAGCGTAGAATCCAAATGTACAATCGATTTTTTTGAAATTTTATACGGGAACAAATTACGTCATTAAAAATGTTTCTTTTCTTTTTTTTTTTTTTTCTCTCTGTGATGATCTTTACTCATAAATTAAATTTCCGTCTTCTACTTTTCGTATCTCTTAATCTCTGCTTTTCTTTCTTTCAGCCTTTGTGGAAACTTTTAGCTGATATGGTAAGTCTGTCGATGGACCAGTCATCAAATTTACGTAGAGGATCGTAAGTGAGAGCTTAATACTGGTTCCGTGAGTCGGTACAGGGGAGTCGTAACGAAGTATGACCCTTAGGAGGAATCTTCACGCTGCAGTTGCTACAGTCGGTAGGGCGACTATGGAGTCACTGTGTTGTACTTTATGTGGTCAGTACTGTTGTGTAGAGTCCTATCTCCGAATAAACCGCAAAATTGAGAACGGTCATGGCGGTGCTGTGTGATAGGGTTTTGTAAATAATATATTCGAGAGTTCGCCATGTGTGTTTTCCGTCGATGTGTTAGCGAACGATGCTACGTGAAGCGGACATCATATTGTGTAAGCCCTAGGCCCAGCCATTAGTTGTTGCCACCCTGGCTCACTTGAGAGAGAGAGAGAGAGAGAGAGAGAGAGAGAGAGAGAGAGAGAGAGAGAGAGAGAGAGAGAGAGAGTAAGCAGTCAACTGGTATCTTGAGTGGTCGCGTACCGTCTTATTTTTTTTTACCTTGACGAAAGAGTCACAAATCAAGACGAGTGTGTATATACTACGGTATGATAATTTGACTGTTACAATGTTAGATATGTTTACTGAAGAGCTATTACAAAATTGTATAATATGCCAAAAGTATAATAATCTCTTTCTTTCTCTCTTTTCTCTTATTTTTTCTAAATTTCTTTTTCTTCCTTTTCTGTTTTTTACCTATTTCATTGAAACAGACAATAAGTGCTATCGCTTCCTATCTCTCACCTTTTTTTTTTTTTCTTTCTTTTTTTTCTTTTTCGTAAGGTGTAGCACGTTCTTTTTCATCCCTTTCTTTCCCTACACTTATAACGATATGGTTCATTATTTATTGGAGGGGAGTACATGTCATAACATTTGAACACATGCATTTATATCTTATGAATCAAAACAGAATGTTCCATTATTTATCTGAGGTGATGACAGGGCGTGATAATAATGAGGGTAAAAATCATTTCAATTCTAGTTGGTGCCCCAAGAGTTTAGAAAACAGACTAGAGGAATTGGAAATCAGAGGAAGAATTGAGACCATCCAAACAACAGCATGTTAAGATCGGCTAGAACACTCAGAAAAGTCCTGGAGACCTGCTGTCCTCAGATTCCAGTGAAAGACCATTAGCTTATGCTGGTGGAGAATAATAACAATAATAATGATAATCACCTTATCCCAGCAAGAAGACCAGACCAAGTGTTGATAAACAAAAAAAAGAACTTGTCAACTGGTGGATTTTGCAGTGCCAGCAGATCACAGGGTGAAGCTGAAAATGAAAAAATGGACAAATATTTGGACCTTGCCAGAGAACTGAAAAAGTTATGGAATATGAAAGTGAAAGTGATACCAATTGTAGTTGGTGCACTTGGAACAGTCCCAAAAGGATTGGAAAAGGGTCTGGAAAGTTTGGGAATCAGAGGAAGGATTGAAACCATTCAGAACACTGCACTGCTGCAAATCTGCCAGAATAATAAGAAGAGTCCTGGAGACCTGAGGAGATTTGCTGTCACTCAGATTCCACTGAAAGACCATCAGCTAATGCTGATGTGAAAACTCAAAAGGAGTAAATAATAATAATAAATTTAATCTGATAATATTTTGTACCCCGGCTCAAATTTTTATTTTGTCTGGGAATGGTGCCAGACTTTGCTGCCTAGCATACATATTAAATTAATTACCCCTGTAACACACACGTGTGTGTGTGTGTGTGTGTGTGTGTGTGTGTGTGTGTGTGTTATTGGATAGACTAGCTGTGTGTTTCTTTGGGTAAAGTGGTACTTAAGTATTATTTGAAGTTAAGTAGCGAAGTGAAGGAACTTCTATCTTGACATAACTTTCTTTCTAAAGATTACAAAGAAAGATTATAGAGAAAGAAAGGAAAAAATAGGAAAAGCATGTCAATGCCTCCTTTTTATTTGTAGTAATTCACCTAGCAATCAATACATTTCAGTGCTTGTAAAAATTGTAATAATATATAAACCAAAAAAGTTTTGGTGGAATTTAACAAATTCTGTACATACTACAAATTATAACCGTGAAAAATTGATTTTCGCCTTCTTAATTGCAGGAACCTGAAAAGTTGGTTTCAACAATTGACTTCAGATACATGTAAGTTCAATATTTTTATTATCAATATTTGCACCGCCCTGTCGGCTGGGGCGTTAGAATGCAACGACTGCACCTATGCAGAGGGGTAAGACTCCCCCAATGGGGTCACCTGTTGGCCGTGGGTGGCGACCCGTGATGCTTAAGGATAGAGCCCAGATGGATGAGCAGTTCATGACATGCAATACTCTACTTTGGCCCTATCTTGGGCTAGACGGGCGGTCGGAGAGCCCCCCCCCCCGATCAATCGGCTGGTCACGTCAAGCCCTAGCACCTATATTATTTTCCCAACCCTATTGCCCTTATGGCAAGCCCCAACCTCTTTTTATCATATGGGTGCTAGAAGGCGGTGGTTGAGGGTCTACATGTCCTGGGAATGACGTTAAACTCTATCTGATGGTGAGGTTCCAGTTTTGGAGGTTTGTGGAATGTGGAGCACCCCTTTATCACCATTGCTCCCTGGTCCACTCTGACCCGGAGTGGTAGTACCTGTTAGGGTCCCATCTATGAGTTGAATAGAAAAACATGAGTTTATAAACAAAATTGTATTATCCATTAAGAATTGATTTATTTCAAAACTTTATCGGCATTAAATGACCCACCAAGGTTGATATGCCGTAAAACAAAACAAACTAAACCAAACCAATATTTGCAGCTTTATGATTAGTGTGTAGGTCAGAATGTTTTGAGTCGTTCTTCGTGATTCGATTTGAGTTTTCTGACAGTGTTCGAAATTCACTTAAAGAATTTCCCTGTGAAAATGTTTCGTTGAGAATGTCTCCCACTGATAGACAGATTAATAACTAAAAAAAATAACTTTTTTTTTTTATAAACCATTGTAGTTAAAAGTAAAGTAGGTTGAATGGCCTATTGTTGGTATCAGCCAGACAGCGAGGGAGTCTCTCCCATTTTCCCCAACATTAGACCTGGGAGATTGTTTTTGCGTCTGAGGTGGAATGCCACACCTACCACGAGCTCCCCACTTTATCGCACATGTTCAAGCTGTGCTACTCATGCGCAGTTGACCAGAGTCAGTATCGAACCAGGAACTTGAGGTTCCTAGTTGGATGCTGTACCGATGTAAAACCTTAACATAACCGAATTCAGCACAGTGATCACTTCTGACCGGTACAAGCGAATTCAGTTATGGGCCTTTCTATGGATACAACTACCTGACTCTTGTAACTCAAAGAACATCCATCCTGGCTTAGACAACATTCTTTCCATCTTAAGGTCCAGATGAAAGTTTATTAAAAACCGAAACGTTATAATGTCAACTTCACCATAAAGAATAAATTCATCTTTTTTTAATACTTTGTTTTACTATTTACTACATATTGTCGGATTTATTATTTTAACACTATATATATATATATATATATATATATATATATATATATATGAATTTAATATTTTGAAAAAACAATTAGTAATTATTATCTGCTGACAGAATCTGTTTCGACCGCTTCTTTCAATTGTGCTGTGGACATGTAAATAACTTAATAGCTGGATTATATTTTGAACATTTTTGATAATCTCTTACACTTTTTTATATATTTACACCAAACTCTTTTTGAGTTTATTTTTGGATTAAAAATGCTTCTGATTTTTAAAAATAAAATTTATTTTATTTTTGAAACAGTATGCGCATTTTTAAAAATTCAAGCATTCCAGCGTGTGTTTGTACCCCCTATTCTCTTCCAACGGTTTTTTTTATCCCTTCTTTCTTTCATATATTTTGCTCGTTGATGATGACCCTTCTACTAAGCGGTCGAAACAGATTCTGTCAGCAGATAATAATTACTAATTGTTTTTTCAAAATGTTAAATTCATTCTGTCGGATTAATTTCCATTTATTTACACACACACACACACACACACACATATATATATATATATATATATATATATATATATATATATATATATATGGAAGAATATGTGTTTTAACCGAAGTCGAACCTAATTTATGAAAGTTAATTAATTAATAATTAATTCATTAGGCGGGAATACCTATTTTTAAATTTTAAGGATAAACAAATCGAGAAAAATCAATCTCTGTATGTACATTTCGGCCTATATATATATATATATATATATTATGGACTCTCTCTTCGATTTCGACACATGAGGGTTCATACAATGAACACCCACACTTTTGGACCATCCGCACTTTTTGGCACAGTCGATAGGAAAGAATTGGTGCACGAATGCCACAAACCCAATCAACGACTGACCTCAGGAATTTTGAATTCAGAGTTTTCCCTCTCCTAGACTGGTTACCTACCCAAGGTTAAAGAGCCCAGTCTGCCCTACTATTTTACTCATAGCTGGAGGGAGAATATATGGATTCATATCTTTCCCAAGGGTATTGGCGCTATGTGAAATGCAAACAGCTTTGTTTGGGATTTGAACTCGGATCGACAAGTCCATTTCCCACGACTAATCATATATATATATATATATATATATATATATATATATATATATAAATCATGGACCTGTGTGTTTCAATTCACGCAAATACATCTGGGAAAGGCATGAATCCATTACCCCTTCTTCAGTTATGGGTACAATAGTAGGACAGACTTGGTTATTTAGTCTTGGTTAGCCAACCAGTCTAGGAAAAAGAAAACTGAATTCAAAACCAGTTTTACTCTGCTTAAAAATTGACCTTGTGTCACATCCTGCACATGAGGAAAGGGCTGGGTATATATATATATATATATATATATATATATATATATATATATATATATAAACTGTTACAATAAGATATACATAATCTGATGACCGAGAAAAATACGGTGGAAGTGCTCACATTCGAAACTATTGTATAACTTTTTTCTTTTTTGCAACATCAAGGTTTTTGTTTTGAACTCATATGACTTTTCTCTCCGCTCTTAACAACACGGAGTATAAACAAGCTCTGATGATGATTTTCATAAAATCGAAATATTGTTCAATATTAGCTATGTTATAAAATGTTTTCACTTTAACAGCATTTTGTGGTGTTTTCATATCTTTTTATATATATTCATATATATATATATATAATGAAAATATAAGTAAAATTCAGAGAGTTTCATAAGAAAAAATAAAGATGACAAGAAAGTAAAAAAAGTTAAATCTTATTATTAATTTATTCATTTTAAAAAGAAGGAAAAAAAGAAAATATTTTTAAAACTTATAAAATGATTAACAATTGATTTCTATGGACAACTAATTTCAAAGTATCTACAAAAAGAATTTGAAAAAATGAAATAAATAAATAAATAAATCTCTGATATTTTCCATTTCTTTCCTGTCATAGTTGAATTCAATGGATAAAATAAATGATTGTTTGTTGTTTTGTTTTTTTAGAGACAAACATTTTAATTGCAAATGATAATTTAAATATTTCAGACATGATGTACTTACCCCAGATGAAGCAATTGGTACGTTTCTATTTATAATACTTGCTCTCCCTCAAATCTTTTTTTTAATTTTATTTATCTATTTATTTTTTGTTAGCAATTCTGTAAGACAAAAATAGATCTCCATTTAACTTATCCTTGAATAAGTGAAAAGAAAATAAGATTTTGTTATCAGTATTCCCCTTCTTTTTTTTTTTTTTTTTACTCCAAACTAGCCGGATTTTAACTCTGGGGACAGCAACAACTGTTATACTACGTGTGTCCTTGTGTTTTTTTTCTTAAGTTTTTGGGCTACACAGAGTAATTTTGCTGTATGAAATTATACACATGTAGGCCACCATAAATTTGCCCCAACTGTAAACTACTTTTTCAGATGAGTTATGAGGGGTTTTTTTTTCATGAGTTGTCTCTTTCTACCTTGCATTTTTGCATTGTCTAATTTTCAATCACATAAAATCTTTGCAGGAAAAGAGTTTCCTTTTTGTACTGGATATCAACGTGATTATTTCATACTGTTGGGTTCAAAGTTATATTAACATCAATTATTGTTGGTTGAACAAACAACTCCGACTAAGGGTATTAAATACAACAATAGATTTTAATATATGGAGCACGTGGAGAAGATACGTATAACAAGAAATACGGATACAAGATACATAAGAAACACATATAAAGGATAAGACACAATAATGAAGTATAAAGGAGATACCTCAATTTACATGCAAAAGATACGAAGAGTTCATAAGATAAAGTCACTTACTGACGTAGTCTGTATGGGGGTGAAAACCCCCACACATGAAGGGTGTCGACCAAAGTGGCTAACCCATGTGTGTTCGTTGAGTTACCGAGAAGAAAGAGAGTTCAAACTTGGCGCTTGCCTGCTTAAATAGTCAAGACGCCTGGTGAGGACAAACAGAAACACAAGGGAAGATAACTCTTCCAGCCAAACAAGGGCAGATAATCCCACAATACTAAGTAATTAGCCTTTAGCTTTTGATGTTGTCTGCAATAAAATGAAAGTTACATAAAACCATCAATATGCTTACCTTTTCTTCTTTTTTGAATTGCATTAGTTAGTAGCAGACAGAATCAATGACTGGAGGTTGGCCTTCGTATGTTTGTCGTTTTGAGTACCACAACATGCCACTAACATTATTAGTTTGAGATGAAACAAACCAGGACACTTTATAGTATAGGCCTAGAATTATCTAGAATCCCGTGTGGATATATATACAAAACAATTCACGATGAAGAACAATTTTATTGCCCGAGCAAACTGAAGCAAAATTTTTTTTAAATGACAATGAGAAAGGCTTATACAGAGTTGTATAAAGGAAAATCCTAATGTGAAAAGAAGGGCATTTAGTAAATTGTAGAGTCCTTGGTATATGAGAATGAAAGTGTTGAGTAAAGATTTACATGTTTGGGATAATGCCATGTGATACGAGTATGTGGGTAGTACAAAGCCCCTGTCCATGACAAACAGGTAACGGATGTATGAGTGACTTGTCAAGGCATAAAGAGAGAGGGCTTGACTTTGGACTTTTCTTTGTTATACTACGTTGTCTGTCCGTGTTACCTTGTGGAGAGAGAGAGAGAGAGAGAGAGAGAGAGAGAGAGAGAGAGAGAGAGAGAGAGAGAGAGAGAGAGAGAAGAAAAGGTGGGGAAAAAGCAATTAAAGCCAGGGCCTCCACTCTGATTGGCTGGTTAAGATGGGTAAAAAATTGCAATTTATTTAAAGTAAAATTAATCATTAAAAGATTGAAAATGTTTTAAACTTTAATATTAATTTTATTTTTTGCTTGCAGAAATTCTCAAGAAAATGCAACTGGACAAATCCACAAGAGGTTCGTGTAACACTTCTGATTTTGATAATTCCCACAAAATAAAAAATAAAGACATTTTTTATTATTATGTTTTATTGGTACATTGTAAAGAAGGAAGCGTTTTTTTCTTTTTAATGGTATTTTATTTTCAATTGCTCTTTATGTATCTACCCAACCCCTACACAAAAGAGAAATCTTTTACCATATCATAGATGGATCTAATTAAATTAGTAATCTTATCTGGGCTATTATGTTTTGGCAATTGTACTCTTTGGCTTTCTTCTCCAGATGTGATATCTTGTATTAGTAAATGTATTTACCCAACGTCTCCGTGCAAGCAGGATGTGACACAAGGTCAATTTCTAAGCAAAGTTTAACAGGTTTGAATTCAGAATTTTCCTTCTCCTAGACGGATTACCATACCAAGATTCAAGAGCCCAGTCTGTGCTACTGTTTTACCCATAGCTGGAGGAAAAATTGATACTTTTTTATAGGTCGATTCTTGTGAATTCTTTAATTTACATTTACTATTACTCACAGCCAGTAGTTGCTCCTAGTCTTTCCCATCGTTTGATTTTCAATTTTATAAACTTATTACTCATGTAAAAGTAGATCCTTCATTTTTTTTCTTTAAATATTAGGTTTTTAGGGTGGACTGGGCTCTTTAACCTTGGTTAGACAACCAGTCTAGGAGAAGGAAAACTGAATTTAAACCTGTTAAACTCGGCTCAAGAAATCAACCTTGTGTCACATCCTGCTTGTGCAGAGGGGTTGGTAAATATATATGAACATACTAAATAGAAATCAGTGCTTTGAACCTAATTCCCATAAGGAAGTTGTAAAAGATTACAAAAAATCATCTTGCCTATTTTCTTCAACTCAAAATATTTATTTTTGTTTCCCTTCCTATATTACCTTATTTCAATCTTAGTTTTTAGATCTATTTCTACCTATTCTTGCCATTTCAATCTTTTTTTTTTAAATCCAGTAAAATGTATGTTGCCAATCATAGCATCACATGAAGTAAATAGAAAGATTTGTTGTGAGTAAAATCAGAAATGAAACAATTCTTCAATTGTCAGAAACAAAAAGGTTTTGCATTTTTAAATGGCTCAATGACCACTCATTGCAGGAGATGCTAGTTAATTTAAAAAGTTTTGGTTTAAAATATTTTCATAAAAAACAATAAAGATTAACAATAATAAGCAGATTATTTATTTGCTAATTAATTAACTGTTAAACCATGTTAACATTGTGACATTTCTGTTTTCTAGAAAGAAACATTTTGAAAGAAGGTTACCCAGCATACACTACTTCCTGTGGATGGTTAGGTTACCCTGACCAGAAGATACGACAGGTAAAGTTTAGACGCTTTTTTCTTCTTTTTTTTTATGTGTAAATAGTTTGTTTTTTTTTTGTTTTTTTTCCTGCTAGTTACAGAGTAGAATCAAAACATTCTTTAATACTAAGAATATTTTTTGGCATAAAAAGTAAATTCATAAGATAATTTAAGAAGTTAAAATAACCACATACTTATAGAGCCACACACATATTGTAAATAAAATTTGTGTTATTTATAAGTGAAGAATGCTTAATAGCGGTGATAATTGTATATTAAAAAAAATGTATACACATCCACTTTATTTATATATATATATAAGTAAAGTAAAGTAAAGTCAACGGGGCGGCCTAAAGTCGGTATCAGCCAGTCAGCGAGGGAGTCTATCCCCTTTTCAATAGCGCTAGACCAAGGAGATTGTTGCAACATCTGAGGTGAAGCGCCACACCTACCATCAGCTCCTTACTTTACCGCACAGATCCCTATGCTAGTCATACGCTGAGTTGGCGGGGACCGGTATCGAACTAGGAACCTTGTGGTTTCTAGCCGAACGCTCTACCAACTGAGCTAACCCGGCCTATATATATATATATATATATATATATATATATATATATATATATATTTTAATTAATTCTTAATGTATCAATGATTTATATCTGGTCATTGTACAAACAAACATACAGATATACAGACAGACAAACAGACTCTTTCTTAATATATATAATATATATATATATATATATATATATATATAAGAAAGAGTCTGTTTGTCTGTCTGTATATCTGTATGTTTGTTTGTACAATGACCAGATATAAATCATTGATACATTAAAGAATTAATTAAAAAAATGAATAAAAAATAAAACAAATTAATAAAGGAAAAAACATAATAAAAAGCAAATAAAAGAAAAATACAAACAAGTTGTTTATTCTTATATAAACAACTAAAAAACATAAATAAAGAATAAAAGTTATTAAAACAAATATATAAAAAATAATTTTTATTAATCTATATCTAAAAATAGATAAGTTTAATTTTTAACATTTTAAATACCGGGCAATGCCGGGTAGCTCTGCTAGATATTTCACTTTTTTTTTAAGAATTAAGAGTAGAAGTTTTGTCCTTGGACAATGCATTAAGGGTCTGAAATGTGCTGGACAGGTACTGAAAATTCTTGGCTTAATCAGGAAGGGGATGACCTCAAGCCATAAAATGGATGTGCTATTTGATATATTTATAATTCCACATTTCAACAAATTTGACTCATCATTTCTCAAATTTCTTTAACCTTATAATAAAAAATAATTTTAAATTCAAAATTTTTTAAAGGAGGCATAAAAAAAAAAATTTAATAAAAAACAAAACAAGGTTATTTCCTTCTTTTTTTGACTGAGAACTTTTCAATATTCTTTCAGATGAAAGTGATTTTTTGTCTGCTAAAGTCTTTGAATGATTTATTTAACATTACCAATTTCTTTATTAACCATTGTTTCTTCTTTTGACCAACAGCTTTGTAAAGAAGCTCTTGCACAAGGATTCACTCAGTAAGTTTGTCATCTAGATTGTTTTTGAAAAAAAATTTTTTTGAATTTTTATTTTATCTTTTACACTGACCCTCCTCCCCCCTGTACTGGTAATATTAAACATAGGTAGACAGCCCAGCACAGGCATTAAGGCTTTAAGAAAATACAAAACAGTTTGACTTGTTTTGCTACTAAAGGAATCTCTTTTCAGCTTCTGTAAGTCTTTCTTTTTTTTTTTCAAGTGTCATATAATGGCCAAAATGAAAAAATTATTCTTTCTTAAACTTATGCTGTCTTTTAGTCCAGTTTTTAATTCTTTACTTTTATTTCCCTTTATTCTACAGTGTAACTTTATTTAAAATTTTTTAATACTGGTGTAGGGATTATCTTCCCACTGAGTTGTCGCTTGTTCTCACCAGGGGCTATAGTATTTAAGCGCCTGGTTCAAACATCTCTTTCTCTTTTCCGGTTGCTCGACTACGAGACACATGGGTTAGTTAAGGTCTACCCCTTCTCGTTGGGGCTTCGTCCCCCCCCCTTACATTACTGTGAGTTATTCACACAGCATGGACTATTCCTAGTCTCATGTCTGTAGCCTTTATGTTTATCTTTTTACCATTCATGAATGTGTCTTTATCTTTATTTATGTACACCTTTTTAAATTGTACCCTTTTATCCATGTGCTGTATACGTATTAAATGTTTTGTTTATCAAACCTTTGTCGGAGTTTGTATCTTCAAGATGATATCACTTTAACCCCACACTGGTCATGTGTGCTATGCCTACTCCTCCATAGGTAGACATCCCAGCACAGGCATTAAGGCTTTAAGAAAATACAAAACAATTTGACTTAGTATAAGTCATAACTTAGGAAATTCAAAGGCGTCGGTATCTTTGCACATACAAATACGTTTAAGTGCATACATATGTATGCATGCATTTTATGGTATAGTTATAGTTCTCTTTTTTTCTTTTTTTTTTTACCCAAACTGCTTTTACATACTGACCATGTGCTTATCTCCTCCTCCCTCTCCCCCCTCCTCTGACATACTATACTAATGTACATTATTACTCTATCTCTTTCCAAGAATTATTCTTTTCTTTTCTTTCCAGATTTAAAGTAAAGGTTGGATCCAACGTAGATGATGATATCCGAAGATGTCAAATTGTCCGTGATGAAATCGGACCAGAAAATATTTTGGTATTACAAAGATTTTCATTTACTTTCTTAAAGATTTGTGTGTGGGGAGGGTATTGGATTATTCTTGGATATAAGCTTTAAACAACTTCTGGTCTGAAATAACATTGCATTCTAGGAAAAATCAATTTACTAATTACAAAAAAAACAAAAAAACATAATTAATGTAAACCATTTAATACAACGTTTCTTGCAAGGAAAAGGACATCTTGCCAGTGTTGGGTTTACTATCTGGATTTGCCTATTTGGAACTTTACTCTTTCTGAATTTAATGCTGAACTGGATTGTATAATCTTTATTGACTTGGGACTTGATACCAATCATTTTTTTAGTTAACTGAAACTAAACCCTGTTCACAAGTTTATTCTTTGTATTAGCATTTAGTAATCCACTCCTTTGAACTGAGGGGATTGTGAAAATTTTCTGAATTTAAATTTGCTTGTTCACCATTTTAGAAGTGACTAAATTTCAGTGTGTTTCTGACCATCATTGGGTTTTAAAGTTTTAATTTAGGAATTCTTCTATTAAGTTTTATCTTAGAGAACATGCTACTAAATTCTAATTTAAGGATCCATTACTAAGTTTTAATTTAGAGATCCTTAGGGCCGGTTTAGCTCAGTCAGTAGAGTGTTCGGCTAGGAATCACAAGGTTCTTGGTTCGATACCGGCCCTCGACAATTCAGCGTATGAGTAGCACAGGGATCTGTGCGGTAAAGTAAGGAGCTGATGGTAGGTGTGGCGCTCCACCTCAAATGCTAAAATAATCTCCTTGGTTTAGTGCTAGTGAAAAGGGGATAGACTCCCTCGCTGTCTGGCTCATACCAACATTAAGCTGCCCTGACAAGTTTACTTTACTTACTACTGTAAGATTCAAGTGAATATTTGAAGATACAACTCCGACACATTTCTGAGACAAAACATTTTATATAATACAGCACATGAATAAACAAGATACATAAACAATAGAAGATAAAATAGTACATAAACATACATACATAAAAGTTACTGACAAGATAATATAAAGTACACATAATATAAAGGTACAGACATGAGACTAAGAATAGTCCATGCTGTATAAATCACTTACAGTGACTAGTAGCCGGCATTGAGGGCCGAATCTCCAACGAGAAGGGAATGACAATTGTCTAACCCATGTGGGTCTCGTAGTGAGGAGAGGTAGAAAAGAGGAAGAGAAGTTTGAAATAGCCACTTAAATACCAGAGTCCCTAGCGGGAACCAGCGACATCAAGCGGGCAGACAACTCCTCAGGCAAATGCGAAATTAACCCCTACACTACTAAGATAATCCCCAGCCATGAAAAACTTTTAAGATGAAACATTGTTATTCACTAATGTATGCTGACTAGTATCTTCATCTTTGTTGTTATTATAATCACAGAATTTCAGCATTGTGTTCTCCAACCTTCTTCAGGTGTCTGTCATAGTTGGTAATCTTCTGGGAATTTCTAACCAAATCCTTTATTCAATCCATGCAGAGGGATGGAGGAGTAGATTATCCTTTCTCATTTATTCTTTAAATATATCTTATATCAATTAATTCTTCTAGTTAATTTGATTGAGAGATATTGTTTTTTTTTTTACTTTGACTGAACCAGATCATGTGATTTTTCCATTCACTGCCAGAACCAAGGATTGAACCCATAACACCAGGTAACTAAATAAACTTTAGCCTATGCTTATATCCACAATAGTACACAACTGTCCTGTCAGAATATTTAGTAGTTAGTAGTGGTAACTTGGAGCCTGAAGCTGAAATGTTGTCACTATAAAAACAACCAAGATGAAGATACTAGTCTGAGTACATTAATGAATAATTGTAATTCCTCATCTCAGAGATTAGGCAGAAAAAAGAAGCAGCTTGTTACACTGGTATCATAAAAAGAAGAATTAGTTGATGAAGAGTTACAAAAAAAGTACAAAACTGATATGTTTTGTTTTCTTATTGTTATGAATATTATACAGTACTAATCTTTCAAGTCCTCACTTGATAGCCTTCAAAATCAGCATACAAATCCTGCTTATCATCTATGCTTGAACACTGACATCTGGTAGCAAATATGCAACTATTTCAATCACAGGGTACGTTATAAAAAAAATAAGTTTGATAAAAGTATTATACAAACATAATTGACCCTTTGTAATAAGTAATTGAGAATTACCTCCCCTACTTTATGATTACCTCCCATTTGGAGAACTCTCTAGGGAATACTAGACTATATACACTCTCAATAAGTGCACCAATTATTCTAAGTAGAATAAAGTTTTCCAAAGTCTATTGGTGTTATTGTTTGTCACTACACCCTCTCATATCAATCTATAATTTTTCAGTCTTCTTAGAATATTTTGAATGGGATCAGAAATTTCCTTAGAGACCCAATTCTCTTTATTCTTCTTAGGTTTAAATATTTAAAGAATTCTTTCTTTTTTGTGTTCTCTTCAGATGACTGATGCTAACCAAAAATGGGAAGTGCAAGAATCAATTGAATGGATGAAGAAGAAACTTGCAGAATTTAATCCTATTTGGATTGAAGAACCAACAAGTCCTTGATGACGTTTCTTGGACATTCTACCATTTTCCAAGAGTAGCACTGAAGCCAGCTTTGTTAGATATTCCTATTTTTTGTTGTCACTTGATAAAATGTTTTTACTCAACTCTCAAGAATTATTCCAACAAGTTAAACTTAATGACATTTGTACAATGTTTAATAAACAACGTTAAAAAAGTACAACAAATGTGACACTCAAAAGAATGGCAAAAAATCATATGTATTATGGATGAAAATCACAAAGTCTGAGAATATTTGTTTGAATAGCAGAATAATGAATAATGTCCTCAGGAAAGTTATGAATTCATTTCTTCCTGCAGCTATAGGGCTAGAAATAGTACAGCAGATTGGGCCTCTAGCCTTGGTAGGCAATTAGTTTAGGAGAAGGACAATTCCTAATTCAAAATAGGAGCCTGAAGTCCAATGTTATTTTAAATTTGTTCTGGCATCTCTGGCAATATCTCTCGTGTGG
>CM042146.1:77531651-77546933 GCA_023376005.1 Doryteuthis pealeii | reverse complement strand
TAAGCCACAAACAAACATTTCCCAAAGTTTAACTTGCACAAAAAACTGATACCTTGCCTTTCAATTTTGCCCACATATCCCCATAATGCATTTACAATGCGGCTGTGGCAAGATGAATGACACCTTTTCGGACCAATCTTGCAACAATGGAAAATTTTTGAGAGAAAAGAAGAACAGTTAGAAATATTACAGAATTGGTTCTATGAAAGCAATCATGTACTGAATGGGCTATAAAAATGGAAAAGGTTTACTTAATGAGAGAAGTAAAATAGCCAAGTGGCTTTACTGTTGCGCTGCCAGGGTCAGGACACATGCTCTCCTGTTAAGAACAGAGCAAAAAGAGATTAGAGTGGTTGCTGGAACAGTTATCTGACAAACCACACGGACACGTCCATTTTCTAAGGGACGATAATTATTTAACAGCAAGCAAATACTGCAGGGGTTTTATTGAGAATACACTTTGCACAGGGCAAGCCAAGGGGGCTATCTGGGAAGCTTGGGAACCACTGACATGAGAGTTTTACGAAAGATAACAAGAAGGCAGTTTCAATGTGGTTTTGATTTCTGGGACCATATGACCTTCTAGCACTCCTTTTTTTTTTATCTTCCGATTAAGCAAAGACATGTTTTTCCCATTTACACGTCTAATATCCGGTGGGCTTTTTAACAGAACGATTTTAGATATTAAAAAAAATTTATACAACTAGACCCCTAATCCTAACCCTAAGCACCGGGATATTACGGTGGTGATTCTATGTAAATGAAAAAATATTGTCCTTTTCTAATCGAGAATCAAAAAAGGTAATATGGTCCATTTCTTGAAATTAAAATCCAATCCAAGATTATACCAACACCCATCTATTTGATCATCACTTGTAAGACCGGCGCCAAAAATGTAGCAGAAGTCATCAAAATATCTTTTACTTTCATTCCAATCACCAACTTACTAAGAGCTCCACTGCGCAGCACACTAGCAATAAAAGAACCAGGCATAGGACATCTAATAGACATGTTATAAACAACGGAATGGAGAAAGAAGGAATATAGACAATAGTATTTAGGGAAATAATAACATTGCAAGAAAATAAAATAAGCAGCAAGATTCATCCTATAGACTCTTCATGTTGAATCTAGGTCCAAGCCCCTACGTCATGGTTGGTGCTACTGCGTTTCAATAAGGTAGGGATTTTATGGATTGGAGTGCGCGCCATACTTATCTGTGCAAAATTTTATTCTTTTGGTAAGTCCAAAATAACAAATCATCTGGACCATGACCTTTAGCACACATTTTGTCTCGTAAAGAAAAGGACATAGTTTCATTTACACCGTCAATATCCGGTTGTTAGTTACGGGTTATGGGTTAAGGCTAGGAGTTAGGGTTGGGTTAGTTTTATAATAAAAAAAAAATCTAAAATGTCTGTTTAAAACAACCGGATATGACGGTGTAAATAAAAACATGTCCTTTCTTAATCGAGACAAAAAGGATGCCTAAATTTCATATGGTCCAAATATCTTTTTAAATAAAGGCTAGAAAAAGAATCCTTTTATGGTATATGCCCACATCTCGGGTATAAATAGAGAGAGAGAGGAGAGAGAGAGAGAGAGAGAGAGAGAGGGAGAGAGAGATAGAGAAGAGAGAGTCGGTCAAATAAATAACATATTCTATTGTTTTAGAGGGACTCCTATTAGAGTTGTATATTTTGTTGAAAAGTTTTGATATAAACTAGGTTTGTGCTCAACATCAAGATTCCCCATTTTGTTATTATTTATTGGTTGGATTAATGGAACCACATTACCTTAGGCCACCCCTTTTCGATTAGGATCATTGGGCCATTTTTTTTTCATACACCGTTAATATCCGGTTGTTTGTTAGGGGTTAGGGTTTAGAACCCAACCCTACCCTAACCCCTAACCCTAACCCCTTAACAAGCAACCGAATATTAACCCGGGTAAATGAAAAAAAAAATGACTAATGACACGGAAAATTTGAAAAGGGTGCCTTAAGGTAATATGGTCCGATAATGTAGTTTCCTCTCAAGAATGAATTAAAAACAAATAACAATTAACTTAATATATTGCCGGAGCAAAAACTAAATAGCAGAAGAGAATGAATAAAGGAATGAAGATACAAAGAGGAATAAACGCGTGTATATTGAAATATGAAAGTTTGAGAAAGTTCCTTTAGTGTTTGGTTGGGTTGATTATTAAACATGTCTGATGTATGAAAGTAAGGTGTACAGCATTGTGTACTGTGTGTACTTATGTAGTGTTATATCAGTGTATAGGAGTAGTTGAGGACGAAAGTCCCTGCTCAAGGGATGAGACATATCTTGTCTCTAGGGCCATCATAAGAGAAAGAGAATTGAGGTCTTTGCAACCTTTCTTTTAAAACTAGGCCCCCGTGGCTGCTATGGCAACAATATGGTGCCATTGCTGACAGTTTATTGGAGAAATTCTTTGACAGACATGGGGAGGTAATCCCACAGTTCTTGTTTTGTTGGTATAGTTGATAAGCCGAGGGGGAGTTGCTCTTGGCTTTTTAGTCGTAGTTTAGATACCAGCCATGACTGTCCTCATTTAGTGTTGTTAGATATTTAAAAAGTTTAACCTTTGTTAGTCATATTCAAATCGTGACAAAGAGTTTTCAAACGCTACTAATGACTTGATGGTATTACCAGGTGTAGCTTTACTTTGGCATAACGCCACAAAATAGTTTTGCGATACTTACCGCTTGTGATATTTCTTGGCTTTGATGGTTTTTATTTAACACTAGATAGAAAAATCTGATTTTCTTCTTCCCACCATTTCTGCTCGATTAGTAGTAGATAAGTGTTGCGTTTGAGTTTGCAAAAATAATTGCTCAATAAAATGTAGAGATGCCAAAAAACAACAAACAAAAAAATGTCTTCGTTTCATCATTCGGAAATTTTAAACTCGACTTCCTGTTGCTTGAATCTATGCTCTCTCTCTCCGGTCTTAAAATACAAACGGTGAAATCAGGAAATTTATGTTTTCCGCTCACTCATCTTAAATTCACAATTTGTTTCTGACTGTCCCATAATGCTTGTGTAATGGTTCATAAAGCTGTAGATTATGTTTAGAGCAGGTTTAGGAGGAATTAAAGAAAAAAAAGAATGTATTCTAAAAATAAGACAAAGTCATGACTGGACCGACGCCAAAAATCAAAACTTCCGCAACTAACGGACATTCTGAGACCGGGGGGAGAAAGATTTCATAGTAGTAGAGAGCAGAAAAGCAGCCGGCCAGTTGAACAGATGAATTCACGTACCAATCCTCTCGAACCGGCGTTAACAAATTACAAGTAAAGCTTTAACACTAATAAGAATTTGTAAAAAGGAATATTCATTAACCAATTTGTAACTCGTTGGTCATTTGATCAATTGTATAATGACACATATAAGGACAATTTATTACAAACTCAAACTTCTTTGTTCATTTCTTGTATATTTTTGTTTGTTCTTTAATGTTACTTTCACATAAAATCTCCAACCAAGTATACAACACTTGCTTCGTTTTAGCCAGATTCAATTGTATCTAGTTCGAATTAGAGTTAAATGAGTCACACACGTTGCGGTAAGCGAGGAAGCTGATGATAGGTGGGCGCTTCGTCTCAGATTACTAAACAAAAGACAATCTCCTTTGGCTAGCTGATACCGACTTTAGGCCACCTCGACGACTATATATATTACTTTTACAATGCTTTCCATGTTATGGTGGTATCAGTGCTGCTGTATGTCTACATCACTTTGACATTGACGAGGGCCTAGGTAAATAGGCTAAGATGGGAGGTGTGCGAAGAATTTCTACGTGTGATTTTGAAAATATTTGTGGAAACAAACACCCCACAAGGAAGCAGCTATACGGGCCACCTGCCGTCCTATCACACAAACCACCAAGTAAGACGAACCAGTGCATGCTGGACACTGTGGGTGAATCATAAAATAAGCGTCTCCTATAGAAAACCAGCGCAGGACATGTTAGTGTGTTGTGTGGGGGGAGGCTTGAGCAAAGACCTACATTACCTCCTCTGTGCAGATACTGGATGCTGCGCGGAGGATCTTCCAGAGGCCATGGGAGGGTTGGCGTAAGGTGTCATGGATATTCATGCTGACGCGACATGATGATGATGATGATGATATATTATATATATACGAGGTTGGGACGTCATATCTGTTGATGATGGGGTTTTTTTTTACCAAATGATCCAAACACTGCACACTGAGTGGAAGAGTGTGTTGAATGCAAAGAAAGGGACCCATATTGTTAAAAAAGACCTCATTTTGATTCGATTCCATGTGAGTATCTTGATTCAGTACATAGCTATTGTGTTTGTGTTGTGTGTGTGGTATATATATATATATATATATATATATATATATATTATATGTGTGTGTGTGGTGTATATATATTATAATATATATATATAATATGTATATATGTGTGTTGTATATATATATACCGAAGGCGGAACTAGTGAGGATTAAACAACAAACAAGAAAATTCCTGATTTGTCTTAAAAAATAATTTTTGTTCCACTATATGTAGTTATATAATATATATATATTTATGTATATATATATAATGTACGTGAATACATATAAATGTATATATATATATATATATAAATATATATATTATATATATAGTATATGTGTGTGTGTGTGTGTGTGTGTGAAGGTGCGCTTAGCATAATTAGTTATGCGTATTAAAGAAAAAGATTTTGGCAGTTCAAATTTCGATAGATGCTTACATTTTCTTCGGCGCAATTCCTTTTGAGAAGCGCATTGAATTTCACTTGTTCCTCCCAAATTATGGGGAATTTAAATTGGCTTGGCACACTGAGCTCGTAGTCTTCGTTAGGCATCATTCTTGTGTCGTATCCTGCTCGTGGACGGAGGAGTTGGTAAAAACATTCTATCCTTTTCTCAACGGCATTTAACATGAAGTGAATACAATCAGCATCCCTGCAGGTGAGTAAGATGCCCACCAAAAAGGAGCGTTTCGGAAAAATGCAACACGATGGTGAGGCTCCAGTTTTGGACTCGAGAGTGTAGAGTCACTCATTTCGTTAATATTACTCAAGTCCACTTTGATCAGATTGGTAGTAACCTGTTGGATCCCATCTAAGGGTCGAATAGATCTATTTAGAAATGATTAGCATTAGATAGGAATACTTGAATCTATAAATTGTGTGCAAAACAATAAAAATCATATTAAATAGAAATAGTTACTTGAAGTTGTAATGGTTCTAAGCTGAGATTCTTGTTAGAGTCAGGTTTATGGGAACAGAAAAAGAGGGATCGTATTTCTAGAAATAGACTGACCGACGCCCAAATTCAAAAACTCCCGCGAAACTTAAAGACATTCTGATGAGCGGGAGGACAAAATGATTTCAGTTTAGGAGAGGCAGAAAGGCAAGTGGCCAGCTGCAGTCACGAATACCAGTCTTCTTAGAATCGGGGTGAACTGTGAGATACAAGTAAGCTTTAACGACTGATAAGACTTTGTTTTTAAATAGGAAAATTCATTAACCAAACCACAAACTTTTTAACTTATTGTTCATTTATACAATTATAATACACATATAATGGATAATTTTGTTTAACTTAAACTTCTTGTCTTCATTACTTGTACTGTTTTGCTTGTTTCTTTTGTTGTTACATTTTCTCATAAATTACCTATAACCAACATACAACAAAATTCCTTGCAAATTAGTAGTATTCAGATAGAATACAAGAAACTAATATATTATAATATTATATATAATATATATATTATATATATATATAGTATATGTGTGTGTGTGGTGTGTGTAAAAAAATCATTAGTATTGAAGAATAGTTGTTTGAAAGCTACAAATGTTATCATTAGTTTCTTTAATCCATACTTGCAAAGAATAGTAAATAAAAAAGTCTGAATTCGGTATTAATAATAAACAACAAAGGTTACGATGCTATAAGATCAACCAACCACCAACAACCAACCAACCAACCTACCAATTCAATGCCTGGGTAAAAGTAAAACATAATTTTCAAATTGCCTCCAATTGCGAACGCTGTTCGTAATTCATCTTAAATTAATTTTCTCTCTTTGTGAAATGTGATGTCTGCCACGCCATGCGCTAATAAGTCGAATGGACTGAGTCATTGTTTGAATTTCTCTTGAAATGTCAGTTTATAAACCGGAATTGTTGTTTTTGTGTTTTTTATTACATATATTAAAAATAAAATAAAAGAAAAGCAAAAAATGTCTTTGATGGAAAAGCTAATTCTCAAGTTACGGGGGCTATAAAGTAAAATTTCCGCTGTACTGAGCAGCCAAAGTTTTTCACGTGGAGATGATCAATAGACGCCGCCTTCTTGCGATATAACAGTCAAATAAGAACACTTCATTTCTAAGGCAATTGTCTGCCTGTAACAAAATTACTTAGGTTCGTTGGAATGAATGCTGTACTTCAACTGCATTTTGTTGCAACGCATAAGACCTAGGCGGCAAAATAGCGAGCTTTTCTCCATCTGTACAACAGGCAAAAGAGTCACTAAACAGAACTTTTTTAACAGCATCCGAGAATCTATTCAAATTTTTTGTTTGTCCATCCCTCACTCCTTAAAGATTTCGAAAGAATACAAGAATTTCTTTCTTTCCTTGTCTCTCCATAATTTCAAATTCATTAGCGTTGGAAGGACGAAGCCGAATATTCCCAACAAGATTAGAGTGTAAAAAAGAAATACACCCCCCAAAAAAAAAACAAAAAAACAACAAAAAAAACAAAACAAAAAACAAACAAACAAAACCCAATAAGCTAAATAACTCACTGTTTGTTTTTTGTTTTGTTTTTTTGTGTATTTTTTAAAAAAACCAGGTGATTCCCGAAAGTTTCAGGTTAATAATGTCTAAAATTGCTTGATTAAGAAGGTAGCAGAGTTCATGTTTCATTTGATAAGATTATTTACAAAGTACTTAATATCTGCTCTGTTCCGTCCGTTCTGTCAGATCGTCTGATCCTCTGTTTGTCAGTCTGTCTGTTCTCTGTGTGTCAGTCTGGTTTGTCTCTGTCTCTCCTTCTCTCTGTCCTCTCTGACAACAAACCCTTTCACTGTTCTTTTTTTCTCTCTCAAAACTATTACCTCGTTATTTTACATCATTTTGTGTTCTTCGTTGTCAATTCATCTTTCCATTCAACTTATTTTTTGTTACTTCTAGCGCTTTCTTCTTCTTTCTTATCTTTCTTTCTTTTCTTTGCATACATTTCTTTTGTTCTACTACTGTAATGCCTCCAGTTACTTATTAACAACGGAATTCTATCGTTTATGTAATGATATCACGTTTTCATGACATTTTGCCCGAAATTTTTGGTTGGCTTGTCAAACACTTTAGAAAACTTTAACTCTCTAAAAACAATTTCTTCACAACAAATTTTCTCCTGGCGGATGACATAAGGTTTGAAACTAGATGAGAACAATTTCCAAAAATAAAATGTATATAAAAGAAATATTCCTGTTTGTTTTATCACCTTTGTTCCGCCTATTTACTGCTTGTTTTTAAAGCGGGACAACAGAAAACACCGGTCGCACACATTGAAGATGGCACAAAGTCGTGCGGAAAGCGCCGTGAAGAAACCTTATGGTGATTCCTACACCAACTCCACCCGGATATTAAAAGGATGGCCAGACAGTCAAAAGGATCGAACAAAAACTCGTCCGACAAGAATTGGGTGAGTTACCAAAACATGTTTAAAAGAAAAAATTGCTGCCAATATATATATATACATATATAGTCAATCCATAAGGCCACCGTGTTTTACGTATCCGTCTCTTCAGTGTGGCTAGACATTTGCAGGGCTACTCCAACCGGGATTGGAATACCAAACTATCATATATAGTATATATATATATATATATATATATATATATATAGAGAGAGAGAGAGAGAGAGAGAGAGAGAGAGACGGAGAAAGAGAGAAAGAGAGGAGAGAGAGAGACGGGCAGGTAAATTTGACGCCCTTTAAATTTACAATTTGCACATTGAAATTTATTTTCAGGTTTTGTCTACTGGCACCAAAACTAGAGTCAGAAATAGTAGAACTAGTTAGAATATGGAGGCGCGGGTCTAATGGTAGAGTCATAGGAAAGGACTCGTCGATCCGAGTTCAATTTCCTGGACAAGCTTTATTTTCACATAGCGCTAATACCCTTGGGGAAAGCTATGAATCCAATTCTCCCTCCAAGCTATGGGTAAATAGCAGGGCAGACTGGCTCTATAACCTGGCTAGGTAACCAGTCTAGAGAAGAAAACCTCTTGAGATTCAAAACTGTTGAAACTCTGCTTAAGAATTGGACCTTTGTCGCATGCATGTCGTGTGGAGGGGTTGGTAAATAGGTATTTAGAACGACATGTGGACTATTTGGCATTCACACTGGAACTCGCAATACGAACATTTCTGAGTGTGAAAGAGTTGGTTTCAGTTCATTGTAATTATTAAAGTACAAACATTTCGGAATCCTCACTTGTTTTTGATAAGAAAACGAACTCCCGAATTTAATTACTGGGATCCACATCATGATTGCAACGACCCAGTGTAGCGATTGTCTGCCCTTGCTGAGAGGGACGATGCCCCCGCCCCAACTAAGCTTGTACCCATGTGAGCACGGTTCTCTATAGACTCTTCTATTGTATAAAGAACTCTTCTTACTTCCCAAGACTTTCGTCCTGACTTGTTCGTATCTGTTATACATTCTTTCCATGCGCTCAGGACAAGTAAAGTCTGTATTGTTTTTATATCTGTACTTCATTGTTTAGTTGTATTATGTTACATATTCACCGATGTTTGGATGGTTTCTCTGGAAGTCTTCTTACGTATTAGAAACCAATTTAACCACCAAGCCAAAAACCACATTTAATCTTATACCATTAAGTCCACAGGTCCTTGCCAAGGACATCGGAGTGTCATGGGTTTCTATTAGGCAGTAGTTGCAGGAAGCTTCGCTATTCTCATACAAAATAAGAAAAGACAACATTTTCATAACAGCCATGAAGGACAAGAGAAATACGAGTTGCAAAGCTTTTCAACAAATTCACACCAAACATGCTTTGCTTTTTTCTCAGATAAGAAAATATTCTTGCCAAGAGTCAGATGTGAACTCACAAAATCAGTTGGTTTTGCTCTGTCTCGGACAAAATGTACCGATAGTGATGTAAAGGCAAACAACCACTCGACATCATGGTTTTAGTGGGGCACGTAGCGGATGGTGATGGTGAATTAGCCTTGAATTCGTTTCGGTCTCGGTTTTAACCTCTGCTTTTTACTTAAACGAGAATTTTCTACTCTTTCGCTTAATGGCGTTATTCTACCTTTGAGTAATTTCCTTTTTATCAAAGAAACTATCTGATATTTCTGTAATTTATTAAAAACCCATGGCTTAGTTATATTGGGCTACGGTCCCTGCTATTTGTTATATATAAAATATCGAGGTAGGGTTGTCATCCTTGTTCTTACGAAACCCTCACTATCAACAACCAATCACAGGCCTGCATTCTTTTAAGCGGGCAAAACCAAAGAGGACCCAAATTCTTTCCTTTTTCTTGAACGAGTCTTCCCGAAGACAAGAAGTTGCAACATGGCACTATATTCTTCCGAGCGACCAGATAGCCGTAACGAGGGACTCCGATAATTCACCCTACCTCAGGAACTCAGTTAAGTGGACGTATTTATATAATCATTCCTGCAGACAAAACTAGTTTGCAATTAATTTATGTTCTTTTATGTATGATAATACAATCGTTATTGAATCTTCGTCGTGGTTTTCGTGTTTTTCTCCTTTTAACCCCTGTCTTGCCACACGGTTTTTAAACCTGTTGAGAAGCTTGACCTTGCTCAGAGGTTTTTAATTGCCGAAATCGTTCTGATTCGTTCACCGTGAGAGACAATGCACGCGTTTCACCGAAATGGAAGCATATCGCGCAAAGGTACAATATGGCTCAATCCCAAATCAGAATCGTCCGTCTGCATGGTGTAATTTTGTCTGCAAAGGGGACTTACTGACCATTTGGTAAGTTCGATTCTCACAGGTGGCATATTACTTCTGGACTTTCTCAAATATGAGTAGAAAAAGATTCTTTTTTTTTTTTTTTTGGCGATATCGAAAACTTGTAAAAATTTTCAATCTTCGTTTAAACTTAACTCTTTCCATTACCCCACTCCCTTATTGTTTCTGAATTCAACACAATTTGCTGTTACATCATTTTAGAGAGAGTCTAAATTTACCTGGAGCTCTTTCGATCGTTATTTTAAGAGGAAATCCAAATAAATCAAATGGGGTACGGTGGTTTATATTGATATACTTACCGATTTCATTACCTCGTCCAATAGTAAACCGTGAAACCGTCTCCTTCGTATTCACCGCTTGCTGTCTGTGTTCAGTTGCTGTAGTGCAAGAATATCCGGTGCCGATTCTGCAAATGGAAGTTCAGTTAAGCAGCAAAAACATAAAAAAAAGTTCAGGAGTAAAATAGTATTCTTGTCTTCATTTTTTTCTTTTTCTTTTTCTTAGTTTCCTTTCAAACGCCCTAATTTGGAGACACCACTCGCTAGTCGTTTATTCTGCAACTGACACAAATCTTTTCATACTTTCTATTTATCAGCGTTTGATGTGCCTCGTTGGTTGTTGACAGAGTGTCGTGATATTGAATTTAAAAAAAAAAACCCCAAAAACTTATATTTGCCTCTCAAAGATTTGGGCAGTGTTTAAACTTTTCCCTATTTCAATATTAGGTCAAGGTAATACATAAACCCAATATTTTAGACTTATTTCCGGTGCAGGTTATCATTGTGGAACGAGACAAGGTGCTTTGGTAAACAGACAGCGCTTTGGCCAGTTTTTAGAAATTCTGGTTTGGTTATTCTTACACCCGTTCAAAAAATGTCATATGAGATAAAAAGGCAAGCGCCTCGTTTACTCAAACTCTTTTGTTCTTCAATGATTACCGCCTCGGAAAATAATGTTGAAAAACATTTTGGCTTCGGATTTACCTTACTGTACTTTCAACCTGCTCCCTTCATTTCTGAGTCCCAAATGGGCTATTGTTCCCTCACCCGAGCGGGGTTGCAACAGTGTCCCTTTAGCGACTGGCATGAGATACAAAAGAGAGTTATAAGTTGTTATTGTCCAATCGATCCGATAAAAATGACCGAATTTCTCAGCCTGCTAAAATGGGTTCATTCCTAACTCCTGTGTCCCCTGATACAGGAGAGTTCCATTCAAGTATCCCCTACAGAGTTCAATCCTGGCAGTTCCAATTGTGAGAAAATGCATGCGCACTGATTTCATGTCTGTGACTGTCTATGCGAATTAAGAGTTAGATTAAAATTCATAAAGGATTGAATTCTGACATCATTGGGAAACATATGTAATTTTGGAGTTTAATTTAAAAACCCTCAACACCAATGGGCTACGATTCATAAGAGAATGACTATTTCCACCCTGACCGGGCCCCCTTTCACCTAATAATCTTTATGGGTTCAGGTTCAAAAAGAACTTGTAAAATTCCCAAAATAAACGTTCAGAATGAGTTTTGTAACAACGTGTTTAATCTGTTCTATTTGTAAGTGAAAACCATTACCTTTTCGAAATTCCTCAATTTTTCAAGAGACACAAATGTAACCACAAGGTTTACCCGTACGGCGCTTAACCTTGAGGAAAAGTTGCTTACAGGTCTATGGAGGAACAAAAGATTAAGTACATGTGCTTCTCTTTCGTTTTTACATTCTGTGAAACTTATCTTGTTTCCTCATGACTGTTGGCAACTATTCCTACAAGGTAAAAGCGCCGTACGGGTAACCTGTGTGTTACATTTGTGGTCTCTTGAAAAATTGAGGATTCGAAAAAGGTAATGTTGTCACTTACAAAAGAAAGATAAAACGTTGTTACAAAAACTCGAACTGACGTTATTTGGATTTTTACAAGTTCTTTTTGAACCTGACCCATAAAGATATTTAGGTGAAAGGGGCCCGGTCAAGGGTGGAAATATTATCATTCTCTTATGAATCGTAGCCCATTTGGTTGAGGGTTTTTAATTAAACTCCCAAATATACATATGTTTCCCATGATGTCAGAAAATCAATCCTTTATGATTTTAATCTAACTCTTAAATTCGCACTAGACAGTCCACAGACAATGAAATCAGTGCGCATGCATTTCTCACAAATTGGAACTGCCAGGGATTGAACTCTGTAGGGATACTTGAATAGGAACTCTCCTGTATCAGGGGACACAGAAGTTAGGAATGAAACCCATTTTAGCAGCTGAGAAATTCGGTCATTTTTATCGGATCGATTGGACAAAAACAACTTTAAACTCTCGGTCTCTCATGCCAGTCGCTAAGGGACACTGTTGCAACCCCGCTCGGTGAGGAACAATAGCCCATTTGACTCAGGAAAATGAGGGAGACAGGTTGAAAGTACATAAGGGTAATCCGAAGCCAAAAATGTTTTCAACCTTATTTTTCCGAGGCAGGTATCATTGAAGAACAAAAAAGGTTGAGTAAACGAGCCGCTGCCTTTATCTCATATAGACATTTTTTGAAGGGTGTAAGAAAACCCAAACCAGAACTTTTCTTAAAAACTGGCCAAAGCCTGATCTGTTTACCAAAACCTTTCTCGTTCCACAATGATACCTGCACCGGAAAAATAAGGTCTAAAAAATATTTGGGGTTATTAATTACCTAGACTAATATTGAAATAGGAAAAAGTTAAACACTGCCCAAATCTCTTGAGAGCAAATATAAGTTTTTTGGGTTTTTTTTTTAAATTCAATATCACGACACTTCTGTTCAACAACCACGAGGCACCCATCAAACGCTGATAAATAGAAAGTATGAAAAGATTTTTGTGTTCAGTTGCAGAACTAAACGACTAGCGTGGTGTCATCAATTAGGGCGGTTTGAAGGGAAACTAGAAAAAGAAAAAAGAAAAAAAAATGAAAGACCAAGAAACCTATTTTTACTCCTGAACTTTTTTTTATGTTCTTGCTGCTACTGAACTTCCATTTTACAGAATCGGCAACCGGCATTATCTTGCACTTACGTGCAACTGAAAACAGACAGCAGCGGTGAATACGAAGGAGACGGTTTCACGTTTACTATTGGACGAGTAATGAAATCGGTAAGTATATCAAATAAACCCACGTACCCATTTGATTTATTTGATTTCCTCTTAAAATAACGATCGAAAGACTCAGGTAAAATTTAGACTCTCTCTAATGATGTACCAGCAAATTGTGTTGAATTTCAGAAACAATAAGGGAGTGGGGTGAATGGAAGAGTTAAAGTTTAAAACGAAGATTGAAAATTTTACAAGTTTTCGATATCGCCAAAAAAAAAAAAAAAAAAAAGAATCTTTCTACTCATATTTGAGAGTCCAGAAGTATATGCACCTGGTGAGAATCGAACTTTACCAAAATGGTCAGTAAGTCTTGCAGACAAAAATTACACCATGCAAGACGGACGATTCTGATTTGGGATTGAGCCATATTGTACCTTTGCCGGATATGCTTCCATTTCGGTGAAACGCGTGCATTGTCTCTCACGGTGAACGAATCAAACGATTTTCGGCAATTAAAACCTCTGAAGCAAGGTCAAGCTTCCTCAACAGGTTTTAAAAACCGTGTTGGCAGACAGGGGGTTAAAAGGAGAAAAACACGAACACGACGAAGAATTCAATAACGATGTATTATCATACATAAAGAACATAAATTATTGCAAACTAAGGTTTTGTCTGCAGGAATGATTATATAAATACAGTCCACTTAACTGAGTTCCTGAGTAGGGTGAATTATCGGAGTCCCTCGTTACGGCTATCTGGTCGCTCGGAAGAATATAGATGCCATGTTGCACGTCTGTTCTCGGGGAGGACTCGTTCAGAAAAAGAAGAATTGTCTCTTTGGTTTTTCCGCTAAAGAATGCCGGCCTGTGATTGGTTGGTTGATAGTGAGGTTCGTAGAACAAGGATGACAACCCTACCTCGGATATTTTTATATATAACAATAGCAGGGACCGTAGCCCAATATAATTAGCAATGGGTTTAATAAATTACAGGAATATCAGATAGTTCTTTGATTAAAAAGGAAATTACTCAAAGGTAGAAATGAACGCCATTAAGCGAAGAGTAGAAATTCTCGTTTAAGTAAAAGCAGAGTAAACGAGACCGAAACGAAATTAAGGCTAATTCACCATCACCATCGCTAGTGACCCCACTAAACACCATGATGTCGAGTAGGTGTTTGCTTTACACACTATCGGTACATTTTGTCGAGACAGAGCAAACCAACTATTTGTGAGTTCACCATCTGATCTTGGCAGAATATTTTCTTTATCTGAGAAAAAAGCAAAGCATGTTGGTGTGAATTTGTTGAAAAGCTTGCAACTCGGTATTTCCTCTGTCCTCATGGCATGCATGTTTAGAAAATTTGTCTTTTCTTATTTGTATGAGAAAATAGCGAAGTCTTCCTGCACTACCTGCCTAAATAAGAAACCCAGACACTCACATGTCCTTGGCAAAGGACCTGATGGACTTAATGGTATAAGAATTAAATGTGGTTTTGGCTTTGGTGGTTAAAATTGGTTCTAATACGTTAGAAGACTTCAGAGAAAACCTCCAAACATAGGTGAATATGTACATAATACAATCTAAACAATGAAGTACAATATAAAAACAATACAGACTTTATTGTCTGAGCGCATGGAACATGAAATGTATAACAAGATACGAACAGTCAGGACGAAAGTCTTTGGGAAGTAAGAAAGAGTTCTTATACAATAGAAGAGTCTATAGAGAGAACCCGTGCTCACATGGGTACAAGCCTATAGTTGGGGCGGGGCATCGTCCATCTCAGCAAGGGCAGACAATCGCTACACTGGGGTCGTTTGTCAATCATGATGTGGATCCAGTAATAAATTCGGGAGTTCGTTTCTTATCAGGAACAAGTGAGGATTCCGAAATGTTGTACTTTAATAATTACATTGAACTGAACCAATTCTTTCACACTCAGAAATGTTCGTTGGAGCTTCCAGTGTGAATGCCAAATAGTACCACATGTCGTTTCTAAATACCTATTTACCAACCCCTCCACACGAGCATGATGCGACACAAGGTCAATTTCTTAAGCAGAGTTCAACAGTTTTGAATTCAGAGTTTTCCTTCTCCTAGACTGGTTACCTAGCCAAGGTTATAGAGCCCAGTCTGCCCTGCTATTTACCCATAGCTGG
>CM042146.1:77521651-77529151 GCA_023376005.1 Doryteuthis pealeii | reverse complement strand
GAATTTGTTGTATGTTGGTTATAGGTAATTTTTATGAGAAATGTAACAACAAAGAAACAAGCAAAACAGTACAAGTAATGAAACAAAGAAGTTTAAGTTGTAACAAAATTATCCATTATATGTGTATTATAAATTGTATCAAATGAACAATAAGTTAAAAAGTTGTGGTTTGGTTAATGAATTTCCTATTTACAAAGTCTTATCAGTGTTAAAGCTTACTTGTATCTCAGTTCACCCGATTCTAAGAAGACTGGTATTCGTGACTGCACTGGCCACTGCCTTTCTGCCTCTCCTACTAGAAATCATTTGTCCTCCCCGCTCTCAGAATGTCCTTTAGTTCGCGGGAGTTTTTGAATTTGGGCGTCGGTCAGTCTATTTTTAGAATACGATCCTCTTTTCTTTGTTCCATAAACCTGCTCTAACAAGAATCTACAGCTTATGAACCATTACAACTTCAAGTAACTATTTCTATTTAATAATGATTTTTATTTGTTTGCACACAATATTATAGATTCAAGTATTCCTATCTAATGCTAATCATTTCTAAATAGATCTATTCGACCCTTAGATGGGATCCTAACAGGTACTACCAATCCTGATCAAAGTGGACTTGGAAGTAATATTAACGAATGAGTGACTCTACACTCCTCAGAAGTCCAAAACTGGAGCCTCACCATCGTGTTGCATTATTTCCAGAACGCTCCTTTTTGGTGGGCATCTTACTCACCTGCAGAGGATGCTGATTGTATTCACTTCATGTTAATGCCGTTGAGAAAGATAGAATGTATTTTACCCAACTCCTCCGTCACGAGCAGGATACGACACAAGAATGATTGCCTAACGAAGACTAAAGAGCTCAGTGTGCCAAGCAATTTATCCATAATTGGGAGGAACAAGTGAATTCATGCGCTTCTCAAAGGAATTAGCGCGAAGAAAAATGTAAGCAGTCTCATCGAAGATTTGAACTGCCAATTCCTTTTCTTAATACGATAACTATTATGCTAAGCGCACCTCACACACACACACACACACACACATATATATATATATATATATATATATTATATATATATTATATATATATACATTATATATGTATACGTACATTATATATATATACATAAATATATATATATATATATACATATAGTGTGAACAAAATTATTTTTAAGACAATCAGGAATATTTCTTGTTTGTTGTTTAATCTCAACTAGTTCCGACCTTCGGTCATATATATATACACACACACATATATACATATATATATATATATATAATATATATATATACACACACACACACACATATTATATATATTATATTATATATATATATATATACACACAACACACAACACAATAGTGTATGTACTGATCAAGATACTCACATGGAATGAATCAAATGAGGTTTTTTTAACATAGTCTTCTTTGCATTCAACACACTTCTTCCATCAGTGTTGCAGTGTTTGGATCATTTGGTAAAAAAAAAACCCATCAATAACAGATATGACGTCCAACCTCGTATATATATATATATCATCATCATCATCATCATGTCGCGTCAGCATGGATATCCATGACAACCTTTCGCCAACCCTCCCATTGCCTCTGGAAGATCCTCCGCGCAGCATCCAGTATCTGCACAGAGGAGGTCTATGTAGGTCTTTGCTCAAGCCTCCCCCCCACACACACACTAACATGTCCATGCGCTGGTTTTCTATAGGAAGACGTTATTTATGATTTCACCCAGCAGTGTCCAGCATGCCTGGTTCGTCTTACTTGGATGGTTTGTGTGATAGGAGGCAGGTGGCCGTATAGCTGCTTCCTTGTGGGGTGTTGTTTCCACAATATTTTCAAAATCACACGTAGAATTCTTGTGCAGCTCCCATCTAGCCTATTTACTAGGCGCCTCGTCAATGTCAAAGTGATGTAGACATACAGCAGCACTGATACCACCATAGCATGGAAGCATTGTAAAGTATATATATAGTCGTCGAGGTGGCCTAAAGTCGGTATCAGCTAGACCAAGGAGATTGTTTTTTAGTATCTGAGACGAAGCGCCACACCTATCATCAGCTCCTCGCTTTACCGCACAGTGTGTGACTCATTTTACTCTAATTCGAACTAGATAACATTTGAATTCTGGCATAAACGAAGCAAGTGTTGTATATTGGTTGGAGGTAAATTTTATGTGAAATGTAACATTAAAGAAACAAACAAAATAGTACAAGAAATGAACAAAGAAGTTTGAGTTGTAATAAAAATTGTCCTTTATATGTGTATTATAAATTGTATCAAATGACCAACGAGTTACAAATTGGTTAATGAATTTTCCTTTTTACAAATTCTTATTAGTGTTAAAGCTTACTTGTATTTGTTAACCCGGTTCGAGGAGGATTGGTATTCGTGAATTCATCTGTTCACTGGCCGCTGCCTTTCTGCTCTCTACTACTATGAATCTTTTCTTCCCCCCGGCTCTCAGAATGTCCGTTAGTTGGCGGAAGTTTTGAATTTTGGCGTCGGTCAGTCTGACTTTGTCTATTTTTAGAATACGATTCTTTTTTTTCTTTATTCCTCCAAACCTGCTCTAACAATAATCTACAGCTTATGAACCATTACACAAGCATTATGGGAACAGCAGAAAACAAACTTGTGAAATTTAAGATGAGTGAGCGGAAAACATATTTCCCTGATTTCACCGTTTGTATTTTAAGAGGAGAGAGAGAGCATAGATTCAAGCAACAGGAAGTCGAGTTTAAATTTCGAATGATGAACGAAGACATTTTTTTGTTGTTTTGTTTTTTGGCATCTCTACAATTTTATTGAGCTATATTTTTGCAAACTCAAACGCAACACTTATCTACTACTAATCGACAGAAAATGGTGGAAGAAGAAAATAGAATTTTCTATCTTAGTTGTTAAATAAAAACCATCAAGCCAAGAACATAATCACAAGCGTGTAAGTATCGCAAACTATTTTGTGGCGTTATGCCAAAGTAAAGCTACACCTGGTAAATACCAATCAAGTGCATTAGTAGCGTATTGAAACTCTTTGTCACGATTTGAATATGACTAACAAAAGTTAAACTTTTTAAATATCTACAACACTAGAATGAGGACAGTCTATGGCTGGATATCTCAACTACGACTAAAAAGCCAAGAGCAATCCCCCGTCGGCTTATTCAACTATGACCAACAAAACAAGACTGTGGGATTACCTCCCATGTCTGTCAAAGAATTTCTAATAATAACTGTCAGATGGCGACACTATATTGTTGCCATAGCAACGGGGCCTAGTTTAAAAGAAGGTGCAAAGACCTCATTCTCTTTCTTCTTATGATGGCCTAGAGACAAGATATGTCTCATCCCTTTGAGCAGGGACTTTCGTCCTCAACGTACCTCCTATACACTGAATATAACACTACATAGTAGCACACAGTACACAATGCTGTAACCTTACTTTCATACATACAGACATGTTTAATAATTCAACACAACCAACAACTAAAGGAACTTTTCTCAAACTTTCATATTTCAATATACACGCGTTTATTCACTCTTTTTGTATCTCATTCCTTTATTCATTCTCTTCTTCTATTTAGTTTTGCTCCGGCAATATATTAAGTTATTGTTATTTGTTTTATATTCATTCTTGAGAGGAAACTACATTTATCGGACCATATTACCTTAAGGCACCCCTTTTCAATTTCGTGTCATTAGGTCATTTTTTTTTTCATTTACACCGTTAATATTCGGTTGCTTGTTAGGGGTTAGGTTAGGGGTTAGGGTTAGGGTTTGGGGTTCTAACCCTAACCCCTAACAAACAACCGGATATTGACGGTGTAAATGAAAAAAAAAATGCAATGACACATAATCGAAAAGGGGTGCCTTAAGGTAATGTGGTTCCATTAATCCAAACAATAAAATAATAACAAAATGGGATCTTTGATGTTGAGCACAAACCCTAGTTAATTCAAAACTTTCAACCAAAATATACAACTCTAATAGGAGTCCTCTACAAGACAATAGAATATGGTATTTACTTGAGCCGACTCTCTCTCTCTCTCTCTCTCTCTCTCTCTCTCTCTCTCTCTCTCTCTCTCTCTCTCTCTATTATATACCCGAGATGTGGTATATACCATAAGGAAATTCTTTTTCTAGCCTTATTTAAAAAATATTTGGACCATATGACATTTAGGCATCCCTTTTTGATCTCGATTAAGAAAGGACATGTTTTTCATTTACACCGTCAATATCCGGTTGTTTAACAGACGATTTTAGATTTTTTAAATTATAAAACTAACCCCTAACCCTAACTCCTAGCCTTAACCCCTAACCCGTAACTAACAACCGGATATTGACGGTGTAAATGAAAAATATGTCCTTTCTTAATCGAGATCAAAATGTGTGCCTAAAGGTCATATGGTCCAGATATTTTGTATTTTGGACTTACCAAAAGAAATAAATTTTGCACAGATAAGTATGGAGCAGCAACTCCAATCCATAAAAATCCTACCTATTATTGAAACTGCAGTAGCACCCAACCAATGACGTAGTGGCTGTTGTGACCCTAGATTCAACATGAGAGTCTATAGGAATGAAATCTTGCTGCTTATTTTATTTTTCTTGAATGTTATTATTTCCCTAAAACTATTTTGTCATATATCTCCTTCTTTCTCTCCAATTCCGTTGTTTATAACATGTCTATATAGATGATCCTATGCCTGGTTCTTTTTATTTGCTAGTGTGCTGCGCAGTGGAAGCTCTTAGTAAGTTGGTGATTGGAATGAAAGTAAAAGATATTTTTGATGACTTTGCTACATTTTGGCGCCGTCTTACAAGTGATGATCAAATGAGATGGGTAAGTTGGTATAATCTTGATTGGATTTTATTTCAAGAAATGGACCATATTACCTTTTTGATCTCGATTAAGAAAGGACATATTTTTCATTTACACCGTCAATATCCGGTTGTTAGGGGTTAGGATTAGGGGTTAGTTTTATAAATTTTTTTTAAATATCTAAAAATCGTCTGTTAAAACAACCGGATATTGACGGTGTAAATGAAAAACATGTCCTTTCTTAATCGAGATAAAAAAAAAAGGAGTGCCTAAAGGTCATATGGTCCCAAGAAATCAAAACCACATTAACTGCTTCTTGTTATCTTTCGTAAAACTCTAGTTCAGTGGTTCCCAAGCTTTTCCAGACTAGCACCCCCTTGGCTTCCCTGTGCAAAGATGTATTTCTCAAATAAAAACCCCTGCAGTATTTGCTTGCTGTTAAATAATTATCTCCCTTAGAAAATGGACGTGTCCGTTGGGTTGTCACATAACTGTTCAGAAACACACTCTCAATCTTTTTTGCCTCTGTTCTTTAAACAGGAGAGATGTGTCCTGAACCCTGCCAGGGAACAGTAAAGCCACTTGGCTATTTTACTTTCTCTCATTAAGTAAACCTTATTCCATTTTTATACCATTCCATGTACTGATTGTTCATAGAACAATATCTGTATATTTCTAACTGTTCTTCTTTTCTCTCAAAATAATTTTTCCGATTGTTGCAGATTGGTCCCGAAAAAGGTGTCATTCATCTTGCCACAGCCGCCATTGTAAATGCATTATGGGATATGTGGGCAAAAATTGAAGGCAAGGTAATCAGTTTTTTGTGCAATTAAACTTATGGAAAATGTTTGTTTGTGCTTACAAATATATATATATATATATATATATATATATATATATATATATATGTGTGTGTGTGTGTTTGTGTGTGTGTGTGTGTGGAGACAGAGATATACATGTTGGTTGAGCTTGAAAAACTTCTACTGTTGACGCCTGACTTTGAACCCTATGATAGGACGCCATGAAGATATTTGATGATTTATTGAGTTGTTGATAAGACAACTGACCTCTTGGTTAATGGACAATGTTTAACGGCTCGGAAAATGGAACAGGTGATCAGTGTTCAAATTCTGGCCATTCTAGTCCGTTTCCATTTATTTCGCACTAATGTCCTTGGGAAAGACATGAGTCTACTTCTTCCAGCTATGAGTAAAACTGGATTCATTAGCCCACGTTGTCAACCAGTCTAGGAGAAAGACAACTCTGAATTAAAAGATGAGAGGCACAGTGGACGTGTCAGTCTTATCAAATTATCACAATTTTTTTTCATATCCACTGGAAATTGATTAATCCTATCAAGGAGAAAGTTGACGTCATCTTTTTCTTTTCGGGATAATGATCTTGTAATTAGTTTGTTTTCAGAAATCTGTTCTCTTAACACACCTTGGTTTAGAACAGGGTAGAAATACACGCAGCCTTCTGTAAGAATTAAAGTGATATATACTTGAAGATACAAACTCCGACAAGGGTTGTTAGACAAAACATTTAATATGGTACAGCACATGGATATAACAAGATACATAATACATAGGTGTACATAAACATACATACAAAAGTAGAAGGGAAAAACATAAAAGTACAGACATGAGACTAAGAATAGTCCATGCTGTATAAATCACTTACAGTAATGTAAGGGGGGCCCAAAGCCCCAACAAGAGGGGGGGGGGGTAGACCAGAGTCTCTAACCCATGTGTTCGTACGAGAAGATGTAGCAAAAAGAGGAAGAAGCGTTTGAACCAGGCGCTTAAATACTATAGCCCCTGGTGAGAACAAGCGACAACTCAGCGGGAAGATAATCCCAATACTTCTAATCCATAAAAGCCCTGTCGGCTGTTGAATACATCGACTGCACCTCTGCAGCGGGGTAAGACCCCCAATGGGACTCCGTATTGGCCGTGAGTGGCGACCCGACGGAATCCTGGTGGCTGAGCAGTCCATGACATACAACACTCCACTTTGACTCTCACTTAGGCTAGACGGGCGGTCGGAGAGGCCCCTCCAATCAATCGGTCAGTCACGGCAATTTCTAGCACCTATATGATTGTCCTGACCCTATTTGCCCTTATAGCAACCCCAACCCTTTTTTATCACATAAGTGCTAGAAGGTGGTGGGTGAGGGTCTTAGTGTCGTGGGTATGACGTTAAACTGCATCTAATAGTGAAGTTCCAATTCTGGAGCTCTGGGGAGTGTGGAGTACCTCTTTATCGCCATTATTTTCTGGTCCACTCTGTCCCGGAATGGTAGTACCTATTAGAGCCCCATCTATGGGTTGAATAGATAAAAAAAAACGAGTTCTACAAAAATATACCTGTAAAGCAAAATTGATTACCAAATATTGTTTTGCACTCTAACAATTTATTTATTTATCTACAAACTATTCTCATACAAATTATATATATATATATATATATATATATATATATATATATATGGGAGAATATGTGCTTAATTGAAGTCGTACCTAATTCTGAAAATTAATTGATTAATAATTAATCAATTAATTTTCAGAATTAGGTACGACTTCAATTAAGCACATATTCTCCCAAAAATTGTCGGCAAAAAGCCATATCCAAACACACCGTGTTTACATACTTATCATA
>CM042146.1:77404151-77519151 GCA_023376005.1 Doryteuthis pealeii | reverse complement strand
TATCTTGACATAACTTTCTTTCTAAAGATTACAAAGAAAGATTATAGAGAAAGAAAGGAAAAAATAGGAAAAGCATGTCAATGCCTCCTTTTTATTTGTAGTAATTCACCTAGCAATCAATACATTTCAGTGCTTGTAAAATCTAATAATATATAAACCAAAAAAGTTTTGGTGGAATTTAACAAATTCTGTACATACTACAAATTATAACCGTGAAAAATTGATTTTCGCCTTCTTAATTGCAGGAACCTGAAAAGTTGGTTTCAACAATTGACTTCAGATACATGTAAGTTCAATATTTTTATTATCAATATTTGCACCGCCCTGTCGGCTGGGGCATTAGAATGCACCGACTGCACCTCTGCAGAGGGGTAAGACTCCCCCAATGGGGCCACCTGTTGACCGTGGGTGGCGACTCGTGACGCTTAAGGATAGAGCCTAGGTGGATGAGCAGTTCATGACATGCAATACTCTACTTTGGTCCTATCTTGGGCTAGACGGGCGGTCGGAGAGGCCCCCTCCGACCAATCGGCTGGTCACGTCAAGCCCTAGCACCTATATGATTTTCCCAACCCTATTGCCCTTATGGCAAGCCCCAACCCCTTTTTATCATATGGGTGCTAGAAGGCGGTGGCTGCGGGTCTACATGTCCTGGGAATGACGTTAAACTCTATCTGATGGTGAGTTTCCAGTTTTGGAGGTTTGGGGAATGTGGAGCACCCCTTAATCACCATTGCTCCCTGGTCCACTCTGACCCGGAGTGGTAGTACCTGTTAGGGTCCCATCTATGGGTTGAATAGAAAAACATGAGTTTATAAACAAAATTGTATTATCCATTAAGAATTGATTTATTTCAAAACTTTATCGGCATTAAATGACCCACCGAGGTTGATATGCCGTAAAACAAAACAAACTAAACCAAACCAATATTTGCAGCTTTATGATTAGTGTGTAGGTCAGAATATTTTGAGTCGTTCTTCGTGATTCGATTTGAGTTTTCTGACAGTGTTCGAAATTCACTTAAAGAATTTCCCTGTGAAAATGTTTCTTTGATAATGTCTCCCACTGATAGACAGATTAATAAATTTAAAAAATTACTTCTTTTTTTTATAAACCATTGTAGTAAAAAGTAAAGTAGGTTGAATGGCCTATTGTTGGTATCAGCCAGACAGCGAGGGAGTCTCTCCCATTTTCCCCAACATTAGACCTGGGAGATTGTTTTTGCGTCTGAGGTGGAATGCCACACCTACCACGAGCTCCCCACTTTATTGCACAGGTTCAAGCTGTGCTACTCATGCGCAGTTGACCAGAGTCAGTATCGAACCAGGAACTTGAGGTTCCTAGTTGGATGGTGTACCGATGTAAAACCTTAACATAACCGAATTCAGCACAGTGATTACTTCTGACCGGTACAAGCGAATTCGGTTATGGACCTTTCTACGGATACAACTACCTGACTCTTGTTACTCAAAAAAACATCCATCCTGGCTTAGACAACATTATTTCCATCTTAAGGTCCAGATGAAAGTTTATTAAAAACCGAAACGTTATAATGTCAACTTCACCATAAAGAATAAATTCATCTTTTTTTAATACTTTGTTTTACTATTTACTACATATTGTCGGATTATTTTACCCCATATATATAATATATATATATATATATATATATAATATTATTTATGGACTCTCTCGTCGATTTCGACGCATGAGGGTTCATACAATGAACACCCACACAGTGATTTGTTTATAGTGGTGAAGGTTCGTGTTGGACCATCCGCACTTTTTGGCACAGTCGATAGGAAAGAATTGGTGCACGAATGCCACAAACCCAATCAACGACTGACCTCAGGAATTTTGAATTCAGAGTTTTCCCTCTCCTAGACTGGTTACCTACCCAAGGTTAAAGAGCCCAGTCTGCCCTACTATTTTACTCATAGCTGGAGGGAGAATATATGGATTCATATCTTTCCCAAGGGTATTAGTGCTATGTGAAATGCAAACAGCTTTGTCTGGGATTTGAACTCGGATCAACAAGTCCATTTCCCACGACTCTAATCATATATATATATTATATATAATATATATATATATATATATATAAATCATGGACCTGTGTGTTTCAATTCACGCAAATACATCTGGGAAAGGCATGAATCCATTACCCCTTCTTCAGTTATGGGTACAATAGTAGGACAGACTTGGTTATTTAGTCTAGGTTAGCCAACCAGTCTAGGAAAAAGAAAACTGAATTCAAAACCAGTTTTACTCTGCTTAAAAATTGACCTTGTGTCACATCCTGCACATGGGGAAAGGGCTGGATATATATATATATATATATATATATATATATATATATATATATATATATTTAAACTGTTACAATAAGATATACATAATCTGATGACCGAGAAAAATGCGGCGGAAGTGCTCACATTCGAAACTATTGTATAACTTTTTTCTTTTTTGCAACATCAAGGTTTTTGTTTTGAACTCATATGACTTTTGTCTCCACTCTTAACAACACGGAGTATAAACAAGCTCTGATGATGATTTTCATAAAATCGAAATATTGTTCAATATCAGCTATGTTATAAAATGTTTTCACTTTAACAGCATTTTGTGGTGTTTTCATATCTTTTATATATATTCATATATATATATATATATATATATATATATATATATAAGTAAAATTCAGAGAGTTTCATAAGAAAAAATAAAGATGACAAGAAAATAAAAAAAGTTAAATCTTATTATTAATTTATTCATTTTAAAAAGAAGCAAAAAATAAAATATTTTTAAAACTTATAAAATGATTAACAATTGATTTCTATGGACAAATAATTTCAAAGTATCTACAAAAAGAATTTGAAAAAAGGAAATAAATAAAAACTAAAAAAAATCTCTGATATTTTCCATTTCTTTTCTGTCATAGGATAAAATAAATGATTGTTTGTTGTTTTGTTTTTTAGAGACAAACATTTTAATTGCATATGATAATTTGAATATTTCAGACATGATGTACTTACCCCAGATGAAGCAATTGGTACGTTTCTATTTATAATACTTGCTCTCCCTCAAATCTTTTTTTAAATTTTATTTATCTATTTATTTTTTGTTAGCAATTCTGTAAGGACAAAAATAGATCTCCATTTAACTTATCCTTGAATAAGTGAAAAGAAAATAAGATTTTGTTATCAGTATTCCCCTTTTTTTTTACTCCAAACTAGCCGGATTTTAACTCTGGGGACAGCAACAACTGTTATACTACGTGTGTCCTTGTGTTATTTTTTCTTAAGTTTTTTGGCTACACAGAGTAACTTTGCTGTATGAAATTATACACATGTAGTAAGTAAGTAAAGTCAACGGGGCGGCCTAAAGTCGGTATCAGCCAGTCAACGAGGGAGTCTATCCCCTTTTCAATAGCGCTAGACCAAGGAGATTGTTTTTAGCATCTGAGGTGGAGCGCCACGCCTACCATCAGCTCCTTACTTTACCGCACATATCCCTGTGCTACTCATACGCTGAGTTGGCGAGGACCGATATCGAACTAGGAACCTTGTGGTTTCTAGCCGAACGCTCTACCGACTGAGCTAACCCGGCCCATACACATGTAGGCCTCCATAAATTTGCCCCAACTGTAAACTACTTTTTCAGAGGAGTTATGAGGGTTTTTTTCATGAGTTGTCTCTTTCTACCTTGAATTTTTGCATTGTCTAATTTTCAATCACAAAAAATCTTTGCAGGAAAAGACTTTCCATTTTGTACTGGTTATCACCGTGATTATTTCATACTGTTGGGTTCAAAGTTATATTAACGTCAATTATTGTTGGTTGAACAAACAACTCCGACTAAGGGTATTAAATACAACAATGGACTTTAATATATGGAGCACGTGGAGAAAATACATATAACAAGAAATACGTATACAAGATACATAAGAAACACATATAAAGGATAAGACACAATAATGAAGTATAAAGGAGATACCTCAATTTACATGTGAAAGATACGAAAAGTTCATAAGACAAAGTCACTTACTGACGTTGTCTGTATGGGGGTGAAAACCCCCACACATGAAGGGTGTCGACCAAAGTGTCTAACCCATGTGTGTTCGTTGGGTTATTGAGAAGCAAGAGAGTTTAAACTTGGCGCTTGCCTGCTTAAATAGTCAAGATGCCTCATGAGGAAAAACAGAAACACGAGGGAAGATAACTCTTCCAGCCAAACAAGAGCAGATAATCCCACAATACTACGTGATTAGCCTTTAACTTTTGATGTTGTCTGCAATAAAATGAAAGTTACATAAAATCATAATTTTCTTCTTTTTTGAATTGCATTAATTAGTAGCAGACAGTATCAATGACTGGAGGTTAGCTTTCGTATGTTTGTCGTTTTGAGTACCACAACATTCCACTAACATTATTAGTTTAAGATGAAACAAACCAGGACTCTTTATAGTATAGGCCTGTGTGTAGGATTATCTAGAATCCCGTGTGGATATATATGCAAAACAATTCACGATGAATGAGAACAATTTTATTGCCCGAGCAAACTGAAGCAAAATGAATAAAAAAAAATGACAATGAGTAATAAGAAAGGCTTATACAGAGTTGTATGAAGGAAAGTCCTAATGTGAAAAGAAGGGTATTTAGTAAATTGTAGAGTCCTTGATATATGAGAATGAAAGTGTTGAGTAAAGACTTACATGTTTGGGATAATGCCATGTGATACGAGTGTGTGGGTAGTACAAAGTCCCTGTCCATGACAAAAAGGGAACGGATGTATGAGTGACTTGTCAAGGCATAAAGAGAGAGGGTTTGACTTTGGAGTTTTCTTTGTTATACTACGTTGTCTTTCCGTGTCACTTTGTATATATATATATATATATATATATATATATATATATATATATATTATATATATAGAGAGAGAGAGAGAGAGAGAGAGAGAGAGAGAGAGAGCAATTAAAGGCCTCCACTCTGATTGGCTGGTTAAGATGGGTAAAAAACTGCAAAATTTATTTATAGTAAAATTAATCATTACAAGATTGAAAATGTTTTAAACTTTAATATTAATTTTATTTTTTGCTTGCAGAAATTCTCAAGAAAATGCAACAGGACAAATCCACAAGAGGTTCGTGTAACATTTCTGATTTTGATAATTCCCACAAAATAAAAAATAAAGACATTTTTTTATTACTATGTTTTATTGGTACATTGTAAAGAAGGAAGCGTTTTTTTTCTTTTTATTGGTATTTTAATTTCAATTGCTCTTTATGTATCTACCCAACCCCTACACACGAGCAGGGTGTGACACAAAGTAATTTCTAAGAAAAGTTTAACAGGTTTGAATTCAGAATTTTTCTTCTCCTAGACGGATTACCATACCAAAGTTCAAGAGCCCAGTAAAAAACTTTTTAAATTTAAATTTTATTTTTTACACTGACCATGTGCACTATACTTACCCCTCCACCCCTCTGTTTTACCCATAGCTGGAGGAAGAATTGATACTTTTTTATAGGTCGATTCTTGTGAATTCTTTAATTCACATTTACCATTACTCACAGCCAGTAGTTGCTCCTAATCTTTCCCATCGTTTGGTTTGGTTTGTTTTGTTTTACGGCATATCAACCTCAGTGGGTCATTTAATGCCGATAAAGTTTTGAAATAAATCAATTCTTAATGGATAATAAATTTTTTTTTATAAATACATTTTTCTATTTAACCCATAGATGGGACCCTAACAGGTACTACCACTCCGGGTCAGAGTGGACCAGGGAGCAATGGTGATGAAGGGGTGCTCCACATTCCCCAAACCTCCAAAACTGGAAACTCACCATCAGATAGAGTTTAACGTCATTCCCAGGACATGTAGACCCGCAGCCACCGCCTTCTAGCACCCATATGATAAAAAGGGGTTGGGGCTTGCCATAAAGTCAATAGGGTTGGGAAAATCATATAGGTGCTAGGGCTTGACGTGACCAGCCGATTGATCGGAGGGGGCCTCTCCGACCGCCCGTCTAGCCCAAAATAGGGACAAAGTGGAGTATTGCATGTCATGAACTGCTCATCCACCTGGGCTCTATCCTTAAGCATCACGGGTCGCCCCCCCCACGGCCAACAGGTGGCCCCATTGGGGGAGTCTTACCCCTCTGTAGAGGTGCAGTCGGTGCATTCTAATGCCCCACCGACAGGGCGGTCCCATCATTTGAGTTTCAATTTTATAAACTTATTATTCATGTAAAAGTAGATCCTTCATTTTTTTTCTTCTAAATATTAGGTTTTCAAAAGGTTTTTAGGGTGGACTGAGCTCTTTAACCTTGGTTAGACAACCAGTCTAGGAGAAGGAAAACTGAATTTGAACCTGTTAAACTCTGCTCAAGAAATCAACCTTGTGTCACATCCTGCTTGTGCAGAGGGGTTGGTAAATATATATGAACATACTAAATAGAAATCAGTGGTTTGAACTTAATTCCCATAAGGAAGTTGTAAAAGATTACAAAAAATCATCTTGCCTATTTTCTTCAAGTCAAAATATCTATTTTTGTTTCCCTTCCTATATTACCTTATTTCAATCTTAGTTTTTAGATCTATTTCTACCTATTCTTGCCATTTCAATCTTTTTTTTTTAAATCCAGTAAAATGTATGTTGCCAATCATAGCATCACATGAAGTAAATAGAGAGAAAATTTGTTGTGAGTAAAATCAGAAATGAAACAATTCTTCAATTGTCAGAAACAAAAAGGTTTTGCATTTTTAAATGGCTCAATGACCACTCATTGCACGAGATAGTTAATTTTAAAAGTTTTGGTTTAAAATATTTTCATAAAAAACAATAAAGATTAACAATAATAAGCAGATTATTTATTTGCTAATTAATTAACTGTTAAGTCATGTTAACATTGTGACATTTCTGTTTTCTAGAAAGAAACATTTTGAAAGAAGGTTACCCAGCATACACTACTTCCTGTGGATGGTTAGGTTACCCTGACCAGAAGATACGACAGGTAAAGTTTAGACGCTTTTTTCTTCTTTTTTTTATATGTAAATAGTTTGTTGTTTTTTTTTGGTTTTTTTCCTGCTAGTTACAGAGTAGAATCAAAACATTCTTTAATACTAAGAATATTTTTTGGCATAAAAAGTAGATTCATAAGATAATTTAAGAAGTTAAAATAATCACATACTCATAGACCCACACACATATTGTAAATAAAATTTGTGTTATTTATAAGTGAAGAATGCTCAATAGCAAGGATAGATTGTATATTCAAAAAATGTATACACATCCACTTTATTTCTTGATTGATATATATATATATATATATATATATATATATATAAAAGAAAGAGTCTGTTTGTCTGTCTGTATATCTGTATGTTTATTTGTACAATGACCAGATATAAATCTTTAAAGAATTAATTAAAAAAATGATTAAAAGATAAAACAAATTAATAAAGGATAAAACATTATAAAAAGCAAATAAAAGACAAATAAAAGAAAAAATACAAACAAGTTGTTTATTCTTATATAAACAACTAAAAAACATAAATAAAGAATAAAAGTTATTAAAACAAATATATAAAAAATAATTTTTATTAATCTATATCTAAAAATAGATAAGTTAAATTTTTAACATTTTGAATACCGGGCAATGCCAGGTAGCTCTGCTAGATATTTCACATTTTTTTTAAAGAATTAAGAGTAGAAGTTTTGTCCTTGGACAATGCATTAAGGGTCTGAAATGTGCTGGACAGGTACTGAAAATTCTTGGCTTAATCAGGAAGGGGATGACCTCAAGCCATAAAATGGACGTGCTATTTGATATATTTATAATTCCACATTTCAACAAATTTGACTCATCATTTCTCAAATTTCTTTAACCTTATAATAAAAAATAATTTTAAATTCAAAATTTTTTAAAGGAGGCATAAAAAAAAATTTAATCAAAAACAAAACAAGGTTATTCCCTTCTTTTTTTGACTGAGAACTTTCCAATAGTCCTTCAAATGAAAGTGATTTTTTGTCTGTTTTGTCTTTGAATGATTTATTTAACATTACCAATTTCTTTATTAACCATTGTTTCTTCTTTTGACCAACAGCTTTGTAAAGAAGCTCTTGCACAAGGATTCACTCAGTAAGTTTGTCATCTAGATTGTTTTTGAAAAAAAAAAATTTTTTAATTTTAATTTTATCTTTTACACTGACCATGTGCACTATGCCTACCCCCTCCTCCCCCCTGTACTGGTAATATTAAACATAGGTAAACAGCCCAGCACAGGCATTAAGGCTTTAAGAAAATACAAAACAGTTTGACTTGTTTTGCTACTAAAGGAATCTCTTTTCAGCTTCTGTAAGTCTTTCTTTTTTTTTTTTCAAGTGTCATATAATGGCCAAAATGAAAAAATTATTCTTTCTTAAACTTATGCTGTCTTTTAGTCCAGCTTTAATTCTTTACTTTTATTTCCTTTTATTCTACAGTGTAACTTTATTTAAAATTTTTTAATACTGGTGTAGGGATTATCTTCCCACTGAGTTGTCGCTTGTTCTCACCAGGGGCTATAGTATTTAAGCGCCTGGTTCAAACATCTCTTTCTCTTTTCCGGTTGCTCGACTACGAGACACATGGGTTAGTTAAGGTCTACCCCTTCTTGTTGGGGCTTCGTCCCCCCCTTACATTACTGTGAGTTATTCACACAGCATTGACTATTCCTAGTCTCATGTCTGTAGCCTTTATGTTTATCTTTTTACCATTCATGAATGTGTCATTATCTCTATTTATGTACACCTTTTTAAATTGTACCCTTTTAAATTGTACCCTTTTATCCATGTGCTGTATACGTATTAAATGTTTTGTTTATCAAACCTTTGTCGGAGTTTGTATCTTCAAGATGATATCACTTTAACCCCACACTGGTCATGTGTGCTATGCCTACTCCTCCATAGGTAGACATCCCAGCACAGGCATTAAGGCTTTAAGAAAATACAAAACAATTTGACTTAGTATAAGTCATAACTTAGGAAATTCAAAGGCGTCGGTATCTTTGCACATACAAATACGTTTAAGTGCATACATATGTATGCATGCATTTTATAGTATAGTTCTCTTTTTTTCTTTTTTTTTTACCCAAACTGCTTTTACATACTGACCATGTGCTTATCTCCTCCTCCCTCTCCCCCCTCCTCTGACATACTATACTAATGTACATTATTACTCTATCTCTTTCCAAGAATTATTCTTTTCTTTTCTTTCCAGATTTAAAGTAAAGGTTGGATCCAACGTAGATGATGATATCCGAAGATGTCAAATTGTCCGTGATGAAATTGGACCAGAAAATATTTTGGTATTACAAAGATTTTCATTTACTTTCTTAAAGATTTGTGTGTGGGGAGGGTATTGGATATAAGCTTGGATTGGATATAAGCTTTAAACAACTTCTGGTCTGAAATAACATTGCATTCTAGGAAAAATCAATTTACTAATTACAAAAAAAAACAAAAACATAATTAATGTAAACCATTTAATACAACGTTTCTTGCAAGGAAAAGGACATCTTGCCAGTGTTGGGTTTACTATCTGGATTTGCCTATTTGGAACTTTACTCTTTCTGAATTTAATGCTGAACTGGATTGTATAATCTTTATTGACTTGGGACTTGATACCAATCATTTTTTTAGTTAACTGAAACTAAACCCTGTTCACAAGTTTATTCTTTGTATTAGCATTTAGTAATCCACTCCTTCGAACTGAGGGGATTGTGAAAATTTTCTGAATTTAAATTTTGCTTGTTCACCATTTTAGAAGTTGACTAAATTTCAGTGTGTTTCTGACCATCATTGGGTTTTAAAGTTTTAATTTAGGAATTCTTCTATTAAGTTTTATCTTAGAGAACATGCTACTAAATTTTAATTTAAGGATCCATTACTAAGTTTTAATTTAGAGATCCTTAGGGCCGGTTTAGCTCAGTCGGTAGAGTGTTCGGCTAGGAATCACAAGGTTCTTGGTTCGACACCAGCCCTCGACAACTCAGCGTATGAGTAGCACAGGGATCTGTGCGGTAAAGTAAGGAGCTGATGGTAGGTGTGGCGCTCCACCTCAAATGCTAAAATAATCTCCTTGGTTTAGTGCTAGTGAAAAGGGGATAGACTCCCTCGCTGTCTGGCTCATACCAACATTAAGCTGCCCTGACAAGTTTACTTTACTTACTACTGTAAGATTCAAGTGAATATTTGAAGATACAACTCCGACAAATTTCTGAGACAAAACATTTTATATAATACAGCACATGAATAAACAAGATACATAAACAATAGAAGATAAAATAGTGTACATAAACATACATACATAAAAGTTACTGACAAGATAATATAAAAGTACACATAATATAAAGGTACAGACATGAGACTAAGAATAGTCCATGCTGTATAAATCACTTACAGTGACTAGTAGCCGGCATTGAGGGCCGAATCTCCAACGAGAAGGGAATGACAATTGTCTAACCCATGTGGTCTCGTAGTGAGGAGAGGTAGAAAAGAGGAAGAGAAGTTTGAAATAGCCACTTAAATACCAGAGGTCCCTAGCGGGAACCAGCGACATCAAGCGGGCAGACAACTCCTCAGGCAAATGCGAAATTAACCCCTACACTACTAAGATAATCCCCAGCCATGAAAAACTTTTAAGATGAAACATTGTTATTCACTAATGTATGCTGACTAGTATCTTCATCTTTGTTGTTATTATAATCACAGAATTTCAGCCATTGTGTTCTCCAACCTTCTTCAGGTGTCTGTCATAGTTGGTAATCTTCTGGGAATTTCTAACCAAATCCTTTATTCAATCCATGCAGAGGGATGGAGGAGTAGATTATCCTTTCTCATTTATTCTTAGAATATATCTTATATCAATTAATTCTTCCTAGTTAATTTGATTGAGAGATATTGTTTTTTTTTTACTTTGACTGAACCAGATCATGTGATTTTTCCATTCACTGCCAGAACCAAGGATTGAACCCATAACCACCAGGTAACTAAATAAACTTTAGCCTATGCTTATATCCACAATAGTACACAACTGTCCTGTCAGAATATTTAGTAGTTAGTAGTGGTAACTTGGAGCCTGAAGCTGAAATGTTGTCACTATAAAAACAACCAAGATGAAGATACTAGTCTGAGTACATTAATGAATAATTGTAATTCCTCATCTCAGAGATTAGGCAGAAAAAGAAGCAGCTTGTTACACTGGTATTGTAAAAAGAAGAATTAGTTGATGAAGAGTTACAAAAAAAGTACAAAACTGATATGTTGTTTTTTCTTATTGTTATGAATATTATACAGTACTAATCTTTCAAGTCCTCACTTGATAGCCTTTAAAATCAGCATACAAATCCTGCTTATCATCTATGCTTGAACACTGACATCTGGTAGCAAATATGCAACTATTTCAATCACAGGGTACGTTAAAAAAAATAATTTTAATAAAAGTATTATAAAAACATAATTGACCTTCTTTAATAAGTAATTGAGAATTACCTCCCCTACTTTATGATTACCTCCCATTTGGAGAACTCTCTAGGGAATACTATATTATATAAACTCTCAATAAGTGTACCAATTATTCTAAGTAGAATAAAGCTTTCCAAAGTTTATTGGTGTTATTGTTTGTCATTACACCCTCTCATATCAATTTATAATTTTTCAGTCTTCTTAGAATATTTTGAATGGGATCAAAAATTTCCTTAGAGACCCAATTCTGTTTATTCTTCTTAGGTTTAAATATTTAAAGAATTCTTTCTTTTTTGTGTTCTCTTCAGATGACTGATGCTAACCAAAAATGGGAAGTGCAAGAATCAATTGAATGGATGAAGAAACTTGCAGAATTTAATCCTATTTGGATTGAAGAACCAACAAGTCCTGATGACGTTCTTGGACATTCTACCATTTCCAAAGTAAGCACTGAAGCCAGTTTTAGTTATTTCCTATTTTTGTGTCACTTGATAAAATGTTTTACTCAACTGTCTTAATTATCAAACAAGTTAAACTTAATGACATTTTGTACAATGATTAAACAAGTTTAAAAAGAATACAAAATGTGACATTGCTCAAAGAATGGCAAAAATGTAGTGATGAAAATCACAAAGCTGAGAATATTTGTTTGGATAATTAGCAGAATAATGAATAATGTCCTCAGGAAAGTTATGAATTCATTTCTTCCTGCAGCTATAGGTAGAATAGTACAGCAGATTGGGCCCTCTAGCCTTGGTAGGCAATTAGTTTAGGAGAAGGACAATTCCTAATTCAAAACTAGGAGCTGAAGTCCAATGTTATTTTTAAATTTGTTCTGGCATCTCTGGCAATGAGACTGGTGCCAAACTGTACCGACTTTTGTCCATTCTTTAGACATTAGTGACATGGATGTGGAGAGACCTGCTACATGGGCAACTGCTGGTCTTTCATACAATCTTGCCCAAACCTGCATCCAGATTCAGTCATATGAGACTAATAGATACTAATAGATACTAATACATTACACACAGTTTAATCTACTTGCAAATTGATATTTCTTTGAATATTTTTAGTGAAGTTCTATCAAAGTTTGAAAAGTAAATTGTGAAAGAGAGTAAGAGGAAAGGGTCATGATTTGTCTTTGTTTTTTTGTTTTTTTGTTATTTTTCTTTGTCTTACAGGCTCTGAAGCCATACAATATTGGAGTGGCAACTGGAGAACAGTGTCAGAATCGAGTTCTTTTCAAGCAGTTCCTTCAGATGGAAGCCATGCAGTTCTGTCAAATTGACGCTTGTCGCCTTGGGGGTGTCAATGAAAATCTGGCAGTGATTTTAATGGCAGCCAAATTTGATGGTAAATGTGAATTTCTTTGGGTTTTCTTTAGCTAAAATCAAATCACTTCTGGGCAGGGGCAGGGGGATGGAGAATATTTTCTGTAAAATCTTTAAAATATACATAAAAGAAATTAACATATGTTTAAGGAAGAATTTATTGTTGATGTTATTAATATTTTTGTTAACATTTTGAATATTTTTACTTTCAGAAGTGAATGTCAAAAAATTTCGCTTGGAGTTGCGTTTTCATAAAACAACTTGAGAATAAATAATGTAAAATTTTATAATCTAAGAAAATTATTTCAACAGAGATGAGGAAATAATGAAAAAAATTTTTTTTTCTTTTCTTTTTGAAACTACAATAATTTTATAGTTTCATATCCACTTTTAACTTGAAAGATAAAAACAGGATGGCTAAAAGCCATAGATCCTGAACAATTGTATAGTCACTCAATTCAGACATGTCTTCTCTTCTATGTGAACAAGTCTGCTTATATGGACATTATAAAAACTGAAAAAGTCCCAAGGGTCATGTTTTTTTTGAAAACTACATAGTTAATTCCCATAAAAAAAAACTTTTTAAAAATGTACAAAATTGCCTATAAACAAGTACAAATCTGTAAACAAAAATAAAATTACATAAAAATATATAAGGTGTGTATTTATTTTTAGATTTCTACATATTCATATTCTCTAGAGTTTAGGAAATAATACCTAATAATATCCGTTTTGATTCCACTAGGAATAAATAAAAAATCCTGGTATCTTTGAGAAAATTAACTTTTATAAAAATAATTGTCAAGTGTGTACTTATTTATGGGCAATACTCTTTTTCCTTCACTTCTTATCTCTCTATATTTTTAATAAAAATCTCTGTAAACTGTTGTATACATTAAATATATATTTTTTCCCCTCCAGTTCCTGTATGCCCTCATGCTGGTGGGGTGGGCCTGTGTGAACTAGTGCAACACCTTTCCATATTTGATTACATCAGTGTTTCGGGAAAACTCAGGTAAATATTTCTTCAGTAAATAGTGATTTTTTTCTTCTCCTGTTGCATTTATATGTCCCTTGTTTTTTGTTTTTTTTTACCTTTCTAGTGATTTGCAATTTTTCTTTCTAATCTGTTAATATATTCTACCATGTTTGTACTTCAGTGTTTATCTTCTTGTTTTCACACAAATTAGAAAGGATTTCTTTTATGTACTTTGTATATATGCATAATATTTCTCTAAACAGAAAGAAATGTATGGATAGTTCTTTTATATGTACATTTATATACACACATTATATGTCTCTTAGAGCATATAGTGGGTCCGGGCTAGCTCAGTCGGTAGAGCGTTTGGCTAGAGACCACAAGGTTCCTAGTTCGATACCGGCCCTCGCCACTCAGCATATGAGTAGTGCAGGGATCTGTGCGGTAAAGAAAGGAGCTGATGGTAGGTGTGGCGCTCCACCTCAGACGCATAAACAATCTCCTTGGTCTAGCATTAGTGAAAAGGGGATAGACTACCTCACTGATAGGCTGATACCAACTTTAGGCCACCCAGACTTTTTTTACTTATATATATATATATATATATTATATATAAATGGTTTAGCTCAGTTGGCAGAGTATCCACTTAGGAACCACAAAGTTCAGGCTTTGATACTGGCCTTCACCAACTCAGAGCATGAGTAGCACAGCTTGGATCTGTACGGTATAGTGGGACATTGATGGTAGGTGTGGCATTCCACCTCAGATACAAAACTATCTCCCTGATCTAATGCTAATGAAAAGGGGATAAACTTCCTTGCTGTCTGGCTGATACAGACAATAGGTGTGGCGCTCCACGTCAGACGCATAAACAATCTCCTTGGTCTAGCACTAGTGAAAAAGGGATAGACTCCCTCGCTGATTGGCTGATACCGACTTTAGGCCACCCCGACGACTTTACTTATAGCATATCAACTCTTTTGAAAACTATTCTAAAAACTTAGTAAAAAAACTTTTCCCCTGGTGATGACCTAGATTATTAGTTGAGAACAATCCCAACAAAATGTCTTATTTCATTTGATCATTTCTTGTGTATGTGTGCACGTGTGTGTGTCTGGATGGATGGATGGAATATTTGAATAAGTGTAATCCTAAGTATAAACAGAAGAAAAAATCATATATATATATATATATATATATATATATATATATATATATAATCAATAATATATTATATTATGGATATTAATCTTGTAACTATTACGCAATCCTCAGACAAGAGTCAAATGGTTGAGATTTTAAAAAAACTAGTTTTTTAGCGTTTATATAAACATGAATCGTGTTCACACAAATGGAATGTTATAACTCTAAAATTTAAAAAAAACAAACTGTGGCTTGTTTAGCGTTTATATAACGTGAATCGTGTTCACACAATGGAATGTTATAGTGCTAAAGTTGTATTAAAAAAATGATAATAAAACAAACTTGCTTTGGTCTTAATGCATGCGGTGTCCAGATGATTTTTTTTTAATAGATAAAAGGAGGGTGAAAATTAAGGGATTAATTAGGATTAGGTAGTAAATGGCACAATAAAAATTTGTTCAAATGCCTGCATTTCGAAACGAGTTCACTTCTCTTGTTCAATAAGTTGTAAATCTGCTCTGCTATATTAGCATTGAGCACCTTTATATGCCAATACTTTTCTCTTCTTTCTCTAGTCACTCTATATATATATATATATATATATATATATATATATATATATAACCTTAGAATAGCTAGAAATAAAAACAACAAATTATATAAGTTAAGATAGCATAGTCAATGGTGCTTGGTGACCTGGTCTGATGATTGCATCAGTAAGAAACTGAGTCACCAAACTCTATTGACTCTGTATCAACACTAATCTCCCAAAGCAACTGTCTACATCTAAGACACAAACCCCTAGAAACATTTTAATGATGTCATCAAATCCAACCTTAAGACTTGGTATAAATATTGATGACTGTGAGAAGACAGCTACAAATCGATCAGTTTAGAGGAGACTTGTCTATGGTGGCTGTAGATTTGAGGCAAGGTGGTTCAGGCATTCCATCCTGAAGCAGACTCTGTGGAAGCGAGACACGTCGGACATCTTGGACACACTTCCCACATTTAAGCCTGACCATATATGGAGTGTATGTGGCAAAGCATGCCTGTTGAGAGCTGGTCTTCTCAATCATGTGCAGTCTCATAGCTACATGAAAAACGTGTGGGTATGAGTGGAAGTCAGAGGTCTCATGTGTCATCTATGCAGCATGACATGCAAAAGTAAAGCTGGACTTCTGAGCCATTTGTGTACTTACAATCATACTCCTTGTAGAAATGGCCTTCTTTTGTGAAGAAGTGCCACTCACTATATCTATCTATCTATCTATCTATCTATGATTTTTTTTCTGGGTAATTTATGAGGAAGTGCGTCCCGGTCTCCTGCCTCATAAATTGCTACCCGGTGACTATTAAAAAAACGATCCCAGCTATGGTGTTACTTGAAAGAAAACAACCAACTTAGGGCGTTAAATGTATTTTAGGGGTGGGTGGGGCTTCTCTTTTTTTGTTGTAATTCAAACAAAATAATATAGATAGATATGAACAAATGGAGATAGATAGATAGATAGATATTTTCGACAAGTAAATGTATTTGGGGGTGTCACTTCTTTTTTTGTCATAATTCTTGTTTATTTAAACTAAAAACAAACATGAATAAAAGAAATTACAATAAATAAACAAGAATTATGACAAATTTCTATAAATAAATAAGAATTACGACAAATTACGATAAATAAATGAGAATTACGACAAAAAAAGAGAAGCCACCCCTCTAAAATTCATTTAACGCCCTAAGTTGGTTGTTTTCTTTCAAGTAACACCGTAGCTGGGGTCATTATTCTAATAGTCACCGGGTAGCAATTTATGAGGCAGGAGACCGGGACGCACTTCCTCATAAATTACCTTTTTCTGTTCATACTTAGGATTACACACAAGATATTCCACATACAGTTATCCCTAATGTAAATGTTAATTGACAAAGAGACAGTCTCATAAACATGGAGGCCATTTATATCTATACAATAAGGGGCATGTAACTCAGAAGGAATCAAGGGAGACAATCAGCACTCTCCGTTTTTCATCTGTTGTTCACACTTTTATAAATATTATGTACAGCATAGCATCTTCTATATGTATTCACAAAATATAATGGATTCTTTTTGAGTTCAGTGAAGAAAAATGTTGATGCTTCCTTGTTAAAGGCTTAGCTGTCTTTTAGTGTCATCAATTTTATATCATTGATTTCTTATTTTACCATCATATTACTTTTCTTCAATGGTCTTGGCCGCCCTGTCGGCTGGGGCGTTAGAATGCACCGACTGCAGAGACTCTCCCAATGGGGCCACCTGTTGGCCGTGGGTGGCAACCCGTGATGCTTAAGGATAGAGCCCAGGTGGATGAGTAGTGCATGACATGCAATACTCCACTTTGGCCCTATCTTGGGCTAGACGGGCGGTCGGAGAGGCCCCCTCGATCAATCGGCTGGTCACGTCAAGCCCTAGCACCTATATGATTTTCCAACCCTATTGCCCTTATGGCAAGCCCCAATCCCTTTTTATCATATGGGTTCTAGAAGGCGGTGGCTGCGGGTTTACATGTCCTGTGAATGACGTTAAACTCTATCTGATGGTCAGGTTCCAGTTCTGGAGGTTTGGGGAATGTGGAGCACCCCTTCATCACCATTGCTCCCTTGTCCACTCTGACCCGTTAGGGTTCCATCTATGGGTTAAATAGAAAAAGTTAGGGTCCCATCTATGGGTTAAATAGAAAAATGTATTTATAAAAAAATTGTATTATCCATTAAGAATTGATTTATTTCAAAACTTTATCGGTATTAAATGACCCACTGAGGTTGATATGCCGTAAAACAAACCAAACCAAACCATCTGTATATTGATATTGTATAAGTTCAGTGCAAAGATTTTTTTCCCTATAAAGGTTGAGGTAAGAAGATAATAAAAAGGGAAGATGCCCAAGGAGACATAACAAATAATAATAAAATCCTTTGAACTTGAAAATGTTTCTTTAATATTTGGTGGATTCTCAGTAGTTTCTACTTTGGTTTTTGTTCTGAACTCACTATTCTAGCAGATTAAAAGTTTAGCTGAACACTTATGAAAAACTGACCCATGTTTTATTCCCATTGTTTGACCTTTAAACCCTATTACATAATTAGCTCTCTTCTACACTGGTGCTTCATCTTTTTTATTAAACATTGAGACCATATTACCTTTAGGCACCCCTTCCACGATCTCAACTCACAAGGACACTTTTCTCATTTACACCATCAAAATCCAGTTGTTTGTTAGGGGTTAGTTTTATAATTTAAAAAAAAACTCTAAAAATTGTCTGTTAACAATTAACCGGATTTCAACGGTGTAAATGGAAAAAATGTCCCCACAAATCGAGATCGCAAAAGGGGTGCCTAAAGGTCATATGGTCCAAATTGAATTGAATAACCATTAAGAGATATTTGTGAAGTAAAATTTATTATTTTTAAAGGATAAGAAAGCTGCATCCACCCAACTTCCAAACAAAAAAGACCGTGCTCATTAATATCTCAGTGTTTAAACTTCATATCATAATATTTGGTATATTTTATATATTTTCAAATCCTATTTCTATGTCTGCAAAATGCTCAAGTGCATTTTATGCCTGTGGGGTGGGGTGGGGTGGGTGGGGTATGGGATGTGAAAATAAACTTAGGTCAGCTATGGTCATTTTAACTGTTTTCTTTTCTCTTTCTGATAATTTTATTATTTATCTTTTATTTTATCAAAAACTAATTTTCAACTATATATAAAATTTCTAGTTTTTAAAAAGAAAAATGCATTGGTAACTTTTACATACACCTAATAAATAATGTCAATACCTATTAAAGAGAACTTTTAAAAAAGGTTATTCAAAAATTATTTGCACTGATGTAAAAAACAAAAAAACAAATGCATAATTTGACAATTTTAATGTTACTTTTAGTTATTGTCTAAATCATTTTAACACATTTCTGCTTATCTTTTATTTCTTATCTGTAATGAATAAAATTTGTCAAATAAATGTTACGACATTTTAAAATAGTTAAATTAAATCTTTGTTTTAATCATTAAAATGAATTGAAGTAATCTGTGAATATCTCTCAATGTTTAAACTTCATATCATATAATGTTTATTTGGTATATTTTATTATATTTTCAAATCCTATTATTATGTCAGCTAAATATCTAAGTATATCTCTTTCTGTGGGATGAGAGGATAGCTGTTATCTTAGTGGATAAACCTGACATAATAGCCCAGCTAAGGTCATTTTTTGGGCTTTATAATGGATTTACCAGTGATCAGAAGTAGAGGAGCATCTCTATATAATCCTTTTCCCCCATTTTGTTTTTAAAACTTAAAAAAAAAAGATTAAATTTTCTGTTACTTACATGAATAAATTTGTTTTTCATCAAGCGATACATTTTATTTATAGAATGTTTTATAAACCAAATGCTTACAGAGATTTATTTAATGAGATTAAATCATTTTAATTGCAGAAAAAGATAAAAGTAAGTCATCATTAATCATTCTCAACAAGGATTTACTTGTTCAATAAACACTTGATTATGTTTCTCTCTGTTCTCTATTGATCTGCACACTGATAATTTTAAACAAACAGATCAAAAGACAGACTTAGAGTCAAATCATGTTGAAAACATCAGTTCCTATAAGATCCCAAAAGTTAAGCAGTAATGAACCTGTTCAGTAATTGAATGAGTGTTCAATTGGTAAAAGCAGGTATTGTAAACAATCTAAGACCTATGTCAGAATAAGCAAAGCTTAGTAACAACAGCTCAAAGAGATACGAGTCAAATTAAAAACATCAGTTCCTATATATATATATTTATCAACTCCTCCGCACGAGCAGGATACGACACAAGGTCAATTTCTTAAGCGGAGTTCAACAGGTTTGAATTCAAGTTTTCCTTCTCTTAGACTGGTTACCTAGCCATGGTTAAAGAACCCAGTCTGCCCTGCTATTTACCCATAGCTTGAGGGAGAGTAGGATTCATACCTTTCCCAAGGGTATTAGCGCTAAGTGAAATGCAATTACCTCGTCCAGGATTTGAACTCTGGGCGACGAGTCCATTTCCCATGACTTTAACCATTACACCACGTGCTTCCTTCAGTTCCTATAAGATCCCAAAAGTTAAGCAGTAATGAGCCTGTTCAGTAATTGAACGAGTGTTCAATTGGTAAAAGCAGGTATTGTAAACAACCTAAGACCTATGTCAGAATAAGCAAAGCTTAGTAACAACAGCTCAAAGAGATACAAGTCAAATTAAAAATTTTCATGTATCAATTATTGGATGTTAGCATTTAAAGTTATCAAGTTTTTGTTGACAGATTTTAATGAGATGTCAACCCATTTGGGTTATTTTATGTCTAGAAAATTCCATATATTGTACATTTATATTTACATTTTTTTTGTGTACTTTCTTAAGAGTCTTTTTTGTATACAATTATATATTACCACATCCAGGATTTGAACTCTGGGCGACGAGTCCATTTCCCATGACTTTAACCATTACACCAAAACATGTTTATAAAACATTCTATAAATAAAATGTATCGCTTGATGAAAAACAAATTTATTCATGTAAGTAACAGAAAATTTAATCTTTTTTTTTTAAAGTTTTAAAAACAAAATGGGGGAAAAGGATTATATAGAGATGCTCCTCTACTTCTGATCACTGGTAAATCCATTATATCTAATACAAATAATTTACAAACAGCTCTATTTGATCCATAGATGATAATCGAACAGGTACTATCACTCCAGGTCAAAGTGAACTTGGGAATAATGGTAAGGATAAGGTACTCCACACTCCCTATCTTTAGAATTGGTGCCTCACCACCAGATGCAGTTTAGCGTCATACCTATGACACCCCTTTGGGGGGGGAGGGGTCTTACTCCTCTGCAGGAGATACAATTAGTATATTCTAAGCCCAGCTGACAAAGCAGTTACCAGTAAATGTTTAAACTTTTTGTTGATTTTTTTCCCCAAGTAATTTATCAGGTCCATTACATACAAACAAATGACTACTTTTGTTGTACAATATGAGGCAATGATTTTTGTCTTATATTTTTCAATTAATCCATGGAGATCCAATTATAGAAGATGATGTTGATTATCTAACATGAGTCATCTTGTTTTTCTTGGATGATGGTCAGCTCTTCTCTCCTGATGTTCTATCTTTATTTGCTGGAATGAATAACATCTACATCTTTTGTGTGCACATTATTTACTTAGATATCTTCTTTTATATACTGGGAGTGCCCTGGTACCTTTATAGAAGTCTCCAGGACTTTTTTTTTAGTATTCTAGCCGATTTCAACAATACTGTTGTCTGGATGGTCTCAATTCTTCCTCTGATTTCCAGTTCTTCCAGTCTTTTTTCCAAGCTTTTTGGGACCGTTCCAAGTGCACCACCTACAATTGGGTATCACTTTCACCCTCATATTCCACAGCTTTTTCAATTCTCTAGCAAGGTCCAGGTATTTGTCTATCTTTTTGTTTCCTTTCATCTTCACCCTGTGATCTGCTGAAACTGCAAAATCTACCAGTTAGCAAGTTCTCTTTTTTTTTGTTTATCAGTACTAAGTCTGGTCTTCTGGCTGGGATAAGGTGATCCATCTTTATCTTAAAGTCCCTTATTATATTATTATTATACTCAATGAGAGGTTTTTAATCATCTGTGCCTTTTAGCAGTTATGGGCTAACTAATTTAAAATTAAAATCTAGAATTTGTAGTTACCTGACTATAACTCCTCCAATGAAATCCTAGCTGTCAACTGACCTTAGGGATCACTATATGTCAATCACATTGAGTTGACCTCAGCTGAGGTCAACTGTTTAATTCTTTTTAAAATTAATACACTTCATGCCACCAAATGAAATATTCAGTCAATCTTATTTAACATAGATTGAATGTTTACTTTTGTATCCAAAGCTAAAATCCATCTTAAAAGGTTGTTCCTTTCAAATTATAGAATAAAATATGTCATGATATTCAAATGCCACCCCTCAAAATGATTTAAAGAAGTGAAAAAAATAAAATAAAATAAATAAAATAAAAAATAAATTTTTTTTAGAAATGCATCAACAGTTGTTGGTTGTTGTTGGACTATTTGAAGTAGACAAATCTCATTAAGTAATAGGTAAAGCAATAAATGTTTTTTTGAGTATTGGTGAGTGTGAGTTATTGTTTAGACATGAAGAAATTTTGGCAGTTTTACCATTTTGTTTTATGATAGTTGTAAATGATTTATGAGTTGTTTTAACCTTTCAACAAATATTTCTGTTGTCAGTTAACAACATTGGCAAAAAAACCTGTTAGAAAATAATTCTTCTTTTGTCAGGTTTTTTTTTTTTTTTTTTTTTTTTTTTAAATCTGTGGGAATAGAATTCATTCATTCTTGGCAGTTTAGTGTCATATCTAAGATACTCATTGTTTTTTTTAAACATTGGAGCAAACTCAATAAAATTGTTTTATGATATTAAAAGTAAAAAAAAGTCTAGGTTCTTGTAATAAATTCGTCAAGATGAAATAATTTTTGGATTTATACCTGTAGCAAAGGTCTTTTTGAAATTGTTTCTTTTTTTAAATATTATTTGGATTTTTCATCTTTATTGTTATATACACAACATTTCAGCTGATGAGCCCTCCGGCCTTCTTAAGGTGTTTCTTGTGAAACTCGGGAACCTTCATGTCATAATCAGGAGCCTTAAATTTAGACTTGTTTTTTTTACCTTTGGAATTTTGATAATGAGGGTCATTATTATTATTGCACTATTGGTGAAATAATGCAATGGATGATTTAAATCAAAGTGGAATAATTATTGATTAATTTTAATGGATGTCGACCAATTTAGGCTCATAGGAATTTTTTTTTTAACAAAAAATATGCTTCTCCGTACACATCACGCATTCTTCTGTAAATTTCAAATTCAAGCATGATTTGCCACCATTTTTAATAGCCCCAAAGATATTTTTATGAGATTAAAATAATTTTTGGTATAAACTAATTTTAAACAATGCAGAGTTTACATTTATAGAAAAAGAATTCTGAAAAAAGAAGTTATTTTTCTTTTTAATTTCCCCCTTTTTATTGAATGAGTCTTATATTAATAAGATAAACAATTGTCAATTTCTTTTCTTTTTTTTTTCCAAAGAAAATTAGCCAAAATTTATCACCTAAAAATGCTGGCAATAATAAATAAATAATGGAGTTTTTAGAAAAGACAAAATCCTTCTAATGGATTAAGTTTTTATGAACATTTATTTTGATTGCCATATTTTTGTTTGTAGAGTTGCAGAATATGTGGACCATTTGCATGAACATTTCAAAGAACCAGTAATAATAAGGAACGGTAATTACCAAGTTCCTGTGGTAAGTTGGGCTTCTCTTTCATACTTATTTGTATTCCAGAAAATATTTAAAAACAAAAATTCAAAATTTGGATTATTTGGATTATTCAGACTATTGTCCTCATCTGTATTGTTATCTATACAATGTTTTGGCCAATGTGCTCTCTGACCTTCTTCAGGTATTTCTTGTCAAACTTGGTAACCTTTTCTAATACAAATTATCAAGCCTCATCTAAAAAATTCAGAGAAATAAAAAATTAAAAAGTTTTCAATTCATTTTTTTTCCTCCATGATTTCAGGTTTATAAAAACGAAACAAAAAATGTTTTAATCAAATTAAATTTATTAACTTTTTTTTTGTTTGCTAATAGAGTAATACTTTTGGAATAAATTGCCTAATCAGCAATTGCATGGAAAGTTTTAAGATTTAATTGGACAAATTCAGAAGTAATAGTAAAAAAAGAAAAAAAGAAATTAAAAGGACATTTTGGGGAACTATCAGATTAATTCTTAACAGAATTTGATCTGTATATAAATATTGCATTATTATTGCATATGTTCTGTTCAAATGTTTTTTTTTTCTTTTAAAGGGAGATGCCCAACATCTCCCTTTAAAAGAAAAAAAAAAACATTTGAACAGAACATATGCAATAATAATGCAATATTTATATACAGATCAAATTCTGTTAAGAATTAATCTGATAGTTCCCCAAAATGTCCTTTTAATTTCTTTTTTTCTTTTTTTACTATTACTTCTGAATTTGTCCAATTAAATCTTAAAACTTTCCATGCAATTGCATAACAAATAATGATTAAGCAAAATTTACTTAGCTGTATTTTAAATCAGCCTGTTGTAGGAGGTGTATGTGGGGTGTTCAGCTTTACTATCCACTTAGCAGAACCTAAACCTTACAAAAGTAGATATATGTGCATTTCTTCATAATGTCCAAATAATTTTTCATGAAAATGACTTTTAGAATTCAAAGGTAATGAATGGTTGGTCTTTTAGAAAGTCACTGAAAAAGAGGCTCCTTCTAAAGAAAATACATGTTATGGTCAATTTGAAAGAATAAAACAAACAAAATTTCATGTATTCTGTCATCTTCCCTATAAAAGTAAATCGTAAACAGTAATGACATTTTCAGCATTACTTTTCTTAATTTAAGCATTAATGGCTTGTGTGCTAAACTAAGAAAAGCCAAGTATATTTTAATGACTTATAACAAAGTCATGTGGTGTAATGGTTAGAGTTGTAGGAAATGGACTTGTCGACCAGAGTTCAAATCCTGCATGAGGCTGTTTGTATTTCACATAGCGTTAATACCCTTGGGAAAGGTATGCACCCAACTACTCTCCCTCCAGCTATGAGTAACTAGTGGGGCAGGTTGGGCTCTTTAACCTTGGCTAAGTAGCCAGTCTAGAAGGAAAACTCTGAATTCAAACCTGTTAAACTGCACTTAAGAAATTGACCATGTGTCGCATCTTGCTAGTACGGAGTGGTTGGTAAATATATATATATATATAGGGATGTGCAGAGAAGTGCAAAGGGAGGTAATTTATTTATTTTTTTAAATTTCTTAATTTTAAACAATTACCAAAAATCAGGGAATTGTCCGATTTTAATGAAATTTTCACCAAATTATTTTCCCACGACTTAATTTTATAAGGATTAATTTATTTTATGGAAGAAACTTGAAAAAAATACTTTTTTTTATCAATTCAGAATATAGGGGGGGGGGGGTTGACCTTTGAGCATTTGAAGAAAAAAAAATCCCGATCCCTAATTTTTACATAAGTCTTTAAATGAAATAAAAAATGCATTATAATATATTTTATTAAATTCGGTTAATTCCTTGACTTTTGGCAGGGTGACATACGATGATGGAAACTTTTTTTTCAAGTCGCGTGTTTAAATTTGCACTTTCCCATCGCGTACCTGGATATTTATTGTTTACAAGAATTAGACGACAAAAAAAAAAAAAGATTTTATGTGTTTGTTTTTTTAACACTTAGCGCTTCTTTCTTAAACTAAAAATGAATCTTTATTTTTTTATCATAATTGACGCAATACTTTTAAAATTCATTATTCAACAATGTTTAACCGAAGTTCAAATCTGGGTATTTGAAACATACGAAATAGAATTATGTCACTCTAAATAACATTGAGCCTCCATATCTTTTTTCACCTATCGTAAAAATAAAACAGGAGAATTATCATCTTTATGGGTAGCTTTCCCGTCAATCTCTGCGCATACCTATATATATATAATAAAGTCATACTGAAAGCAAAAGTTCCAGTTCACCAAACTTAAATAATGATGAACTTGTCCATTACTTAAATGGATGACTACTGAGGCCTATGTGGCAGACCTGTTTTGCAAAAATAATAACTTGTTTTTTTAATGTTTTTTATATTATGATTTTTCTTTTTTTTTTATAGATACCTTTATACAGCTGTGGTGTAAAAGTGAAGATTAATTTCTTGTAAATGTTGTGTTTTGTTCTTTTTCACAGAATCCTGGCTATAGTAGTGAGATGAAAGAAGAATCATTGAATCTATATGAATATCCTCAAGGAAAAAAATGGCAGGCACTTTTTGATGCAGGCTTTTTGAAAAAGATCTAACCACATCCAGTAGTCAGCAGATAACAAGTACTGGGTCGGTGAAGCACAGTAACCATACATTTTCATTGTTTGTCAAAAATTTCTATGACTAATTTTAATGGCATATCAACCTGTCTAGGGTTATCTTATGTATAGAGGCTAGGAAATTGTATTCCTTGTACATTTATATTTACATTTTTTGTGTAATTTCTTAAGTTTTTTTTTTGTTTTTTTTTGCACATTGTTATATGATATCAAGTATTGCTAATACAAATAATTTTCAGTTGTATGGTTTCAAGTATTCCTATCTAATACTAATAATTAAATGGTTTCAAATAATTATTTCTATTTAATAATAGTTATTTATTTGCATACAGTGATACGGTTTTAAATAAAAGAATTTCTAGATTTTCAAAAATAAAATTTGAAGTCACAGTGAATATTATCGCAATAGGGGTTTCTTGTGGCTATTGTTTTTTTCTCTCATTTTGACAAGTTAAACTTTCCCTATAAAAAATATGGAGCTATTAAATTAATAATTCGGATGCACAGTTCAATCCCACAAAGAATCATGGATTGCAATGGGAATTTTTTTATCATACTCATATTTCATAAATACAAGTAAATATTAAAATTAAAAAAAAAAAAAAAATAGTTTTTATGAAATATGACATCTATAAATTCCTTTTGATAAATCCTGAATATTTTTTTCTTTTTGAGTAATGAAATAGTTAATTTATCTTTTAAATTAAAAAAAAAAAAAAAAAAAAAAAAAAATCAACATTAATTTTTTGACCAACACATCTATTGTTTCATTTCCCCAGATGTTTCAAACTTTCAGGCAACTTTTTAATTCTATTCGCTTAGAATGTACCTTTCTCACCAAAGAACAGCTTTTTTTCCCTTTTTTTTTTTTAGGTCTTACTGCCAATTGAAAAATTTTAATAAAATTCTGGAAGGAGGAGAATGAATAGCAAGCTAAATGTACAATATCTGGTGAATATAGAGAAGTGAAACTTTCTCAACCAAGGTTTCAAGTTCAGGTTAGAAGCATGGTAAAAATGAAGATTTTTAGACCTTATTTTTCAGTCTGAAACAGAAATACATTGATCATCAATTGTGCAAACAACAACAACAAAAATAACAACTGCTAATTGATTTCTTACTAATTAGTTAAAAATAAAAAACAACAATTTAAGATTTTTCAGACTGTTCTCCTCTTTATTGTTATAGACACATTTTGGCTGATGTGCCCTCCAGCCTTCTTCAGGTGTTTCTTGTCAAAATCGGGAACCTTCTTGCTGAACTCAGGAGTGTACATGTACATGCCATAATGTCCTGATTAGGACAAGAAGGTTCCAGAGTTCAACAAAAAATACCTGAAGAAGTCCAGAGGGCACACCAACCAAAATGTTGTGTATATAACAATAAAGAGGAGAACAACAGTTTGAAAAATCTAAATAATACAAATTATCAAGACTCATCTAAAAAATTAAGACAATAATTAACAATGAAAACTGAATGAAGAAGGAAAAGAAATTGAAATTTTAGATTTAACAATTCAATGTATCAAAAACTAATCTAAAATCTAATTTGGTTTATCAAAAATAATAAATAGATAAAATAAATAAGTAAATTAAAAAAATAAACAACAGCTAAACAGTGGTGATTATTAGGATGATAATGAAGTATAATAAAACTTTGTGTATATTGTTTATTAAACCAACATGATAATCTCAAATGACATTTGACAAAATGTTCAACACATTCATCAATACATTAGAAAATTGGAAGTTCAATAAAAAAGAGTAAAGGAAAAAATTAAGAGGAAAAAAACAAAAACAAAAAAAACAAAAAAAAAAAGAAAAAGAAAGAAAAGAGGTAGTGAAGATAAAAAAAAAACATTGACAGACAAAGAATAAATAAAGTGGTTTGTGCTCATTTTAATGGCAAAGCTCCCCAAAAATCTCAAAGAGAAACTTTAGTTGGATCTAGTTATATATATATATATATATATATATATATATATATATACAATTTTTTTTTATTGGAAAAAGTGTTGAAGATTTGACCTATACAGTTGACCCAGTGAAGCACAAATAGAAACTGAAGACTAGAAACTGGAAATTACCAACTGTCAAAAAAAAAGGGGGGGGGGGAGTTGTTGGAGGGGGGCGCATTGGAAACCCTTATTTACAATAAACTCTGTTGGTATCAAAGCCAGTGATTGTATGTGTTATCTCTCTTGGAAATTGAAGTTTTTGGTTTTGATGTTTTAGTGACTGTAAATAAATGTTATCATCAAAAGTAAAGAAAAACAGGTGTTTTTTTATTTGCATCAAATTTTTATAAGGAAGAGAATTAAAAAGCAAAACCAATTTGGTTGATTGGACAAATTCTAATACTTTCAGAAAAATCTGAAAAAAATTGTTGAGTATGAGAAAGAATGAATTCTTTTTGTGACAAATTCAAAAAAAATTAACTGTAAATGGGAGTGTACCACCTTCAATTTCATATTCTATTCTGAATATTGAACAAATTCAAAAGACACAACTGATGCAACTAAAAGTAGAAGCAACAACTTATACAAGGCAAAAGCTGTACTATACTTAGGAACTATTGGATATGAATGGTCCCTAAAATTGTTTTATTTTGTACCATTATCAAAGTGTTATTCCTGGAGGCATAATCATTTAGATAGGACAAGCATTATGCAAATATTAAACAATAAATAAATCTGAGAAGGTGTAATAAAAGAAAAAAAATGAAATTAGTTTGAAAGACTGAAATGATATTAATTGATGAATGTACAGAAATGGAATGTCTATACTAAAACTGACAAAATGTCCAGTACTAGATTAAAACTCTTCCTCCTGTTCCTTCTTTTCTTTTCATTTAAATTTCTAAGTTATTTCAGCACAAGCACAAAAATGAAAACATATTTTTAAAAAGGAGGAAAAAAAGAAGAAAAAAAAAAGAGCTTTTAACCTTCAGCAAAATTCCAAGTTTCTATTCCTCCTCCTCCTCCTCCTCTTATCTCTGAAAATGAATTCTAGCCATTAAAAAAATATCAGCATCACAAGAACAGACAACTTGAAGTTTTAAAGTATAAACTTATATCAGTCTCATTAGTTTGGAAAACCTCAAGAAGAGACTTGAAGGGCATTAATCTATTTCTTTTTTAAAATTTGAATTGTGGGGACAAGAAAGAAATTAATGTTGATCAGTGGAATAAAATGTGGTTTTTAGTTTTCTAATATTAGTAGAATTCCACATTTCTGTCGATAAAACAATTCAAAATAAAGATAAATTTTAATAAAATAGAATATATTAATTTTCACCTTTCAAACTAAAAAAAAAAAAATTAAGAAGGATTTGAACACAAGAAATCCTAATAGTATAGCAAATGTTGTGGGCAAGGCAGTGGGGTTTCAAGAAAAAGCAATCATTTAACCTTAAAGAATAATGACTACCAACCCAGGAGAGAGATAGAAAATATTCATTTTGAAAGGAAACATTTTTTTTTTAATTTGAATGTTGTCCCCCCAGCCCACTTAGCTGGTTTAGAGATTAGATATAAAAGCCCCAGGGGAAAAAGGAAATATATTAAATACAAAGAAGTATATTTATATATTTCATTAAAAAAAAAAAGTGAAAAGCTACTCTGTCCCACAATAGTTGCATATGAATTTTATACACTAAATGTAAAAATTAATTTGGTACAGAGATATTAATATTTATTTAAATAAAAAATAAAAATTGATTATCTTAGTATATACTAAACACAATGGAAAATGATCTATATTTATTGGCAGATAAAAATGTGTAGTGTCTACTAAATGTGTGGCTGAGCAAAAAGTCAATGAGTTAGGATGAATGAACAGGAAAAAAAAAGGTTAGTTTTTTCAGTACTTAATACACACACACACACAGACACACAAAATTAATACTACAATATTTCCAAGTAGATTTTATTATTAAGAAATTCCCATTGAAGAAAAAAAATAATTCCACTATCCATTACAAATCTGTTGCATCTAAAAGATTTTGGTAAGATGCATGTTCATTATTTTATAAAAATAAAGAACTATTTTGCAGGAAGATTTAAAATTAATTTAAATCAGTGTAAAAAAATAAAAGTAGATTAAGGAAAATTGATTAGTAATGAAATGGTGTCTAAAGTTAGCAAGCCAATAATTCCCCAGTCATGGGAATTTTCTTTTTTAATCAAACTCTATTTGAACAACAACATTGGAAATGTTTAGAATTCAAATTGTTGATTTCTTTTTGATGGCTACTCAATTCACTCTTATAGAAGTTTTTGCCAACTTTGAAAACCATAAAATGTCAATAATCAAAAGAGGACAAAAAAAAAAAATCCAATGAACCTTATTTGCCCAGAGCTGACCAAACAATGGCCAAATCGTTAGAAGATGAAAGTGAGCTGAAATGAATATTCAGACAATAACTATATTTGTCTGCAGTTTTCAGAGACGGAAACAATGCTGATATTTTTTGAGAGTGGTCAAAAGACAACAGGGGTTAAATAAAGATGTATGTGCGAGTGAACCATGAATTCAGTATAAAAAGAAAATCAGTTTATCTAGTGAAAAGGAGTGACTGCCTTGGACCGCAAAGAAGATATCCAAATTTGTATAGATAAAAGGGTATGAAAACACACAATATTTGTTAAAATTAAAATATTTTATATCATTTTTAATATTAATAATAATATTAATCATATTAAATATGATTAATAAAAAATAATAAAAAATATTTTCATTTTAACAAATATTGTGTGTTTTCATACCCTTTTATCTATACATATACCGTCGGATTCATATCCTTACTCTTAACTTATATCCAAATTTATAAATGCTGATATTTTAAGTCAAACCTTTTAGATCCTTTGCATTTATCTTAGATTTTATAAAACTGTCATTGAAAATAGTCGTCGTCAGGGCGGCCTAATGTCGGTATCAGCCAATCAGCGAGGGAGTCTATCCCCTTTTCACTAGCACTAGACCAAGGAGATTGTTTTCGGCATCTGAGGTGGAGTGCCACACCTACCATCAGCTCCTTACTCTACCGCACATATCCCTGTGCTACTCATACGCTGAGTTGACGAGGACCGGAATCGAACTAGGAACCATGTGGTTTCTAGCCGAACGCTCTACCGACTGAGCTAACCCGGCCCGCAGGGGGTGGTTGAAAATAGTAAAAACTTAAAATTACAACACTTTAGGGTGGAGCTCATATAACAAGATTAAAAATATTCTATAAGAATATTGATGGCTATTGGAAAGTAGAATAGTAGAATATTAGTAGACATCTTTCTGTAAGCTAAGAAAATGTTAGACCAAATAGCATTTATCAACATACCAAATGCGGACAATTGATTGAAAATATAATATAAATATTCAGCCATCATATTGCACATTAACATCCAATTTCTGATGTTAGTTTCATCAGCTAGAAATGCTTTTTTTATAACAATCCATTAAAATCCATTGATAACATTAACTAAAGTCTAATTGAGCACCAAAGATTTGCCAATGGCTCAGAATAAAACAAGTTTCTTTCTAGTTACACCTGATCATCAGTCAAGTGGAAGAAGATAGAATTTTCTAGTCACACCTGATCATCACTCAAGTGGAAGAGAATTTTCTAGTCACACCTGATCATCACTCAAGTGGAAGAAGATAGAATTTTCTAGTCACACCTGATCATCACTCAAGTGGAAGAAGATAGAATTTTCTAGTCACACCTGATCATCACTCAAGTGGAATAAGATAGAATTTTCTAGTCACACCTGATCATCACTCAAGTGGAAGAAGATAGAATTTTCTAGTCACACCTGATCATCAGTCAAGTGGAAGAAGATAGAATTTTCTTTATTGCAGGAAAAATTAACCCCAAGTATGCTATAGGAAAATTCTCACTTAAAAATGGCCTTTTACTATGAAACATTCACCAAGACTGTTTAATTTCAAGATGATATCTAGTTTAAAGATAGAGGGGGAGGGGGAATATAAACAAATGTTATTTATGACCCCCCGCCAAAAAAAAGCCAACAACAAACAAAAACCCAAAAATCCCGAAAGCTTGTTTTTTTTTCAATAGTTTTGTGATAGGGAAAGGAGGGGGGGTAGATAGAAATAGAGATGATTTATCAAAAGATCAGTTGAACTCCCAAGAGATTTTTGTTTTGTAAAACTATAATCACATTTCTTCCTCATAGAAAATTGAAAAAACTAAGAAACAGTCTTGATACAGAATGGCACACGCGCCATGATGAAAAATACTGTAGAAGTTTCCTTTTGATGGGAATGTCTTTCACACACAAGATTTACTTGCCAAGTTGTGCAGTTAAGAGCACCAACCTTTCCAGATAATGATAATGGTTTTGCATCGTGGCCAAAAGACCTTTCTCATTCTGAACATTGTCTTTGCTTGAATAGTCAATGTAATTACCATCCAATGTTGTCATCTTACCATTGAGTGCATTCAAAATGGCATTACCAGCGCATATATCCCACTTTTTAATGGCTGTTGTATGTACATAAGCATTTGATAGTCCTTTCACAACATTCAATGTTTTATAACCTGAAAAAGAAATAACAACAAATGTAAAAATAGAAAGAAATAACAACAAATGTAAAAATAGAAAGAAATAACAAATGTAAGGATAGAAAGGAATAACAAATGTAAGGATAGAAAGGAATAACAAATAATGTAAGAATAGAAAGGAATAACAAATAATGTAAGGATAGAAAGGAATAACAACAAATGTAAGGATAGAAAGGAATAACAACAAATGTAAGGATAGAAAGGAATAACAACAAATGTAAGGATAGAAAGGAATAGAGACAAATGTAAAGATAGAAAGGAATAGCGACAAATGTAAGAATAGAAAGGAATAGCGACAAATGTAAGGATAGAAAGGAATAGCGACAAATGTAAGGATAGAAAGGAATAGTGACAAATATAAGGATAGAAAGGAATAACAACAAATGTAAGAATAGAAAGGAATAACAACAAATGTAAGAATAGAAAGGAATAACAACAAATGTAAGTATAGAAAGGAATAACAACAAATGTAAGTATAGAAAGGAATAACAACAAATGTAAGTATAGAAAGGAATAACAACAAATGTAAGGATAGAAAGGAAACAGTGCTCAAAGAAAAAGAGAAAGCAGACAATTCTAAATGATATATTAAAAAAATACATTTACAACAATTAGAATTTAAAATTTGTTTCATATAGTGTAGTTATACTTGCTTCTATATATATAGTGGTACCCTGATTTATGAGTACTCCCCACCTGAGTTACAAACCGTCACTAAGTCAATTTTTTTACTTTGTGTTGTGAGCTAAAATTTGAGGCAGAGTGACCTTCAGATATGCTTATGTTAATAAGTTCAATAAATTTCCTAATTTTATTACAACAAAGAAAAATATTATTCATAAAAAAATAAACATAAAAACATTACAGCACATAATTTATTACATTCTATTTTATTATGTTTTTTTATAGAATGCAGTGCTATTTTTCTTATGTTAAAAAAAAAAGAAAAAAAGAAAATGTAATAAAAAAAAACAGTTGTGTTTTTTATGTGGGGGGGGGGGAATTAATGGCATTTCAATGAGGAAAATTGATTTGATATATGAGAAAATTGAGTTACGATTGGAACAAATTAAACTCCTTAGTCAGGGTACTACTGTATTTCTTTCTCTTGATACAAAATATTCATCCTGCTAAAACAAATAAAATTAACAAGTGAATCCTACTTCTTTAATTTGAATGTCCAACCTACAGGTAAGCAAACAATTGATATATATATACTACAGCAACAGAAATTCTGTCACTATAATAGTATAGTAAAATTAACCTGGAAATACTAAGTTATGCAGGGTACACTGATATGTATAAAAAAATTAAATAAAAGGGGAAATGATTGATTAGCAAGATTTGCTTAAGAATCACAAAAAAAAAGGTAAATTTGCTGAATTATTTATAAAATTTTACAAAAAGTTTCAAATTTTTAATACTAATTATCCAATGAATAATAAATGAACAGTAAACTATAGTTTCTTACATTTTAATCTGTTAAAACAAACATTTTAAGAAAAGCATTAAATTTTGTAACAATCTCACTTGTCAAAAAGAATCCAAGTTATATTTAAGAAACATTGTTTAAAATGTTACAATACTTATTAGAAGGTCCATTTCTCAGTTTCCTCTAAAGAATCTGTTGTGTTTTATTGAGAAGTAAATCTTATCTTTTGGTACAATGATACCTACATAACTCATGCATTATCAAGTAATATTTGATTTTGTCCACAGTATAACACTTGTTTCCTTAAAAAAATAAACAATACTCACAAATGACAATTTTTTAAATAAAAATTTAAAAATATACTTGACAAAATATCTTGATTGATTATTATTCGCCCATTTCATTCATAACATAAAGAAGGGGGAAAGGGGGAGAAAGGAGAAAAAGAAGAAGAGGAGAAAGGAGAAAAAGAAGAAGAGGAAAAAAAAAGAAAAAAGAAATTACAGTTATTCGCCCATTTCATTCATAACAAAGAAGGGGGAAGGGGGGAGAAAAGAGAAAAAGAAGAAGGGGGAAGGGGGGAGAAAAGAGAAAAAGAAGAAGAGGAAAAGAAAAAAGAAAAGAAGAAAGTATCACAACGAAAAAAAAAAAAAAAAACTTTAGCACATTCATTTCTGATTTTCGTCTCTGAAGATAAAGTTTCTTTGAAATTGATAAGACAAAAAAAACAACATCTTTTTGTTTTTATTTTTCATATGCATTATATTGCCTTCAAATTTTTAATATATTATAACATACTTAACAATGCTTCAAGCAAATTACCAATTACTTGATTGATTGATTTTAATGGCATTCAAACCGATCTATGGATATTTTATGTTTGGCAGTAAGGAAATTATTTTCATTGTATGTTCATATTTACATTTTTTGCTTAGTTGTTACTGGAGATTTTTTTTTCTACACTTATGTGATATCAACAATTCCTATCCAATACAGTTTGCACACAATTGTATGAATCAAAATAACTAATAATAATAATAATAATCCTTAATAAATGATTGAACTGTTCTATTTAACCCATAGATGGTATCCTAACAGGTACTACCACTCTGGGTACAAGTGGAACTGGGTGTAATAGCAATGTAGGAATACTCCACAGATCTCAGAACTGGAGCCTTGTCACTCGGTGTAGTTTAGTCTCATACCAATGACACACTGTTTTGCAAGGGATACCATCAGTGTAAGGATAGCCAAAAGGGCTAAAAAAAATTTGTTTCACAGAATAATTGACAAGACAGAGCAATCATTAGTTATACAGACTCTGCATTGCTATCTTCTTATTTACTGGTAATATAAAAAGGCCAGGTGATAATGCCAATCATTTCATTCTTACTGGAGTAAGAATGAAATGATTTTCATTTGTCAAAAATAGTATGTTTAAAAAGAGTATATTTGTCAGGGTTGGGGTTTAGATATATGAGCCCTGCTTAAAAAAAATTACAACTAAATGATATAAATGAAAATAAGAAAAAAATAATCACACACACACAATATTAGAGAGAGAGTTAACTGTACACTTGCTTAGATTTTGTTATGTGAGTAAAGATCTATGTTAATCCTATCAGTGACCAACTAATTTGGCTTTTGATTTGGAGATCAACAATGTTGTTTGTGATTTACTTACCTGCTCCACCCGCAGGAATCACTATGGTATTTTCGCCAAAAGCTTGTTTAAGCACTTCAACTACTTTGCCTGCATGCGATCGTGACACAATGATCTGTGCTGGTTTTTCTTTAGATAACTGTGTCTTTTCTTGTTGCTTCAAATTAGACGAATGGCCATAACTCACCCAGGCCCAGTCTGAAAAAGGGAAAAAAAAGAGTCACAACGTTATAAGGGAAGCTTTCTAAACACTGTATATACTCAAATAATGAATGACCCCTAATTTTTAGCCACAAAAAGGTGTTTTTATCATATATAAGTTTTTGCTGGCTTGCCAACACGGGTGTGTCTATGTGTAAGAGTCCATAGGAGAATGTTGCTTATGAGTTCATCCTTACTTCTCCAATAGTGTCCATACAGCTGCTGTTTTGTAGGGTGATGCTTCCAGGATTTGTTCAAAACATCACTCAACATTCTTGTATAGTTCCCATGTAGATTTTTCTCCTGGCATTTCATTAACGTCCAAATGGTGCAACAATACAATAGTACTGACATGGCTACAGCGTGCAAGGATTTCCAATTTTATTTCACAAGAGATCAGATTTCCATATGGCTGATAACCTGTCCATGCTTTACTTATTTGTAGACTGACATCCCTTTCAGTAGATGTGCTATTGCTACCGAGGTATGTGAACTGATCTATTAATTTCAGAGGCTTACTACTTAATGAGGAGATGGTACTATCTTGATTAAAACACATCAACACTGTTTTATCTGAGTTCACAGAGAACAATGCTTCTTACTGACTGTTTCAGGCTGTGCAGCAGAGTTTCAGCTTCAGCAGGTGTATTTACAAGAAGTATTTGACCATCTGCATCATCTGCTTCAGAAATAATTTCTGCAGGTTGTCGTTTGCTTCTTGCCTTAAAAGAGTGAAACCATTTTCTTTTATTACATCTATTGACATTTGTAGTCAGATTATCAATAGAAATGGTGGTGCCAATGTATCTCTTTGCAAGATTCCAGTGACAATGTCAAAGAAATCAGTTTCCTCATTGAGTGAACTATTGCCTTCATGTCTTTGTAGAGAATCAATATAGCATTAACAGTTTTTTGGGAAGACCTTATGCTAGAAGTATTTGCTCCATCTTTCCTCTGTGTATGGAATCACATGCCTTAGAGAAATCAATAAACATAAGTGTTGCCTCAAGATTTTTTGCATGTACTCCTTCAGTGATTTGACAAATAGTCAGTTGTGGTTTGATTTCTCCAAAGACGATTCTGATCTTTCCTAAGAACTTTCTCAACTTCTGAGCAGATATATCACAAACCTTAGCAGCTATGGTAGTTGTAGAATAATCATACTAAGTCCAATTACCGTCGAATTGGCAAGACAAAACAGCAAGCAGTCGTAACCCAATACGATTCTGGTATGCTGTAAAGACCACTGCAAAGTGGTAGGATTTATGGAGCCTCAGAGGATCATACAAACCAAGCAGCCAATCAGGACTCAGAGAATGGAATCACCCAAATGCATGAGTGGACTGTTCTGAATTCCCATAAGTACCAGTTGTCTTGACACTGGTTCAGTTGTACTTGGCCAATCACATTGTTCAAACCAATTGTTCACTGACTGACTGACTTCAATAGTAGTAATGGTTAAACTTCTGTATAGTTCTTGGTGATTCTGAGAATATGTCATGTATTCCATACTTCAAGAGGTATTTCATGTAGGTTTTCTGGTTTTAAATGTTTTCAGAACTGTGTCAAATTCATCCTCCGTGTAGTGTCAAAGTTTGATATCTACTGAGTTATTTATAATTACTCCAGTTGTTTTATCTATTATTTCAGGAGTATTTTCCAAACAGATTCCTGAAATGTGCTTTCCACTTGAAGTCTTTCTTCTTAACTGGCAGCTTTTAGTTTTGATCACAGGATACTTTTCCTTCCACTAACTTCATTTACTCTCTGCCATGCTAATTGAGATTGTTTATCTTCAACAGACTTTTTGATTTTATTGATTTTACCTTGAATGTAATTTAGTTGTTTTTTTCAGTATGTTTTAGTCTTTTCTGGGCTTTCTTAAATTTCTGCACATTGGTGTTTGTTGGGTTCATTCTATTAAATAAAATGATTTTCCCATCCCTATTGCCCTTATGGCAAGCCCCAACCCCTTTTTATCATATGGGTGCTAGAAGGCGGTGGCTGCGGGTCTAGATGTCCTGGGAATGACGTTAAACTCTATCTGATGGTGAGGTTCCAGTTTTGGAGGTTTGGGGAATGTGGAGCACCCCCATTCATCACCAATGCTCCCTGGTCCACTCTGACCCGGAGTGGTAGTACCTGTTTGAGTCCCATCTATGGGTTAAATAGAAAAATGTATTTATAAAAAAATTGTATTATCCATTAAGAATTGATTTATTTCAAAACTTTATCGGCATTAAATGACCCACTGAGGTTGATATGCCGTAAAACAAAACTCTATTAAATAAAGATTTTTTGAAGGCATCTCATTTTCTCTAAATACTTTTGACTCCCAGGGAAACTATATTTGGTTTGGTTGGTATGCACTCAGCAGCTGCTTCTAAGTTGGTGGTAACAAAGTTTTCATATTCATCATTTCATCTTTCAGATGTCTCCTGAAGAATATCAAAGCCATTTCTGACAGTTACCAAATATGAATTGCTTATATCACTATTGGCAAGTAAGGACCAGTCATATAGAAAGATTGGTAATTTTCACCTTTAGTTGTTAAAATTCCTAGCAAATAAGGCAATTAGAGTAACCTCCCTTGACTTTCACTTTGAAACAAGCTGGTAGCTATTTTGAATCTCCGTGCGAAATAAACAAATCATAGAAACTTTTTCGAAAACAATACAACTGCATGCTTTAACACAAAAATATCATAAAATGTGTTCTTAATAACAATTAAGTTCATTTCAGACAATGCGCATGCACAATTTTATGCTAGGAATTTTAACAACTAAAGATGAAAATTACCGAAAGATTTACCTGTTTGCTTCTTGTAGACTAAAACAAATCTTTACCAAGACAATTCTCCTTGAAAAGAGGAGTATGCCTCACAGTTCATAGTGCTTTTTATTCACTTCCTGTTTATAAATATATAATCTAACTGTGCTTTTCAGTTATTTTGGTAGATATAAGCCGATAGTTTTTCCTTCCTTTTCAAAAATTCAGTGTTTAGGCATATAAGCCTGTTCTCAGCTAGTCGTTCACCATTTCTGTTTGGAAAGTTGTGGAAACAGAATTTATTATTCTTGTCTTTGCCTATATGAGCATTCATGTCTCCACCGATGATCAGAATGTTGCGTTTGGGAATGTGTTGAATAGGAGAAGATATCTCATTATAGAAGGTTTCCTCATTGACAATAGTGAGACTGTTACATGGGATGATTATTGTACAAGGGGTTTGCTTATTAAATATAGCATATATCATTCTTGGTTGGATTTTCTCTATGCTGCTGTCATTTTAAAGTACAAGAACCAAGAAGAATCCCTACCACCTTCTTCCAATGGTGGTATCGACAGAGTTTTTCCATGCAGATGCCAACACAATTGTCCATTACCAAATTCATGGTATTTCTAGTTTACTATGATATTTCAGTTTTAGTTCACTATGTGCATATGATGTCTATATTCCTTTCACTTTAACCTCGGGTAGGTGGTTTATTGTATTTGATGTTCTAAACTATTCTTAACTCTTAACATCCTATACCGCCTCATTCCACCCGGCCGGAAGTCACATTTGTTTCCCTAATCCACCCCAAACGATAGCCTTTGTTTAAATTTAATATTAAACATTTGGCAGTCTTTGATTTACAGGAAATAACTGGTAACTTTAAATGAAAAGGCTATTTTTAGCCATTTATTGGTAAATCCTTATAGGAATGGGGGTCTGGACTTAGAAAATTCTCAACAGGATGTTAAGAGTTAATACAAATAATTTACAGTTATATATAAAGAATTCCTATCTAATACTAATAATTTACAGTTATATGGTTTCAAGTATTCCTATCTAATACAAATAATCATATGTTTTCAAGTAATTATTTATGTTTAATAATAGTCATTTGTTTGCACAATTACAAGTAACTAATAATATATCTTAGCAAACAATTATAACTTCAAGTAAATATTCTTAATACAAATAATTTACAGTTATGTTATCAACTATTCCTATCTAACACAAATAATTTTAAACAGATCTATTGACCTATAGATGTGACCCTAACAGGTACTACAACTGTTGGTTAGAGTAGACTTGGGAGTAATGACAATGAATGGGTACTCCACACTCCCCAGAGTTTCAGAACTAGAGCTTCACCATCAGATTCAGTTTAGTGTCATACACAGGACACTTATTTTTTTTTGGGGGGGGGGAAGGGGTATTGTGGAGGTCTTCCTCCTATGCAGGGGATATATTCAAGATATTATAAGCTCTGCTGTCAGGGTGTTCTGCCCATCAAAATTAACGGGTGACTTGTGTTCCGACTTGAAGGTCAAGTGATATATCCAATTATCCCAACAATTCTGTAAAATTAACTAGGAAATACTTAGAGCACACAAGATAATACACTCTGATCCTGACCAGAAGCAGCAATCCATACATTAATAATCCTGTCATTTTTTATGGATACTATGCTAGAATAATGATATAGTGACAATGTCAGAAATGATTGCTGTTTGTCTACAAAATCTATTCACTCCGACTCGACTGGATCAATGACTATTATAAACATTTATAGTATTAAAACAAAACAAAAAAACTTACAAGTTTCATTATCAAATGGATTATGGATGACTCCAATGGTGGGATCCCCATTCACTGCCACACACACCATTGTTGTCACATACTGGCGAAGATCCTCTGGAAAAAGAAGAGAAAAAAAAACAAAACAGAAATAAACATTAAATGACATTTCAACAACTTGCAACATTTTATAAACATACTTTGTAACTGGAAAGAACAACCCTAATTCAAATCCTGGATGAGACTGTTTGCATTTCACTTTGGGAAAGACATGAATCCATCTATTCTCCCCCAACCCAGGTATAGGTGAATAGTAGTGTAGACTAGGTTCTTTAGCCTTGGTAAGGTAATTAGTCTAGAAGGAAAACTAAATTCAAACCAGCTGTACTTCACTTAAAAATTAACCTTGTGTTACATCCTTATAGTGGAGGGGTTGAGTAAATATATACTTTGCAAACTATTCAGATTGTCATCATATGAATTTTTCCACCCACCTTCATATAAGAAGTAAATTTCATTTTTCTAAGATAATCTGAGATATCAGGTATTGTCTAATTTAATACAGAGTTGAATTTCAGGTAAACAATACAATTCTACCTAATTTTACTTCTAAACCATTTTTACAGACAGAAACAGACATTAGCCATCATTTTCAGAAATTAATAGTTCAGCATATTGTTCAATAGATTTTCTATGATACAAGAATAGAATGTCATTTATTTCCACACTAGAGATGACCAAAAAACAATTTTTTCTGGTTTCATCTGCACACCGGGAAACCACACAAATTTGTTTTTTTACAAAACTGAAACCGTTTGTAGTGCTATTTCTCCTGAGCGACTATATCCAAGGAAACACAGTTGAAAAAGACTTTCAGATTTTAATAAAATTAAATTTTATCAACATTTGTAAGAGGAAAAGGTTGAACAAAAATATAAAAACATTTAATTGACTATGTTTACGAAATAAATGTGAAATCTATTTGTTTACAAAAGAAAGAAAAAAAAAGAAGAAAAAAAAGAAGGAAATATGACAGTTATAATACTTTGGAAATCTATTCATATTTTAGCATAGAATATTTTCAAATGGAAGAAAAAAAGAAAAAAAGAAAGAAATACGACATACTGTCTGAAATCTATTTGTTTCAGTTATCAAAGTTAAATGTTTAAAAAAAAAAAAACTTTTTGTGGTAAAAGTAAATAAATAATTTATCCCCCTAAATATCTAATCATTATTATACAAGAAAATGAATGGCTTCCTTAGAAAGAAAAATACTAAATTAAACAGGAAACTGAGGTATCAAAGAAAAAATAACCAAAATCGATACCAAAATCCAAATTGCCAAACCACCCAACTTTAATTTCTTAAAAAAAGGAAATACAAAGAATGCTGGTATTATGCTTTAAAAGAAGAAAAGGAAATCAACTTTAATCTTCTTCAGAAAGTTAAGAAAACTATTATTCATACAAAAACAACAAAAAAATTGTGGTCTTGTTTGTGGAAGTTAGGGTGGGGAACTGTGACAATATTTCCCAATATCAGGAAGTAGTGACTATTTCAATGGTAGATGTTTCTTCTACTCTCTCTCTCTCTATCTCTCAGTCAGACAACAAATACCTGACTGAGCATAATAAATTATTTCTGAAAGCAAACATTGATAAATTCCAATAATCCCTATAAGAAATGCAATAATGGTAACTAAGAACAAATGTGTGTGTGTGTGTGTGTGTGGTGCATTATCACTTGAATCCAATTCAGTAATAGATAAATAAATCTTTTGATCAAATATTAAAAGGAAATTTGTTTAAATATTCAATGTTCAGCTGTTACTATTGGTATGCAAAACTCACACATCTGCCACAAATGAATAGAAGTAAAAAAGAAAAAATTCAATAGAATGCAGAAACCACCTGTTCAAAATTTGGTTTGTAAAAAATGAAGAATAATACAACTGAACATTCAGAATACAATGAAAGTAGACACCCCCACATTTAGTAAGTACAAATGTGGGCCGATCAATGAAGGTCACCATATTACAAAGTGGCCTTTTTTCCCCCCCTTTAATTTTTTCATAATTCTAATGCTTTGCTACATATTTTTTTTTTTAAATCAAGCCACATATTAATATGTTATCTAAAAGTTAAAGACATGAAGCACCCTACCCCACTCCAAGAATGGCTCAAATAATTTTAAGCAGAAAAGTAAAGTAGCTGGAGAGACCTATTAGTATCAGCCAGACAGCGAGGGAATCTATCCCCCTTTTCGCTAGTACTAGACCAGGGAGATTGTTTTTGCATCTGAGATGGAGCACCACACCTAACATCAGCTTCCCACTTTACAGCATAGATCCAAGCTGTGCTACTCATATGCTGAGTTGGCGAGGGCCAGTATTGAACTCTGAACCTTATGGTTCTAAGACAGATGCTCTACTAACTAAGCTAAAAGTATAATATCAGAAAAGTATAAAGATTATCAAAAGAAAAAAAAAAATGAAGACCATTCTGCATATCTAGCTATTAATTCAAACATAAAATTTCCCCATTTAGAAAAATAAGGGAAATAAGAAAAGCCCATATGGAATATAAAGATAAAGTTCTTTGAAAATCTACACAAATGTCAAAATGGTCTTTCTATTAATTAGCACTACCTACTTATTAAGATATGAGGCAGGCCAAAAAGATTCCAGGATTTGTGTCACAAAAGATTTATTTCAAACCCAAACTACAAACTACTAATTTTTTCCTTCAGACGATCAACCAACATATCTACAAAAAGATGCTGCGATGTTTGCTTTGTTCAGTGCGTGAAAGAGGCGAGAGATGTGGCAGGACAACTTGTGGGTGCTTCATCATGACAACGCACGTGCCCACACTGCCCTGAGTATCTGAGAGTTCCTGGCCCAGAAGAACATCACTGTGCTGGAGCAATCTCCTACTTGCCCGACCTGGCTCTATGTGATTTTTTTCCTCGTTTACAAGCTCAAGAGGGGTCATCAAAGGAACAACAAAAAGGCCGTGAAAACAGAGCTACAGAGAATTCTGGAAGAATCCTTCCATGAGTGATGAACTCTAAAAGCAAAAACAAAAAAAAAACTTATCTGTACTTACAAAGTATATCTGTACTGAAAAGAGAATGTGTGATGAAGATGACGACTGGCGCATCTTAATAGATGATAGCTATCAAATATCTTGATTAATAACTTATTCAACTTGAGAAAAGTATATAAAATGCAGTAAATCCATGGATTACAGTGACATGAAAACTATGAAAACTGCAGTTTGTATAGTCATAAGTTATCTTGCTATAATTGTCACTGGACTGTAGCTATGTCAATTGCTACTTAATTTTATTTGCTTCAATTTTCTGTAGATTTTTGCCTAATATCAAGAAACGGGGAGTAGAAGGGGCTGCAGTCTAATGCCAAAATCAAAACTGGAGAAGGAAACTATCACCAAACCTCTGTTACTTGTAGGTATCCTTTGATAAAAATATATTTCTGAAATGAAAACTGCAGTTTGCATAGTCATAAGTTATCTTGCTATACTTGTCACTGGACTGTATCTATGTAGACCCAAAGAGTGTCATAAGTGTCATACAAACATATGTCACTATAATCCAACTGCAGTTTGCATAGTCATAAGTTATCTTGCTATACTTGTCACTGGACTTTAGCTATGTAGAGCCAAAGAGTGTCATAAGTGTCATACAAACATATGTCACTATAATCCAACTGCAGTTTGCATAGTCATAAGTTATCTTGCTATACTTGTCACTGGACTGTAGCTATGTAGACCCAAAGAGTGTCATAAGTGTCATACAAACATATGTCACTATAATCCAACTGCAGTTTGTATAGTCATAAGTTATCTTGCTCTACTTGTCACTGGACTGTATCTATGTAGACCCAAAGAGTGTCATAAGTGTCATACAAACATATGTCACTAAAATCCAACAATGTACAGATGTCTTACTACCTTATTTCTTATGCATCTTATATATTTTTCACAAGTTGAATTGGTTATTAATCAGGATGTTTAAGTTGTCATTTTGGTGGTAAAGATGACTATCATCTGTCAAGATCTGGCAGTCATCACACACACACACACACACACACACACACACACAGAGAGTTGTACCTTGATTTATGAGTTTAATTAGTTCTCGTAACTCAATTTCCTCGTATATCAAATCAATTTTTGTCCATTGAAATAAAGTGAAATGCCATTAATTCATTCCAGCTCCCCTACACCCAAAACACTTTTTTTTTAATAAAATAGCAGTGTATTATATAAAACATAATAAAAATAGAATGTAATGAATTATGTGATGTAATGTTTTATGTTTATTTTTTTATAGTTAATAAAATAATAATATATATATATATATATATATATATATATATTATATATATATATTCTTTTTTTTTTTTTTTTTTTTTTGCATAAATTTGTAACCTTAAATGGTTTTAGTGAACTTAACATAAGCATATCCAAAGCTCACTCGTACCTCAAATTTTAGCTCTTGAAACAAAGCAAAAATCAACTGAGGGACTTGTAACTTGGGGCATATATAATTAGAGGTACTCAATAAAAATGCTATTTTTTTTATTTCTTTTACTAATGAAGAGCGAGATTGTCCATCAGGAGGAAAGATTATTTTTCCTCATTTGACTTATAAAATTTGACTTATAAAGTTGAATTGGTTATTAATCAGGATGTTTAAGTTGTAATTTTGGTGGTAAAAGAGTTATCATCTATCCAGATGAGACTGTCATCATAATACATCTTAGTTTCATTACAGGTTTATATTCAAACTTTGTAATCAATATGGAAACTTTGGAAACATCTCTCTTGTTGAAATGCAATTTGTTGCAACTTCAAATAACCAATATTTCAATACCAAAAACATGAATAGCAATTCTATACAAAGATTTTTTAAAGCAAATCTGTGATATAAAGAAGAAAAAAAAACAGTTAATTCATGTACGGCTCACACAAATAATGCAAATATTTATGACAATGGTTGTATAGACTTTGCCATTTTGCTTGCAATATTCAAAGTCTTAGAACTGAATCAATTTTATTGCTTCTAATTTTTGTTGTGTGATCAAATCTATCTTCAGCTGTAGCTTGATAGAAACTGCAACTGTGATAAAAAGGTCAAAGGTCACAGAACAAGTTGTAAATAATCAGTGAAATCCTTAAGCTAATCAAAAGCTTCAAAGCTGAATAAATAAGATGATGTTGTGAGCTTTGTTTAACCACTGACATAATAATAATAATAATAATAATAATAATAATTACAACTATTAAGAACCACTTACCTGTGTATTCTTTTGTTGCATCTAAAGGATCTATCCAGACTACAATCTGACTGACTGGGATTAATTGGTCTGTTTTAATCTTAGTATTCACAATCTCCTCATGTTTGTTTACATCAGGTATATTATGTAAATCTACAGGTTTTGTCTCGTGTTCTTCTGATATCACCTGGAATGCAGAAATGAAAAAAACAGTTGAAAAGGAAAACTAAGAAAGTAAGGGTTTACATCATCAACAAAACTAGGGACCAAATTTGTAAAGACAGCAGTGAGCATTTAAGTTGATGACAGGGTGGTGTGGAGTGGGTGTGGTGTGTGTGGGGGGGTAATAAAAATCAGGAGAACTTGAAATTATTATGAAACCATTTTCATGATCAATTGTAGTTGTCCTTTTTACAAATTCCAGATTTAGTAATTTAAAAAAGTAGTTTTTTTTTCCTTTTTAAAGAAATATAACCCAATTAAAATTATTCTAACTCGGTTGTGTGTGTGTGTGTGTGTGTGTGTGTGTGTGTGTGTGTATGCATGAGCAAAGTGAGCACATTACATGATTCAACCCCAAATGAATATACAAAGATAACATTTACTTAAATGTATATTCTTTTTTTTTTCTTCCTTGTAATGACATGATTGATTGACCTTTAGAGTTTGGGTCGCTCCAAACATTGTTGATTTGAAAGGTCAATTCTTTTAAAAAAGACTAGGGAAAAAAAGATGTAATATAGTTGGACAAATGTAGAAAACATCTTGGAGAAGGAAAGGTTTCTACTTTGATTTGTAATTAAATCTAAGTGTTAAACAAGCCCACTTATGACAGCAAAATTGCAACTTTGATTACATTGGTATTTGCATATAAAAAAAAAAAAATTAAAAAAAGGTAGAATCAAAAGATGAGAACATGGCAATTTGTTTAGAGTTTTTCTCAATAAATTCCTGAAACAATATTCACTAAAAATGCAGTAAGCCAACATTCACAAACAACAAAATATAACAGAATTTTAGAAAAGACAAAATAAAAATCAATATATGAGCAAAGTTAAAGATGGTCATTTGGGGATTTTTTTTAAAAAAAAATCCAGTAAGCTAAATCTAGATCTCTTTTATTATTTAACCTTTATTTTGGATCAGTTGGTTTAAATTTGATATCATTTTCTGAAGCAAGCAGAATTTAGGTACCTACTTAGCCCTGCCTGCCAAGGTGTTTTTAATGAAGAATTTAGGCACATATTTGGTAACATTTGACACCAGTGTCATTTGCTCAGTTAAAACTAGTTTGGTGTTTTTATGATGAGAAAATTAATTGTAAACTCCTCATCACCTTTTTCAATAAGTCTACTGATAAAATTGGTTGGATTAGCATGCAAATTTGAATGATTGTCAATATGTGGAAATCTTGTGTTTGTTCTTTCTCATAATATCATCTAAAACAGATTGAAATAAAGTTAAATGGATACTTATAGAATTAGTAGTAAGATAATGAATACACCAGGTTAAAAGTGTAGTAAGGGTAACCCAAAGTCAAACTTTTTTTTAGACCTTATTTTTATGATGCAGGTATCATTGGGGAATGAGAAAAGTCTTGGTACATGGGCCAAAGCCTGGATTATTTATCAAAACTTTTTTCCTTTTCCAATGATACCTGCATTGGAAAAATAAGACCTGAAAAAGTTTGGCCTCAGCTTACCCTTACCACACTTTTAAACCAGGTTATTGCCGTTGATAGTTTTTGGTTGATTTTTCTCTATATATAAAGTTGAATAAACAAAATAAAAATTTCTGGAACTAAAACGTGTTTCATAATAAAACAGACATTTTTTTTGTTTGCAAACACCAACTGAACTTACTATTGACATTTTTAAATTTGGTTTTCTTATCATAAAAACACCAAACTAGTTTTAACTGAGCAAATGACACTGGTGTCATTAATTTCTTTTTTTGGGAAAAAAATCCCCAAATGACCAACTTTAACTTTGCTTATATATTATTTTGAATCTGAAAAAATTTAGCACAATATTTTTACAAATTCAGTCACAATGGATCCAATAAGGAGTACTTTGTGTAATGCAACAACAACCAAATTATTTTTTTTCATTTTCAACTACCCACCAATTCCATAACAGGAACTAAACTTTTGTGCTCAAGGTCAACCTTTTATGTAGATTTTGAAAGTTTTTATCAGTCTAGCAGACTTGATAATATTTTTCAGAAAGAAATGTCAAAGTGGTCTCCAAATTTCATCAGTATTTCCTGGAAGCCATTTTTAATTATTCATAACTTGGGAGGAGGACCTCATAAGGACCTTTTGTCTAAGTAGCATCAATACACTACAAAATGTCATAATTTTTCTAACTTCTCTGAATCCTGAGATGAATTCCTCCCACCACTACCAAAGAAAACAACTACAACCATTACCACATAATAAAAATGAACCATTTAAAGGCAAAAATGAACATGTGGGAAAACTCTGCACTATTTTCACATAACAATTTGATGATTACCATTAACATCTACTACAAGAAAAAGAGAAAAGGAAAACTCTCCAGAAAACTAATATATAAACATATAATCTTCTGTTCTTCTGTAATCTGGTGCTGATAGAAATTAGGGTTTTACTATAAGTGTGTAAATGTCACACATTAAAGAGTAGTTTTACACAGTAGGACACAGAAACACCTTTAATAAAACATTAGATTTTTTATTATCACCTGAAATATCTAATCAAATGAATCCTATGATCAAAATTATAACTGCAAGTATTACTATTCATCTGGTAAAACATAACAGGTATCATCTATTATGAGTTACTGGATTCTAAAAAAAAATATCATTTAGAACTTTATCAATAATACAAGCATATGAAAGGTGTTGTTATGACTACCTATATTTCTGCCATTTTACTCACATATCAATAACAAAAACACTGATTGTTATAATGTGAAATTTACAAAACTAATAGAGTAAATGCAGAAGTATTTTGTTGACATTAGGCTATCATATTTAACTTATACAAGTTGAAATGGTTAAAAAGAAAGTAATTTTTTAAAAGCAAACAGAAACTGAAACCAGCCAATCAATAAAATGCTGTTACATGTGCTGTCTCCATCCAATGGATGGTACATAACTGCCATCGCGGTTGTCACCATTATGGTACACCGCTGCCAAAGCCATTGTCAGAATTATGGTATACCACTGCCATGGCATTGTCAGAATTATGGTATACCACTGCCATGGCATTGTCAGAATTATGGTACACTGCTGCCAACACCATTGTCAGAATTATGGTACACCAATGACAACGCCATTGTCAGAATTATGGTACACCAATGACAACGCCATTGTCAGAATTATGGTGACAACGCCATTGTCACAACGCCAATGGTACACCACTGACAACGCCATTGTCACCTCCATGGTACACCATGACAACGCCATTGTCACCTCCATGGTACACCACTGACAACGCCACATGGTACACCACTGACAACGCCATTGTCACCTCCATGGTACACCACTGACAACGCCATTGTCACCTCCATGGTACACCACTGACAACGCCATTGTCACCTCCATGGTGCCACATGGTACACCACTGCCATATAGCACACTATAGATTATATCTTTGTTTTAGAATGTTTTTCTGATCTCTAATAATGTATTTCTTAGTAATGCTTGTTATGTTTTATTCTTTATTGCTTAATGTTTATATGTTACATTTATTAAAGTATACATTTTATATTCATTTCACCACCATATCATATGCTTTAATGCACATGAAATAAATAACAGATAGACTGCTGCTAATGACAATCCTTTTTCAAATGGTTCTATCTCCTTAACCCTTTTTGGCACTCAAAAAGCCACATAAAATAAACAAATATACCATTTGATTGACCTGTTCATTTAAAGAATACCTCATACAATTTCACTGGTGACAACCTCAAAGATACCTAAAATTTCAACAGTGCATTCACCAGAAATTAACAGATTTTGTGAAGGAAAAGTTTATGTCTTTCAGCAGAATAATAAAAGGTATCATTTAATAAAACACACCTAGGAGGGAACAGGCCATTTGTCCAGAGATGTTTCATGTCATTCTACTACTTTATCATCTGTTTTGATTACTACAATATTTCCTTAGTGCCAGGACATTCAGAAATAAGGAAGATATGAATTTAGGTCTCTGGCTTTTTTCATTAAAAATATCCATAATTTTACCTGCAAAGAATGACAAAGTTGCCTTTACACTAGGCTGTTGCTAATGCTAATAATAGTAATTATGTCATTGATTAATTACATTTAACTTAATGTGTTCAATTGTCTTTAACTTTGAAATACAATGTCACTTTGTGAACAATCATGAATATATGTAAGCAAAAAACAAATTTGAAAAAAAAAAAAAAAAAAAAAAAAAAGCAGATAAAACTGAGAAATTTCAATAGATGAAATCCATGAGAAAAAAAAAAAAAAAAAAAAAAAAAGAAAAAAAAAAAGAAGTCCTTTTTCTTCTAATAATGACTAATCTAACATTACATTTTCCCATGAATATGGTGGTTGTATTTTTTTTTAACCCTATAAGAATTGGAAGGTAGCAACACAAGATCATTGGTATTAATTTATTTTTATGCCTTCCTATATGAATTTTTCTGTTTTGTTTACAGAATTTTCTTGATCAATGGTAATCAACAGTTTCTTTCCAAAACTTGCAATATTAAAAAAAAATGAATAAAAGAATAAGACTGACATTACTAACTCAGACAACATTAGCCCCTTCTGACTGGATCATTTTGTTTAATTAAAATTTATTAAATAAATAAATAAATATTTATAAAATTCATTTTCAAATAAATGACAAAACACATGCAACTACAAACTGTTGTCAAGCTATAAAGCACACAAATAAACAATTATCAAAATATTTTCATTTTTGAAATGAAAATATTTTGATAGTGTGCTTTTTAAAATCCAAATCCAAAATTCAACTTCGATAAATGACTTTAAATATTTAATGCAAACGATCATTCAATTACATCGTTGTTTTTTTTATTTAACTATCTATATATATACCCATCTCTTTTAAAGTGGTGAACTAGTGAATAAGGTGAAACAAAAAAAAAAAAAATCTTGAAAGTGGTCGGCGAATAGGTCATGGTCGGCAACCAGCAAAATCTAGTGGTGAGCTGGTTGCTAAATGTGATTAGTATATTTTTGTTTTAAATATATATCAAAAATTAAAATAAAACCAATCAAATGAGATAAGTTATTGATTAATGAGTGTCATGGGCTAAAAAAGGATCATTTCTTCAGAGAGAAAAAATATTTTTTTTATGTATCAAGCATCGGTTGCGTGCCACTAGCCAGGGAAAACAATAATTACTTGAGGTCTGGTGACCAGAGAGCTTTCCCCGAAGCAACACTCTATATTGCAAAAGAATAATAGGGTCAAGGGTATTTCCTGATGTCTGAGGAAGTATCAAAACAGACTAGAATGGTCTCTTTCACACTTTTTTATTTTTTTGAATGACCCACCACAAAAAAAATTGAGTTGAGTCATGTGTCGTATATCGAGTTGTTGGTACCCACATTAAAATTGACCATAAATAATTTTTGTTGATATTTTTGTTTAGAGAAAGACGATTAAAAAGGATCCTATATTTTCAATCGTAAAAGCAATTGCTGTATTTTTCCATACATTTTAAAAGAAAAATAAGAAAATTAACAAAAATCAAAAAAAAACAACAAAATGCTAAGACAATTAACCAGTTGTTGAACGACGATGCTTTGCTATCATTCATATACAACGTGTTTATTATTGTACGTATGAAATGGAAGCTTTTTAAAAAGATACGAAATAGGAAAATATAATTGAATTAACATGCGGCTATTTTTTTTTTTAAACCTACAAAAGGTGAAAAAAAAAAAAAAATAATTAAGAGCTCAAGTAAATTTTAAAAAATTATCTTAAAAAATGTTTTTTTTCTCGTTTTCTCTGACAAGAAAAAGAAAAAAAAAAAAAAGAATCAAACAAAAATGGTTCCAAATTATTATTATTACTTTTTTTCTGTTTGAGGCAAGAAGAATTATTTGATAAACCGGCTGTTGATTTCGTTATTTCAAACAGTAAAGACGAAAAAACAACAAAAAACAACAAAAAACGAAAACAAAAAACAAACAAAAAAAACACCGGTTTGTTTAGAAGATAAAGAATTATTTCTTTTTCTTTTTAAGTAAACAAAAACAGAAACTACCAACTTCGATAAGTACACAATAGATCAAATCAATGTATAAATATTCGAATAATATATATAAGAAGCTTACTTTAAGCTCTGGAAATGCTTTGGCCATTCCGTATAGAATTTCCCTATGCGATTCCATATCACCTCGAGTTTTTAATTCTTCCGCTCCTTCCTTGGTGATGCTTTTCACTTTAATACCCAGCGTGTTTTCTTCGCGAACTTCTCTCACTCTTTTGCCTCCGCGCTTAGCCAGTTCGATACTGACAGATAGCAATTCCTTCATACTGACTCTTTCTTCCTTTCTGAACATATTGGGCAAACCAAAATTATATATAAATCCGCATGCCACACACAGTATCAACAAAACTGCCCCAATCGGGTTAAGACGAATGTTGACAGGAGCCATTTTGTTCGACGACGTCAATGACGACACAGCGATCAAAAAGATTTGTCAGCTTTAGTTTCGTATTTTAATGGCTACGATGATAATCATCCACATAAAAATAATGGTATTGTATGATAAAGGTGTTGTTTTGTTTTTTTCTGACTTTTTTTTAGATAATTATTGCTAAAATATTTACTCTAATTCTTTTTTATATTCATTCATCCTTGAAACAAAAGAAGGAATTAGTAAGTATTTTATTTATTTATTTATTTATTTATAAACAACCTACTGTTGATGACTCTGATTTCTTTTCTCTGGGAATTTTCAAAGGTTTTTCTTATTCATCGTTAAAAACGAATGATAAGAATTTGTACACATTCTTCTTTTCTCTCACTCAAGAAAATCGCACCAAATAAGTTTATATGAAATATTTTAAGTTTCAAATGAAGAACATAAATTCTCACCATACAATAAATGGTCGGATGGTTCTTGTCCTAAAATATACAATTTTGAGAGAATTCGGTACTCTTCGCGGAGTTCCGTCCCAGCCTCCTGCCTCAAAAACCGCTAGCCGGTGGCTGCTGACCCCCCCCCCAAAAAAAACACCAGCTACGATTGAAGTCCGTAGCCGAAGCGGTGTCACTTGAAAAAACCCAACTTAGGGCGCTTTTCCCGAAAACCCAACCCCAACCAAACCCTAATCCTAAACTGTAACCCTAGTTAGTTAAAATTAACAGTTTTATTACAAAATTTGTGGGTTCTGTTTTTTCTGGAAAAAACAAAGCCCAAATTATTTATTTATTTTCCCATTAAACTAACCCTAAACCCCAACCCCAACCAAACCGTAACCCTAAACCCTAATCCTTAACCCTAGTTTTTTTTTCAAGTGACACCCCTTTGGCTACGGACTTCAATCGTAGCTGGTGTTTTTTGTTTCAGCAGCCACCGGCTAGGGGTTTTTGAGGCAGGAGGCCGGGACAGAACTCCGCGAATATACCCGAGAAATCTTTTGTTAAATATTCCCATGTAAACTTGAAAGGTCATTGAAAGCATATATTTATTTACATGTTTTGGGACTCAATGAGCTGATCTTGTAGAATGTTCTATTGTGGTTCGTGTGTTACTCTTATATTACACAAAGCTAAGCTGTAATCAAATATCTTCAGTTATCCCGTTGGCAGGAGTATGAAACACGTGGTTAATCTAACAAGGAACCCGAAGCGCACACGCATGAGCTAGACATGTAAAAAAAAACAACCCTAGTGCCTGTGACCAATGTTATCCAGGAGTTATTGCAATAGGGAAGGTGCAGATGTTCACTCACCTCGGCCTGATCGAAGACAAAAAAAAATACAATGCTGAAGTAGATAAACAGATACTACGCTTTCATTCCAGGCCAAGAAAGTGATTATGGTATGGTGGTTGTCATAAGTGAAGTTATATATATATATATATATATATATATATATATATATATATATATTGGTAAATACAACAAACATACAATAAGGTCACATTTTAGAGAGGGTAAAATAAGTTGTACATTAGTAGCAGGCAAATAGTTTTAAGTTGAACGACGTGGAGTATTCAGTCATATGTTAGTCTTTCTCAACTTCTCTTCGAAAACCTTCCTTTAAATAGGTTTTACCTAGGCTTCCAGATTCGGTCTCTTTGAAAACTTCTTTTTAGGCGCGAAGGCCTCTGATTGGTCCAAAATTATAATTTTTATGATTTCTATTTTTGCTTTCTACCTGCGCTGATCCTATGCGCAGATTGCTTACTTTCGTCATTCCATTTCTGCTTTCAATGCATTAACTCCCGGTTCGCTTCTTATCATATCACAATGGCTTATCTAATAGTCACAACTTGAAGAAACCAATGTTGAGCTGCTCTCAAATTATTTAGATGTACTAAGCTTTGCTTGCGGGAAACAATGAATAATTACCTCCTTTAGATGCACCCTTGGAGGGTGCCTTGTGGGGTGTTACATGACAAGTACAGGAACCCATTCTCAATCCCTTTTGTCTCTGTTTTATGAACAGAATAGACGTGTCTCTGAACCCTTGCTAGGGAACAGTAAAGCCACGTGACTATTTTACTTTCTCTCAACAAGCTTTTTCCCATTATTGTACTCTTTCCACATTTCTGCTTGCTCATGGAACAATATGTATATTTCTGGGTGTTGGGAATTAGTTTTCTGTTAATGGCGTGGTTTGATCAAGGTCATATATATATATATATATATATATATATATATATATATATATATATATGACAACCTCTTTGCACGAGCAGGATGTGACACGAGGTCAATTTATTATGCAGAGTTTAACAGGTTTGAATTCAGAGCTTTCCGTCTCCTAGACTGGTTGACTAACCAAGTTTAAAGAACCCAGTCTACTCTACCATCTATCTATAGCTGGGGGTAGAGTAGCTGGATTCATATTTTCCCCAAGGGTATTACCGCTATATGAAATACAAACAGCCTCGTTCAGGATTTGAACTCGGGTCGACGAGTGCATTTCCTACGACTCTAGCCATTTCACCACGCGCCCCCAACACTTCAAGGTAGCATAGCAAAGTCATATTCTCTTTTTGACCTCGACAATGCCTTGAAGCAGACGTTCCTATTTACTTACAGGCCTCTTCCCCTCCTCCTAAAATGTTAGCGGCGAGTTGTGGTACTCAAAACGACAACCATTCTAAGAACAACCTTCAGTAGTCAATACTATTGCTCGTCCTTGTTATATACACAAATATAGATATCTCCCGATTCACTAATTCAACAATTCAATTCACCCACACACCGCAATAAAGAGAATGCCAACCGGATGTAAACAGGTCGAGGCGTTAAATCAAAAGACGAAATTTCGTATTTGTGCACCCAGGCTACGCGCACGGGGCAATCTTAGAATTAAAAAATAAAAATATAAATAAAACTCTCATTTTCGTCCAATCTAAATCATTCCCGACAGTAATAAAAGAGGGTTGAGTTGATCCGATTTCGGATCACGACAACCTATATAAGTTGGCTTTGAAGAGCCGACAGCAGAGATATCCTGGCGACAGCACCGAGAACATCAACAAAGGCCTACCTCGCAAACGAAACATACATCACAAGGCGGCGGACTTACATCTTTCACCTACCCACTACCCAAAAAATCTGACCGACCGGCAGTTAAAGAGGAGAACAATTCCACATCATACAACAACAAGACTACGCCAACTATCATACACGATACAAACCCGCTATCGACTTCGGACTACTAAAACACAAGACTCTGCCCACCTAACCAACATCTAACTACTATCACTGGTTCATCTGCCCACATCACACTTCCACTACAACTGACTCGGCCACCGGACCCTTCACTGACTTTATTATTCACGTCACAACTATCACCAATATCTGACCTTCTCTTTTAAATTCACTTCTAGCTTTTCCTCGCCTTTCATGTTCCTTTTTCCAATACAATTGATAAAACATAAAATCTGTGTTTGTTTTTCCTTGCCACCATACGCTTCATACTAACCCTGTTTATTACATCCTCAACAATACCATTGGTATGTATATTATGTATATAAAAGGTTACATGTTCATGTATGTACAAATGCGTTTATCTTATCTTTCCCCCCGTTGTGTTCAGAGTTAATATTATTGAAATTTATCGGAAACACGTGAAATAGCCAAATAGTGTAAAATTGTATATTCGCCTGGAGTCTTATCAGCGTGGCAATTAACTATCGTCTGTTCTTTCAGTCTTCCCTGTTGGGTTAGTAAAATGGTAATTCCTGTGTGAGGAGTTGAGTGAAGGAGGGGCTTTCTGTGATTGGATATACGAATCACATAATGAGCCCAGAAGTTTTGGCGGAAAATACCAAAATCACCAGAAGACCCCGGAACAGCTCCGACGGGGCAGCGACTTGAAATTCTCTCCAAGAAATCACTAAGATACCAGATATATTCTCCATCACACTGGTCAGTCTCTCAAACTTGACTCTATACACAGGAAGGACTTTATATTGCTATTCATTGTTTTATTTGTCTTTAATAAATTGTTAAAATTAAACTAAATGTAGAGACTAGAACTCTCCTGTGCCTTCGGGAACAGGAAGTAGAAAAGGTAACGCCCCTTGTCAGGTTGGGGAAAGAACCCTCTTTTACGGTTTTGGTACCAACGTGTGAGCTTCGTAGTAATGAGCTCTCGTCTCAGTCTCTTGTGACTGAAGGAACTTTCCCCTCAGTGAGGGAGTAACAACTCAGACCCAACCTGACACCCCCCTCAACGAGGGAGATATATGAACTGTAAGTACTGCCCCTAAGTACTTTGTTATATTGACTGTTGTTGAGTTTATATGTGAATAAATAAGGTAAAAAGTATGTGTTTTCCCTTTCGTCTTTACGTTCTTTTTCCTCATAGACTGTAGACAGCTATTTCTACATAAGTTGTAATTCATTTATTTGTTGCTGTTCGCCTTAGAATTAAATGCTATACTAACACAATATCCCTTACCGGTCAAGGGGCTATGGGATCATTTTCTATCCTACAACTCTACCTTTTCTTTCTTTTTTTTCTAATTTTTTCTTTTTTCTTTTTCTTTTTCTTTAGTTTCTCCGAGTTTCTGATAGTTCTCTGTGAACTGCGGGGTTATCTTGTAGTGAAGGGATCTGGAGTGGTCGGCGCGGTGCGTTGAAACTGGGTATGCACCTTGTAGAAACTATGAAAGAATAGGGATTGGGGTGTTTTGTCATAACTTCTTCCGGTCTTGGCAGATATTTTATGCATCCATCCCTGCCTCCTTCCTCCCCCTCTCTCTCTTTGTTGGATGGGTACATAGTTGCGGGTTGGGGGAGTAGGTGTGAAAGTAGAATAGGGATTTGTATTTTTAATTTTCTCCCCATTAAAAGTTCACTGAGAGATTCCTTAAGTTTGTAGTGGACTTTCCCTATACAGAAATGCATTGTAAGGATATTTTGCTTTTTGAGCCAATTTGTTACAGATTGCACTATCCTTTCTGCTTCTCCGTTGCTTTGTGGGTGACTAGGTTGCTATTGGTTTGGTTGTCAAGGCAACGTATCTCTGCCAGTCGAGAATAATAGTCCACTATTAAGACGTATATTCTGTTGCAAATTTCAAATAGACCCATGCCAAGTCTTGAGCAAAGATGTTCTGGAAAGGATGAGGGAACTAACGGCAGATGTAACATATGGACAAACAGAAAAACAACGAAAACAAAGATGGAAAGAAAAACAGTTATATGGATACTTCAAACGACTTGGACATGGTTAAGAAGAGGAAACCTCCAGAGAAAAACTGAATCATGAATAATTGCTGCACAAAATAATGCCATAAGAACAAATTATATCAAAGCAAAAATTGATAAGACACAACAAAACAGTAAATGCAGACTGTGTATGTGACATTGATCCACTGGGAATTATGCAAAAATCAAATATTGACCATACACCAAAATGCTATATGCATAAGCCAAATCTGTTCTTGAGAATGAAACACAAAATTCTCTGGGACTTCGAGATAAAGATGGATCACCTTATCCCAGCCAGGATACCAGACCTAGTATTGATTAAAAAAAAGAACTTGTCAACTGGTAGATTTTGCAGTTCCAGCAGATCCTGTAAAGATGAAGGAAAACGAAAAGATAGACAAATACCTGAACCTTGCCAGAGAATTGAAAAAGCTGTGGAATATGAGGGTGAAAGTGATAACAATTGTAGTTGGTGCACTAGGAACGGTCCCAAAAAGCTTGGAAATCAGTGGAAGAATTGAGACCATCCAGACAACAGCATTATTGAAATTAGCTAGAATACTCAGGGGAGTCCTGGAGACCTGTGGAGACTTGTTGTCACTCAAACTCCAGTGAAAGACCATCAGCTAACGCTTTAGTGAAAAACTAATAATAATAATAACACCAGTCATTTGGTTGTCGACGTATCAAATTAATAAAATTTTTTTCTTGATAAAGTTGACTTTTACAGGATGAGGAGTTCTCCACGCTTCTCTCCCACACTGTCCATGTAGTTACTGACTTTGAATGCCAATTATTCAGCGTATATTAGATATAATTGGCTAATAATAAGTTTTGTCAAACTATTTCACTTGTCTTTTGATTGGTTGAAATATGTGATTTTTGTCACGTGTTATGTCTACCACGACGCCCTCATCGCCGTTTTGAGGTCATGTGATTTGGGATTTATTTGAATTTTGATTTAACTGCGTCTGTATTTTGGCTGCTTTTTATCTGAATCCTATTTTTGTGTAGAGGCTACAAAAGCAAGGAATCATTGGACCTTTGAAGTTTCATAGTCGAAATAATAATAAATGACAAGGTAGAAATGAAGAAGCAAGTTGTAAAATGTTAACAAATAGAGGGAAGAAGGCTTAGAAAGATTATTTTAGGTTATAGTTAGTTTATTTGAAGATAGGTGTGTACAGATTAATTTGTATTGGACCCAGAGGAGTTATTAATTGCTTCCGAGGTGTGCATTCCTTCCGAAATGTGGTTTAGAAAGTTATGACCAGTGGTTTTCAGAGGTGAAAGTACACACATAGGAAAAAATCATTTAGGTACTTAAATCACGACGTTGCTTAGTGACTATCTGCTATATTTTATGAAGAGTTGGGTACCATTTGTTGATATTTGACGGGGTTCATTACGGTTTTTAATTGCTTGATATTTTTTGGCAATGTATTTGGTCGTCTAGATATTTTTTTTGTTTTTCGCTTTTTTCGCGGAAACCTTTTGATCATGTGGCGAACCGGAGTTCATACTTCGACAGACAGAAGTCGAATGATAAAAATAAGTAGTTTGCGCATGTGGATCGCGCAACCTAGTAAAAAAATAAAATTTAAAATAAAATTCGTTCCCGCTTAAAAAGAAAAATTATCGAAAGGAACGTCGCTGATCCTACCTGATTGCTATAAATACTCAGACTTTTTCATTTTCAAGCAGAAAGATCTCATTTGCCTAAGAGAATTCACGTCACCTTTTTTAAGAACATTTCGCTTACATGCTGAAGGTATCTATCTATCTATCTATCTATCTATCTATCTATCTCTTTGAATAACCTATGCTTTCGGAGATAAACCTTATATTCATTCAACTTATGCCTGACTGCTTTTGAGTTGACTTTAAACTTTCACCTTTTCTTTCTCACTTTTGAACTGTGAAATACCAGCTTACATTTTACATTTGAACTTTAAAAAAGGAACTTTTGGTGGAACCTCGCCCAGTATTCGATGCTACCTTTTTGTATACATTTTGTTAATACAATTTTGTTTGTTTAATCAAGAGTTTTGTCTTCTATGCCATTGTGCTTGATTTATTTATGGTCTTTAAATGTTTGAACACTTTTATTGCATATTGACATCAAACAACACCATACTTATCACCATGATCATATTGCTTATGCCTAGTTAGCGCTACAATATATTTAGAATGGAAACAAGGATACAAACAACACAATGAGAACAAGATGACAATATTTATATAAGAAAATAGATTAATCTGGGAAAAGTTGTGCGTGCGAGGAAGATAGTTCTTGTGGCCATGTTTTTGTAAGCATGTGTAAAATATAGTGAAATATGTCTCTTGGATAGGGTTCTCGGAAATAGGCAGTTCTTGGTTATAGCGTGGAGAAATATGTGAGATTAAAATTAAAATAAAGATGAAATAAAAAATAAAAAATCTCCCAGGGGGACTCACACAGGAAGAACCCTCTGGGCATGTGCAGGGGGAAAATGGCACCAAAAAAGAAGCCTCGACTTATAAGAAAAACTATACAAGCAAATTTATTAAGGGAGATAATGCGCACGCACACAATTTGGCCAACTAAAGTTCATAATTACCGTTTTTTTCCCATTTCATGCAGTTTTACTACTATTACTATAGCAACTACAGACCTTAGGTGACCTGGTATGAAAAGTCTGGACTATAAAGAAATTATTTAAAAGAAAAAATATATCAGAGCACAGGAGGACAAATAAATGAATAAAACATGTTGGTGTTTTTTTTTTTCTGAGTGATGGACGATGGGTCAAGTCTTGAGGGATCCGATTATAATGGTAAGCCACCCTTACCACTTCCTCGTAGTTGATAATGCCCTCCTCTAGATTTGGAGACAGCGGACACCAAACATCAGTGTTATATTGGATTTCAAACTCGGAAAACATTCTCCCACGTGTATAAAAATTTGAGTAAAGAATTTAAACCCCTAAGGAAGTGGTTCTCAAACTTTATACAGTCTGGGAGCACTTACAGTACTACAGATATTTGATAGCGCACTGTATACAAAATAGGACTAATATGTTATTAAGTTAACTGTTAAATATATAAAAAATAACACATTTAACAAAAGCAAACTTAACATACCTCTATGAAGTTTATTCATTTCTGTGTTAATGAGAAACATGAGCTTGTGATTTCTTCAATGTTTGGTCTTATGTTTAAGAGACAATTATTGCGAGGGTTGAAAATAAACTACCATAAATGATTTTCATTTTTCTCAATAAAATTGTTTAAAACCTGTGTTTTTATTTAGTTGCAAGAAAAGTAACTTATAACTATCATAATAATGTCGCAACGAAACAAGCAGAGCGTTCGTAAAGAAATATAGTAATTTAGTATATGTTTGCTTTTCATATCTGGATAGATTTTTCAGGAATACTACGGAGCGCACCTGAAAAAGCTCTAGGGCGCACCATTGCACCCGGCGCACTGTTTGAGAACCACTGCCCTAAGGAATGGAGGGGACTGAAATACAATTATTAACGGTAGCAGAGAGAACCTGGACAAATGACAGACAAGGCTACGACAATCAATATACTACAAAAACGCATTTAATTGTAAGCAAAATTGTACAAAATAGACATGTTTACGAACATATAATTGTCACAAGTATCAAAATGTGAAAGTTAATATTTGGTAAAATTCAAAGAGTTCAATTTAGGTCGGACATGGTCAGTACTAGCAGCAACAGCATAGCAGAGCTGCTTGCCCCTCCAAACAGCTCCAACGACAACCAAATGAAAAATGGCTAAGAAATGGCTAAGAAGGAGATAAACCAAAAACTTGAACTGAAAAAAAAAAAAAAAAAAAAAAGACTCAAATACTTAATTCGATAAACCACAAGCATTCAACACAACGACCAAGAAATTGTTGACCAAACATAACCTACAGACAAGTCCCGTAAATGAAAACTGATTTGCAACCCCCCTCTCTCCTTTATATAAAATTAATTGTATAAAAATTGCTGTCGTTCTGTCTTATCTTTTCGAATCAGTATCAGAACTTGAAATTTGTGGAACTTACCTCCACAGAAGTCCCCTAAAATAATTTTCCCAACATTTTGCAAATTGGATTTGTAACGTTTGGATATCTGGTTTAAGAAGTTGAGACCAGTATATTCTTATCTTGTTTGAGGAAACAGTGTTAGGTCGACAAGAATTAAATTCTTGAACCTTTTAAACATTCAAAGGTGGAAAAGATAATTCAAATAAAGGGTTTTAAGACTCGGATAGACTCGAAGAAAAGTTTTAAAAGAAGAATAAATACTATGCTAGACATAAACACTTCCTGTCCGGGCTACACGTGAAAGTCGATGCCATCAGCGCCAAATTTCTTTTCTAATACCTATGTAAGAATTAAAGGTGAATATATTTGAAGATACAAACTCTGACAAGGGTTGTTAGACAAAACATTTAATATGGTACAGCACATGGATATAACGAGATACATAATATATAGGTGTACATAAACATACATACAAAAGTAGAAGGGAAAAACATAAAAGTACAGACATGAGACTAAGAATAGTCCATGCCGTATAAATCACTTACAGTAATGTAAGGGGGGCCAAAGCCCCAACAAGAGGGGGGGTAGACCAGAGTCTAACCCATAGTCGTGTCTCGTGGGTCGAACAACCAGAAAAGAGAGAGGAAGAGACGTTCAAACCAGCCGCTTAAATATAACCGGCCCCTAGCGGGAAACAGCAAACTAAATGGGCAGACAACTCTCCAGGCAAAATACGAAATTAACGCTACACCTACATCAAGACAGCAAGTATACAACCTTAGACTCAAATAGAACCCTTAGTCAGACGAACATTCTTACTGTTGTAACGTTGGTGTAAAGTTATACATACTTTGGATACAAATAACTCCGACGAAGGTTAATAGACAAACATTTAATAACACAGCACATGGATAACAGTTGGTACAACGTTCATAATAAAGAGTACATATAAAAAGAGGTACACAAATAAAGATAGACACATTCATGAATGATACAGATATACAATAAAAGGCACAGACATGAGACTAGGAATAGTCCATGCTGTGAGGACTTACAGTAATGTAAGGGGGCGGAGCCCCACGAGAGGATTTAGATAGAATCTACCCCATGTGGCTCGTAGTTGCTGAAACTATAAAGAGGGCGAAAGTGTTTGAAACCGGCGCTTAAATACTGGTGCCCTAGCGGGCATCATCAAACTAAAAGGGGCAGACAACTCCACCAGGCGAATACAAACAAACGCTACACTATCTATATTGCCTTTTCTATCACATTCACGAATACACTTTTCCTTGTTTTTAACTCTTGTTGTTTGTCATTTATTTACCTACCCTTTATCACCCTCTTTTTATCTCCTCTCCTGTAACGGTCACTAAATTGAACTGTTAGCAATACTTTATTTTTATATAGGTATTTTTTTGTTTACCAATTTAACTACCACTACAATATCTAGTCTCAGAATGATTAAGTTGATTTTTATAAATCACATTTTATCAGTGGCTGCTGACCCCTTAAATTCACTGCCGAACACAAGATTAAGTGGAAAGGGTTAAGGGAAGCAGAGCCCATATACAAACCCTTTTTAGTTTACTACTGTTGGTCAAAGAGGCAACACAGTAAGAATTTGTATAAGACACAACGTGTCCATTTCTTGTATTTACATTTCTATTGAAATGTATTTGTTTTTATGTTTTATTGAATTGTATCTATTTCTTCCTTCGTACAGTTTTCATGGTGTTTATTAGATAACCTTGATAACATCAGTAGAGGTGTCGAGAGTTTTCTTTCCACACTAAGGCCAGCGACAGTTATATCCCTTGTATTAAATTTATGGCTATTGGCGTCAATTAAAACGTCAAGGAATGGTATTTTATTGTTGATGTTGAGTTTATAGGTGAATTGAAGAACGGACTTACGCCTGAAAGCTGCCTTTAGGCCTTTTTATTTCGTGGTTCATATATATATATATATATATATGCTCCCAATTCCTTGTTGGTTGAACTCTCTGGGGTAAAATTTGATTGACGGTCGTAAATTAAGCCTAAATAACAAGGCTCTTCTATAAACAGGATATGAGCTCTCTAATGGCTGTAACATATATGCATGTGTATGTATTTAACAGTTAAAATCTACCCCTTCTCTGCAGGTAGCTGATGGCCAAGCAGTTAAGATACCGTCGGGTTTTTATCCCGACCGGAGGTGTGTATATTATCAAAATTTATGTTATTAAAATTAAAATTAAAATTAAAAATATGAAGAATCTTCAGAAAAGCCCATGACGTCACGGTTGCTGCTTCGTCCCAGAATTTGACCCAAGCGAACAACTCCCACTATAATTGTTCCTTCGACACGTACGCCTTTGGGAAAAGGAAGGGCCAAGCTTACAGAGAAATGTGACGTCACGGATAGGGGCAAGGGAGAATTTCGCCTTTGAAACTTCAGTGTCGCGCTGGCCATTACCCTGGGTGGAACTTCGTAGCGTTTCGCTACCACACTGGGTTATGAAAATCAACCACGCAGTGTCGCAGCAGACAGCCACCTGTGAGGATCTTTGTAGCAATGCTACCTCACAGGTCGATAAATGTTCAACACGCCTTGAGGAATTAGAGTATAACTCCCTCAAGTATGAAAAAAGGATAAGCCGGCACTCACTCGAAATTCAACAACCAAGAACAATAAGGAAATTTGTAGCATATGCTACCTTATTGTAACACGAAATCTACATTCAAAGAACTTTCGACCAAAGAACTACGAAATTCATCTATCTGAGAACTACGAAATTACGACAAATGAACATTTGTTACCGGGCTCAAAGATAAGTTCCCCGCAAAACCATCGTTTTTGCAAACACTTACATCTAAATCTCTTTCTCTCTATATCTATTAGTTACTACGCCACCCTCTATCAAATTGACAATTATTCCTTCTTCTTTCTTCTACCTATCTTATTTGTTACATTAAAATTGTTAAACTTTAGTATTTGTTTCGTGTTTTTCTTTCATTCAGCATCCGATTTAAATTTGCGTATTTTCCCGCCCCCTTGAAATTATCTTCCCTTTGTACTGGAAAGGTTTATTCGCTTGTATATCGGAACTAGGATATTTTCCCCGGTATATTTACAAAGCGAATTTACCCGTACTCTGGAGTTAGAAGATATCCCCCATGTTGGTATTGGTGCTTCACGGCGCTAATCCCGATAATATATATATATATATATATATATATATATATATATATATATAGGCAAATACCAAGTTACAGATAGATAACTCCCCTTTATTCATTTGCCCCAGTTGTAACAAAAACAGGAAAACAAAAGTAAAAATAACAACACAAGGACACATGAATGAAACAGTTGTTGCTGTCCCCAGAGTGAAAATCTCGGTATTTTGAAGTAATAAGGGAATAATTCATGTTTGTACTTATCACTATAAGTAATCCATAAATGAAAAAAGAACAATCATCAGTAATAATTTTTAGATATATAAAAATCTCGGAAAATATGTTGCGCAAAATTGCGCATTTTCAAACATATGTTTTTAGATAGATTAGATAACTCTTGATTAAAAAGAAAAAAATGTACAACATAGCACCTTTCAGACGTTTAAAATTCACTATTAAATTTTTAAATGAATAAAAATAGGTTAATTGAATCAGAGAAAATACGTTTTTTGCTTCAATTAAAAGAAAAATATTGTTTTTAAAATTACGAAAAGAGAAAACACGCAATAAAAAATATTTTTTGAGTTTTCAGAAAATATGTGGGGATTTTTGTCACCGGAAAAGCACTGTGTAGACCCTACGTTTTGTAAGAGAATAAACCGTACTTCGAACGCAGTGAGGAGATGGGTGCTGCTTTTGAAGAAAAGAGACAAACGACTTTTTATAGAACAAAATGTTTACCTGCGGAACTTAGCTGAAATCCTTGAGAGTTTGTTCCTCGTAACTTGTTGAGCCCTGTAGAATTGGTTTTAGGTGTGCGTTTGTCTTCTAACGCGGGGGTGAGGATTCCGAGTCGTCGCCGTCTGGGGTTTCTAACGATACGGAGCAAGTGTAGCTAGCCCGTGCTAGAGGCAAAAAAGAGGCCGAATTCTTCGGTGCCCCTATTTTATAGTTGGCATCATGTGACCCTAAGGGACTGCTGCTAGTGACTGGTGAAACAGGATTACCATTCCCTTAATAAATTTATACAAATAACTTTTAAATTTTCAAATAACTTTTTCCGAGTGTTGAATTTAAAAAAAAAATTGTCAACGTGGTCTTCTGGACTTGATCTTTCTAGAAATGTAAAGATTAGAAATTTCATTTATTCAACTGACCAAAGTTTGCACCCCCTAAAATCATAATTGATAAAAAACATTTGTTTCATAAAAAAAAAAAAATAAATAAATAGAATAAGCTATTCATTATGAAATTAAGTTATTAATGAAGTGCTGAAAATTTAATTAATATTTGACTGTTCCTTGATTTTTAGTAATTATTTTAAAATTTAAAAAAAAAAATCTATTCAGCATTATCCGCATTTTTTGTACGTAGAAATGTAACAAACTGATGTAACGTCTCTGATTGGTTGAAATTGTACAAATTTTTATTTTTATTTTTCTTCTTTTACTAAGTAAAGTAAAGTCGACGGGGCGGCCTAAAGTCGGTATCAGCCAGTCAGCGAGGGAGTCTATCCCCTTTTCAATAGCGCTAGACCAAGGAGATTGTTTTAGCATCTGAGGTGGGGCGCCACACCTACCATCAGCTCCTTACTTTACCGCACAGATCCCTGTGCTACTCATACGCTGAGTTGGCGGGGACCGGTATCGAACTAGGAACCTTGTGGTTTCTAGCCGAAGGATCTACCGACTGAGTCATTTGACTTTTGTTCATCGTAGTAAGAACTTCAGGTCTGCCACAGACTATTCCTTGATTTTTAGTAATTGTTTTAAAATTCAAAAAAAAAGAAACTCTATTCAGCATTATCCGCATTTTTTGTACATAGAAATGTAACAAATTGATTACCAGGATGAGATTCATAACACTCTAACAAATTGGCGGCGTAGGAATTTTTCTTTTTTTTTTCGGAATATGTATTGAGAATTCTGGGGTATGGGGGTTATCGTCCTTTGTCTGCGACCCTCTGTTTCAAACCAACCAATCAGGGGCCAGCATACTTTGGCGGCAAAGCCGAATAAGCAAACTCATGCCACCTCTTCTGATCCAGCTCTCACTGGGGACAGACCTTAATAAGGGTCGCTCCTATTCTTTAACAGACAACCAGAATCGGGGTCGGACGCAAAACAGAAGTCCATCATATCCGAACGGAACAGAGGGCCGTAGCAAGGTCTCCGTTAATACCCCATATCTCAGGATACACCAGATAAGTTATTACAAATTATTATTTGTGCAAACGAACTAAAGTTTGCAACCTTTTGTTATTCTGTAATAGAGTCTTTTATTCATATTTCTAGTTGTTCGTTTTATTTCTTTGACTCTTAACCTGTCTGCCACACTCGTGGTTAACTCCATTACAAACCTCGGAGTACTGCCGCTTGTGTCTTATTTCTTTATATATGCTAACATATATGGCAATGTGGATTCCAGATTTCGGATGTCGGATTTTCATGAAGAACTGTAGAGATTAGGGTTGCCACTTTGTAGTGACAACATATATTAATTAAATGACGAACTACTTTGTAGAGGGTGTTATAACAGAAATAGATATCTCTTATGATTCACAATTCTTACTAACACAATACATCCACTCACCAACAAAACAAAAAGAAAAAACAAAACAAAACAAAACAAAACTCTACATAAGCTGCTGACACCAAACGGATGTTAACCCCATGGCAGCGAAAGTGAAATGAACAAAAAACAAAGGTTCTACGCATAGGCTCCAGCAAAACTTCCGGTCGAAAAACACAATTTATAAACAATTAAAATATCTCCTATTTAATGTTTTTCAACCAATAAAAAATCTTCCCCCCAAAACCCTTCAAAGGCCTTCTCAAGCCTATCACTTGCTATATATACAAGCCGACTTAAAGTCAAAAGTTCAGTTAAGGGTAGACAGCCAGAGCCGACCACACCAGGCCGAGATAAAGGAACCGCCATACTATACCACACCGTACCCCGCGTCACGCCATACTATACCCACACCACACCTCGCGTCACGCAGAGCCAGAACTGACTTTCAACTCCACACCTGCCCTCATTTCACCAAGCAGCGAAAAGGAATTACCATCTCAACAATTCCAGCTTTTGTTTATTTTGAATAAACGAAATGAATCCAAACCTTCTCGTCTATTTTTTTCTTTTGCAAACCATACGCATTTTTGTGATATTACAAGGGTTACGAGATGTCTTCAATAATGTAGGAAATGACGATAAAATAATAAGACACAGTTTAGGCAGAAAATACGAAGAAATGATAAAAACAAAGCATATTATTATATGAATAACAAATAAATTTATTTGGAGAATAAATTCGTAATAATCAACAAATATGTGACTGTTCAAAAGAATGTGCAAAAATTCGTATGTAGGGTCGTCAAAGTTCGGTAGTAAGTGTGTAATGTTTATCATGTAAAATGAATGCAAAAATGGAAAATTAAAGTTTTAGGTGAATAATACGAACTGTGAAACGGATTCCTGATGTTGAACGCGGTGGCAAGATGAATGGTAGATAGTAGACAGTGACTCAGAGGTTGGGGTATTGTTTTTTGGTATCAAAGAGTCGAATCGTTCATTCGGACATCTGTTGAGAAGAAATTGTTGTCGTCGGTCGCGGAGCGTCGTTACTCTCTCGAAGTAGAGTGGAATCTGCGTGAATGTTGATTATTTTCGCCCGTTAAATAGCTAACAAATAGGCTCGGATGGTAATCATTTTTTTTGCGCTTACGCGCGGACGTAGTTGTAAGCATTCCAGAACGGCCAATCGAACTCTGACTAATGTGTTTTAATCGTGTGTTTGTTTTAATCTCTTTTCCTTAAGTTTGGGAAAATAGATGTGTTTGTGTGTTTTTCCTTATTTCGATGTAAAATATAGGATTTTATCCTATTGAACACATACATTTAACGGCTTTTGAAACAACAATTGCTTGTTCATGGAATTGTTTTCAGAGAGACTATATGCATCACAACAATCGTCCTCGGAAAAAAATATTTACGTCAGGAGAGGCTATCGAACGTTGCATCACGGAATTTCATTATGACACGAACACAAAAACGACGTTCTCTACATGATTCGCGCATTTTGAAGATTTTTTACTGTGGATTTCAAGGAACAAGTGAACGTCTGGAAGTCCAGGCTTCTATTACAGAAACTGGGAACGTCAGAATATGACTGTTATTCCAACTATATTCTACCGAAACACCCACGGGATTACAATTTCGCTGAAACAGTACAGATTTTAAAAGAGATTTTCAGTGAGTACACTTCACTCTGCAACATACGGCTCAATGTTTAAATATCACAAAATGTGATGTTGCCAATTTAACGACATGAAAAATATGGGTTATCCCCCCCCCCCAACATTATAGCCAATTCCACTTATGGATGTGGCCCAAAATCAGGCGGGAGTTGCAAAAGGGAGGAAAAAGACTAAGAACCCGATAACCCCGAGGGAAGAAAGAAGCTAATAACCTGGACAGAGTCAGTTAGTCAGATGCCAGATACCAGAGAAGCAAGCAGGCAGATACTTACAACTCCTACTAGGATGTGGAAGGACATTTGAGCCCCTCTATGCCGAGTGAAGAAAGCCATTAAGAATCCTGAATGCATATGAAGCAGCCATGGAAAGTCTGACCAAGATAAATTTACTATAAAAAGTTAAGTGTTTCTATATAAATTGAACTTTGTCCCACTGTAAGATTATAACTGCTTAAATAATATGTTTTAGCAATAATTCGCACTATTATATAAACGTTGTTTAATTTATCAATTTCCCTTGCCTTTCCCTTTCTTACAACTTATATGGGGAGTCGATAAATGTTCCCATATTATGCAGGCACCGTCGGTAAGGAATGTGAGCATATTAAAATCCCTTCCATTACAGATATGCAAATTATAATATAAAATTATAATTATATTATAATGTATAATGTTTCATATTTACATGTAGATTGTAGTCTACAGGTGACACGGATGTCATCACAAGGATTCTATCCCAAATAAAGCAAAATCCAGACATTACTCTGCAGCAAGTTACAGTTGAACGGCAGCATCTTAAACATGGTTCAAATATGGCACAACAGTCAGTGCATTCACCAACGCCCATTGTTAACAGTGTTCAAGGGCAGCAGAACTCAACATCACCGGGCTCGAAACTTAATAAACCCCTATTTGCTTATGGGAATTGTGGGGACTGGCATTTTGCTCGGAAATGTCCCTTCCATATACACTGCCCTCGCGAATGCAAACAACACGAACACAAAGAAGGTTACTACCCCCATTGGTGCACAAAACAATACACAAACAACCGCATAACAAGCATAAATATCAAAGAATAGCACACACAGTCTGATAGCTACCCTTCTCCCCAACTCAAGGTCGTTTACAAATTGACACTACCTCAGACATAACCCTCATCTCACAGAGACTATGGGAAACCATAGACCAACGTCCACTAAGATCTAAAAGACATTTTGTGTGGAATGCTTCTAGTGATTGTGTCTATATCATAAGCGAATTGCTAGCAACAATCAAAATTGAGGACAAAACAGTATCTGGTATGATGTACATAGCGAATTCAGGACTTGATTTATTGTCTTCTTGACATTCCACCGAATTTTGAGTGCAATGTGGTATCCATATTTTCAACATAGGTTGTCATAAAGGACAAGACCGAAAACATAAACAAGCATTTTTTTTTCAATGTTCACAAATAATCTGGGAGGATGCACTCAAGCTGAAGCCACACTGGCTCTCAAACCAGCGCTAAGACTATTATCCAACTCAAACGTTCTGTACCATATGCTGCATGGCCACTGCTGGACATTCAACGAGAAACACAACAAGATCCAAAAAACCTGCATGACCTCCTGATTTGAAAAATAAGTTAAAATAGACTGTCATCAGTATAGGCACCTGTGGGGTTATCCACTCCTGTTTCGCTGGAAGAGTTATCTTCCCCTGTGTTTCTGGTATTGACCACCAGGCGCCTTGACTATTTAAGCAGGCAAGCGCCAGATTCAAAAGCTCTTGCTTCTCGGTAACTCAACGAACACACATGGGTTAGACACTTTAGTCGACACCCTTCATGTGTGGGGTTTTCACCCCCACACAGACTACGTCAGTAAGTGACTTTATCTTATGAACTCTTCGTATCTTTTGCATGTAAATTGAGGTATCTCCTTTATACTTCATTATTGTATCTTATCCTTATATGTTTTTCTTATGTATCTTGTATACGTATTTCTTGTTATGTATATCTTCTCCATGTATTAAAGTCCATTGTGTATCTAACACCCTTAGTCGGAGTTGTTTGTTCAACAATAATTGACGTTAATATAACTTTGAACCCAACACACCCATGGGAGGAAATATCCATACTACACTGGACACCTTATGCCCACAAAAACAGCAACAAAACACAAGCTAAAATAAAGGGCAAACTTTCTCAGTTGGCACACCATTGTTTGCGAGAAATGACAGGCCTGGACAGCCAAACTAGACACCAGGAGGCACCATCCACATTGGAAAGCAATTCTGGGCAAGGTACAAAAATCAATTATGTCTCAGACACACCAGGAACAGCATAGGTGATCACATGTCAACCATCCGTTTTTAACCTGCTAATGGATATGTTTGAACATCTCCATTACCTCCGGTGCAGACAAACGAGTGAAGCACCTCCAAATGAACCCTCAAGTGTGCTTATTGAAATTTTATGTTATTATCTTCATACAATACCGGCACTTGTGCCCCTAGGGGACAGGGTCGAATGTCACCGACACAGCAGCAGCAGCCATCCCTAACATTCAGTAGTCACGTGGTGATCTTTATAAAAAGCCATGTCATTAGCGATTCTGTCTCTCTTTTAGTTGTAACCCTTCTGAGGGCGTCTGCTGGCTTCGGCTCACCACGCATCCTCTTTTTAGTTGTGACCATCAAGGGGTTAACACCTCTTCCACACCCACACCCCCTTGGGTGACTACTACTACAAGGTAAGTGCGCTTTGCACTCTTTTCCTACGAATCTGGCATACGGAAAGAAGAAAACCCACGACGGACTTCATCCATTCCCCGCTTCTCAAGAGAGATTGCTATCTTTTGACTCATGAAGGCTAATAGCAATTACCTTTAATCACCAGGGTAACAACTAAAGGAGCTGACGAGATAAATGCAACCTCGGACAAGCTTCAACCTTTGTTACTAATGTAGTCGAAAGGCTGCTAGCAGGAATAAACCTTTTGCAACCTAAACAAACCCACAACCAATTAATTACGGATTAGTGCTGTAACCAAAAACCCAAACTCAACTAAACTAATGACTTGGCTAAGACCTTACGGAGCTGAGAACTAAAATAATAACGTACGGCAATACCTCACGAATAGGTGCCACTAACTTTAAACAAACTCTTACTAAACCTTGGGTTGCTTGTCCGACTAAACTACGAACTTTCTTCTCTTTGTTGTATCTTATAATGTGCAGTTGTATTAAAAACTGTTGCATTCATATCGTTGTTAACTCGTTCCTTGACGTCATAATTCCGCCCCTTCTCCCTGTTTCCTCCTTGTTAATTTTTATATGCTACCTATATTCAAATATTCAAAAAGGGGGCTATTAAGATTATCCTATTAAGATTATCCTAACAAAATATCCAGAGTTGCTCCCCTTGATTAGTAAGGAGGGAGTTACCTCTCATTAAGGTGTATTGTGAGAACAAGGCAGGAACTTGGACAGAAAAACAGCCATGACATCTGGTTTGACATACACGTTATCTCTCCCCCATCAGTTTGAACTTTAAGTGTCGGTTTTACTAAAAGCAATTAGCTCTGCCCAGTGGTAAATAAAACCATCGTTTGTTAACTCTTTGCCTACTTTAAACCGCTCACAGAGGCTCTCCACCACTGCGATCCTACCAAAACCGCTGACAACGGCTCTCGTTATAATTTAGCAGAAGGACTCAGATTACAATAATAATATTACTTTATTTGAATAGAATGAGTTCTGAGGTGGATAGACAATGAACTTTGAAATATCCCATCATGCAGGTAAAAAATGTCAAGAAAATTTGGTACAGCCGCGAGGGAAATTTTGTAGGCAAAGCGTTAAACATACGAGTCCATCTTTTCATTCAGTATTATTATCATATTTTTTAAGTTTAAAATAAATAATTTTTGAGAATTTTTACAATAATCAAAAAGAAATTATTTCCCCTGATTTTCTTGACGCAAAACTCAAATATTTTGTTTTTAAATTTCAGGCATAATTGGCATCTGAAGTCATGGAATTTATCAAATTTAAAAATGTTGAAAATTTTAAAAATCATTTTTAAAATCATTTAAAAAAAAGAATTTGTACATATTTATACAAAAGTAACTCACAGGAGTGAATATAATAATAATGATGATGATAATAATAATAATAATAATAATAATAATAATAATCATCTCATAAAAAAATGTAAAGTGAAAATCTTTCTTAGGTAATAAATAACAAGAAATATCAATTGTGATGAAAACCAAATTTTTATCATTATTGTTATAATAATAATAATAATAATAATAATATCTTTTCAGCTAGTATATTAAGTCTGAGACCAGTCAGCTGTTCCTTATAAATTTTCATTTTAAATCCACTGAATATTTAATGTCATTCCACAGATTATCCAACTTTGCCTTGAAGGAGTTTAGAGATGGGGCATTCACTACTGATGAAGGTAGTTTATTCCATGTATTCACCACTCTGTAGCTAAAATAATTTTGTCTTGCTTTTGCTTTACAAGAATTTTTAAGGAGTTTTAATTTATGTCCCCTTGTATAGGTATTTTGAGCAATGTTTAGTAGGTCAGAGTTCGTTGAATAAAAACCATGCGTGTATTTGTAGGCTTCAATCATATCCCCTCTCATACGTCGGAAAACCAGACTTGGTAGGTCAATGTTCCTAAGTCTTTCTTATTATTTATTATTAGTCTTTCTTATTATTTATGATTTAACCTTTTTTATTTTAATACAAATAGTAATTGCTTCTCTTTTAATTATAAAAGTCAATGAAAACAAGATGAGTAATTATAGGCAAATGGTTACAAAATTAAAGGGGAAATATGTAAGAAAAGAGTATTATAAAAGGACAATTATAGAAGGGGGGAAAAATAGATATTTGCTTCAACAAGTTCCTGCTGAGTGGGGAGGGGGGACCAAAAAGAAGCGAGTTCACTGTCTTCTCGCAGGCCAAACTTTCTTTTGGTTAACACAGTCTTTGACCAGCAGCTGAAAATCCGTCGCCGTCGTCAAAATAATATTTTCTGACTGCCGTCTCACGTAAGCTGAAAGCTTTTCTGCTTGTCACCTGCTCGCTTTGGTTATTTTATGGGCATATTACCCAAACATCTGGGCACATCAGTCGAACCTTGTGTCCGTCCAATGCCTAAATCGCATTTGTTTTTGCATGTGGGAGGACGCGGGTTCAATCCCGGCAGGCAAGACAATGTCTTGCTCTTTTTCCTTTCTCGTGCTCCGTCATAAAGCAGAAATCCAATCTAAACTTTGGTATTTACCCAACCTGTTCACTACGAGTAGGATGGGACAGAAGAAAGGATGAGGAGGGCAGGAGGAGCTCTCAAAATAGTTTTGACTAACAAGAAGAGAGACACTTTGGTTTGAATTCAGAGTTTTCATTCTCCTAGATCAGTTGCCATACCAAGATTAAAGAGCCCAGTCTGCCCTACTATTTACCTATAACTGGACAGAGAATAGTTGGATTCATACCTTTCCCAATGGTATTAGTGCTATGTGAAATCCAAACAGCTGCATCCAGGATTTAATGGAGAATGAAAATGTTGGGACCAAGTCACCAACAGGCACCCTAGCTGAGATCAGTTTTGAAAGGAACTGAATTTTGCTTTTTATTGGTTCTTAGTAAATAAAATCAACAGCCGATAAAAACCAAAGATATGTTTTTATACTAAAATAATTTTTGATTTTAATAAAAAAAAATAGTTATTTCATGTTGTTGTTGTTAGCATATGTGAAGAAATTAATTTTGCACTAAAGATAAACTAATATTGTTATTTCATTTTAATTAAAACTTAAGACGAAAGACACGTTTATTTATTTTCCATGTGCTTCTACGGATAGTTAATAAAAAATGAGTTATTTCATGTTGTTGTTAGTATATGTTAAAAAATAATTTTCCACCAACAATAAACTAATATTGTTATTGACATTATAACAATATTATTTCAGATAGGAATTCATGTAGAGACACATGAAACATAAATTTTATAAATTGTGTAATACCATTTCTGAACAATATCCTTTTATTTAAATAAACCTAAAAAATAATTTGTAAAAACAATTTTTATTTAAATAAACATATCTGCATTTCTCTTCTGATTAAAAAAAACAATTTAAATATAAAAACGTGTCTTACGTTTAAAGTTTTATAATTAAAAAAAACCCAAAAAACAATATTAGTTTGTCTTTAGAGCAAAATCAATTTTTTCACTTCATTTTTTTTATTAAAATTTAAAACTATTTTAGTATAAAAATGTATCTTTGAATTTTACCGGCTGTTGATTTTGTTTACTAAGAACAAGTGAAAAGCAAAATTTAGTTCCTTTCAAAACTGATCTTTGCTAGGGTGCTTATTAATTACTTGGTCCAAATGTTGGATGAAAACTTACAAGTTTGGCATAGCATGTGACACAAGGTTGCATGATTAATCCTTGTTGAAATAGGAAGAGAAGAGGCTTTGACTTTTGGTGCATCCTTTTTTATACCATGCTGATCATGCCACCTAATGACTATTGACAGACATGGGAGGTTATTACCCCTTGTGTCCCCTAACGTCAAATGAGAGAACTGTAGCAAGCAAGGGATGTAATTCCTACACTATCAAAAATAGGATTTTTAATGAATTATAATTTGTAATGAAGAGACATCAAAAATAATTTGGTGTTAATTGATAAAGTTAAACATACCTGAAGTGTGTTTTTGAATTTTAAAGCTATAAATAACGCTTCCTCCTCTATAACCAAAAAAGGTAGATATGTTTTTCCATTATATTTTGATGTTGAACAAAATTGTTTACAACAAATAATTAATGGAGTTATCTACCTGAATATGTTTTGTAAGTATTTCTTACATTTGATTATTAATTACTGGTTGGCCTTGGGTTGAATGGGTTGGGTAAATACCTACTGGTGATTTTGTGACTAGATAAGTTGAGAGAATTTTCAACCAATTTCTCCAAAATCCTTTCTGTAGATTCCTTCAACACAAAGGAAGTGTAGAAGGTTTTAACAAAGTGAAGCTTGTTTAGGCAGGGTTATCAAGGAGTTTGACTAAAAAGTCATCTTTTTCTTTTCTTTTTTTTTTTTTTTTAAGGACCTTGAAATTTTTCATTTCAATGAAATTTTTCATTTCAGATAAATTTGAAATTATTGTCATTATATTTTGATGTTGAATAATATTGTTTACTGCAAATAATTAACGTAGTTATCTCCCCTGAATATGTTTTTCTTATTAATTACTGGTTGACATTGTGTTACAATCAACTAAGAAAGCATAGAATACTTTAACAAAGTGAAGCTTATTAAGGAAGTGTTATATTGAGATCTATCATTTTTTTTTGTCCTTTTAGGAAACTGTTCCTTTCAATGGATTTATATAGATAAACTTGAAAGGATCTAGTTTTTCAGTTTTTTTAGGACCTCAAAAACTTAGAAAAGTTTCTCAGGAAAACCCAGAATTATTTGTTACAAAAATCTGATATAAAAAATTTAATGAAGAAAGTTGTGGGTTTGCGTCAGATTAAATGAAAGAAAAAAAACAAAAAAAAAAGCAGCTTTTTACTTTTTGGATATTTACGTAAAATATATAATTGCTTAGATGAGGAGGAGGAGGAAGATGGAGATTGAATAGGAAAAACAATAAGTTGTTCAAACATTTGATCACAGAATATTCCTTTTAATTCTGTTGAATCTAAAATAAATATCAAAGAATTAAAGAAGAAAGAATAATCAGAATTTACAAGCAGATTATTCTTTTTTAATTTCAGATAAAAAGATTGTCAACCATTATTGATGTTTTAACTTTTAATTCTTTTCTCATAATTTCAGCTGTTAGTTTATATTATCTGTGTTCTTTATTCACAAATTTGACAAAAACAAAAACCTGGTTTCTGTCTGAATTTCATTCATTCGTTCTCTCTGAAAACCTTTTTTTCATTAAAAATTATCAAATAGTATTTTTGTCAACAATGGATGAATGGAGATGATGTCAGCTAGCTACTTTCATGTGGTCTTCAGAACCCACGTTTGGTTTCCTTTTCAATGGTATATCAACATTTGTAGGTTTACATGTGGTCTTCATCCACGTTGGTTTCCTTTTCAATGGTATATCAACATTGTAGGTTTACATTGGTCTTCAGAACCACGTTTGGTTTCCTTTTCAATGGTATATCAACATTTGTAGGTTTACATGTGGTCTTCAGAATCCACGTTGGTTTCCTTTTCAATGGTATATCAACATTTGTAGGTTTTCAGCATCCCACATTTGGTTTCCTTTCAATGTATATCAACATTTGTAGGTTTACATGTGGTCTTCAGAACCCACGTTTGGTTTCCTTTTCAATGGTATATCAACATTTGTAGGTTTAATTCCAAAGCCGTCCTTGTAGAAGAACAGTAATGATACTATTTCTCTGAATTTTTTTTAGATGAGGCTTGGTAAATTGTATTATTTTGATTATTCAGACTATTGTTCTCATTACAAAAATGAGTACAATAGTCCGAATAAACAAAATAATACAGTAATGATACTATTGGGTGATAAAGAGGTTCATAGCTTTCCTAAGTGTATTAGTCAAAAGGTAAGCATGATTGGAGTTTGAACTCGCTTACTATGATCTCATAGTTCAGTACATTAGCCATTACACCATGAAGACTTTCCCCACAGAACCCAGAAAAGACAAAATGATCAATGTTCAAGAAAAGAGGGAATATAATTTTAACATTTTACCTGATAAATTCAATTTCCAAAATCTAAAGTCTATGAGTGGTGTGACATGATGACTTAGCATTAGAAAAACCTAGGTGAATATATTTGTGTGTGTGTGTGTATATATATATATATATATATATGTATATAGTAAATGAAGGAAAAAAACTCTAAACTTGCTTCATTACAATAATTTATTTCAACCGTATTACTACGGCATCTTCAGGTAATCACAAGAACATAACTCTTACTGAGAATTTCCCCAAAGTAACATCGCTTTTAAATCTATCAATTTGGGGAACTCGCTCTGTCCTTCCATTCACTGGATCCCCAAATTGATAGATTTAAAAGCGATATTACTTTGGGAAATTCTCAGTAAGAGTCATGTTCTTGTGATTACCTGAAGATGCTGTAGTAATACGGTTGAAATAAATTATTTTAATGAAGCAAGTTTAGAGTTTTTTCCTTCATTTACTGAATATCTTGCTCTGTCCTTCCAGTCGCTGGTATTAGGCACATTGAGCTCTCCTTATGGTCTACCTGCATCAGCTTGGTTAAACCACACATGGAAAGATCCTAACTACAGGGGAAAAAAAATAATATATATATATATATATATATATATATCTGTTGTGATCAACTTATTGAGTTTTTAGAAGACATCACCCGTATCACTGATGGTGGCTCATGGGTGGTCATTGTCTACCTTGACTTTGCTAAGGCCTTCAATTCTGTACCGCACAAAAGACTTATGGCGAAACTCTGTGTAATGGGTGTAAAGGATGATCTTAACTGGTTAATGTCCTTCATTCTCAACTGGAGTGAGAGGTAGTTACAGTTCTAGGGCAACACTCCTCACCATACGAAATGTCATCTGGTGTACCACAGGGATCTGTGTTTTTTTGTTGCATATATTAATGACATAGATGCTAACTTAAGGAATACCACAGTACTGAAGTATGCCGATGACATCAAGCTGTACCTTGAGATCAAAAAGACAGATCCTGAATGCTGCAGATCTTTCTTGCAGTCAAACCTGGACACAGTGCAGCAATGGATCACTGACTGGCAACTCAAGCTGGCTGTAGACAAATGTACCACCATGCATTTTGGGAGGAAAAACCCATCATGCACATACTCTCTCCACAACACTAATATCAAGGAATCTTGTGAACGCGATCTGGGTACTACTGTCAGAAGCGATTTACGTTGGACAAAGCACATCTCTAAAATTGTCAAGAAGGCTGAGGGTGTCCTGGCGTCGCTTAGCAAGACCTTTGTCAGCCACTCCCCGGCTATCTATTTAAAAGCTGTATAAAGCCATGGTGCGGCCACACTTGGAATTTGCATCACCAGTCTGGAACCCCTACCTCGCTTAGAACACTAACCTCCTGGAAACTGTACAGAGACATGCAACCAAACGAATACCCTCCATCAGGAATCTACCATATTCTGAAAGTCTTACTGCCCTGGGAATGGATTTGTTGCAACTCCGGCATCTGGCAACTGACTTGGTAAATGCTCATAAGGTCATTAATCATCTTACCAACAGCAACCTTGAGAACCTTTTTGATCTCCATGTTTCTAACACACATGGGCATGCCTACAAAATCAGAAAACAGCATAGCTCATGTGACTTTCGGAAACATTTTTTTCACGTTCAGAGTTGCTGAGGCATGAAATAAACTGCCTGCATTTTTCAAAACCTCCATGCTTCCTGTAATTTGACAAAACTATACCCAATGCCCCTCTCCACACACATATGCATGCACACGGACACATACATGTGTTATTACTGTATGCTGTTCATGTTCCTGATATTAGTACATTGTTCTGTGCGCTATGCGTGGGACTTTGATGAGTTGTCTGTGCACTGTACACAATAAATTTCATTATCATATGTGTGTGTGTGTGTGTGTGGTACATATATACGTTGGGGCTGGTTTATAACATGGCTAGAATCTCAAGTACCTCTTGGTCAAAAGTTAAAGAAACCAATAAAATCCAATTCTAGTGGGAAGGAGAGTTTTTTTTAAATTTTTTTTATTAATTCAGCCAAACTTGAAAGGACTAAAATTTAATGTCCACTTATTTGAATGACCATCGGAGACGAAGTGGCTAGAATAATTTTTAAGTTCCCATTCCTTTAGGGTCATCTGAGACAAGAAGTCTGAATATGAAATTATGGTTTATTTGGTGGGAGGTTTTATCCGGATATTAAACAGGGTAGAGGAGGGAGCTCGGCATTTATATCACTCCAGACTTAGCCAGAGTCAGTTTGAGTTCTGTTCCTGTCTAGAGCAGAGAGAGATCAATTAGAGATAGGTAGGTGATGATCAATATAGCAGTTTTGATATCAGTGCTGAGAAGATGGACTTAGATATGCACTAGAGAACACATCAACTGAGAGTAGAAGAAGTAGGTACTGAGGGAAACACCTCCTCGGGCTCCATTATGCAGTGTAGTTGAGAGTCTAAAAGCTGGGAGTGAAATAGAATGGGGAATAGTGCTAGAATGTTATAGTACTAGAGAAGTAGTTGCACTAAGTGTCATACACCCAACCTCTGGATCTTAAAAGTTTGTTTTTTATCTTGTTTTTTTTTTTATTGAATTTTCTTTTCTTTTGTGTCCTCATCTCATGCTTAGCTGTAGCTTTGATTGCACACAACAATGGGATCTAATGTTTGACGATCACATGGTATGACATACAATATGATGAATAGAGCCAGGAGTTCATCAGCCAAGTGGCAATATCATAGCAGACTGTGATAGCTGCATTTCTGCTTGAATTAATTCCGAATCGTCCTTGGTTGATTAAAACAATTTCACTCCTGCTATGAAAGTCCTTTGGCTCTAATATTTTTGGTCACATAGTTTATAGTTTTTATTTACACATCTCCCTCCTGCTATGAAAGTCTTTGGCTCTAATATTTTTGGTCACATAGCGTTTATAGTTTTTATTTACACATCTCCCTCCTGCTATGAAAGTCCTTTGGCTCTAATATTTTTGGTCACATAGCGTTTATAGTTTTTATTTACACATCTCCCTCCTGCTATGAAAGTCCTTTGGTTCTAATATTTTTGGTCACATAGCGTTTATAGTTTTTATTTACATCTCCCTCCTGCTATGAAAGTCCTTTGGCTCTAATATTTTTGGTCACATAGCGTTTATAGTTTTTATTTACACATCTCCCTCCTGCTATGAAAGTCCTTTGGCTCTAATATTTTTGGTCACATAGCATTTATAGTTTTTATTTACACATCTCCCTCCTGCTATGAAAGTCCTTTGGCTCTAATATTTTTGGTCACATAGCGTTTATATTTTTATTTACACATCTCCATCCCACAATAGATTACAGAATCAAGTTCTCAGGTACGGGATTTTCATTCTTTAGTTTTTCTATAGTTGGTATCATTATTTTAACCAGTGAACTGCCATTTTAGCTTGAGTGGGGAATCAGTAATAATTATTACTATTACATATATATACAGGGTGTGGCATAAGTAACGCCTTTTGTTTAATTTAATTAATTAAAACTAATTTAATTAATTAATTTAATCAAACAAAAGGTGTTACTTATGCTGCACCCTGTATATATATATATTTAAAAAAAATTATTTTCCATTATCAGATTTTTAATTTTGTAAATAAAGTTTCAATAATTCTCTCCCCCCTCCAGTGTGTACATATTGGTTCAGCTTTGGATCTCATGTAGTGACTGATGTGTTTTGGTGCCTGTAGTTTGAAGGCATTTTGGATTCATCTGAAGTTACTAATAGGATAGTGGAATCCAATTCTTCCCACTCTTTGGTCATGTTGTTGTATAGCCCTCTTTACCGGCACTATATAGGTATATGTTATATATCTTTCTTACGTCTTATTCTGGTCGTCTATTCTTCTGGCCGGCTTTGCTTCTTCTATCATCTATCTTCTATCTTGGTCTCGTCTGTTCTTCTATTGAGGATTCCGTGTCTAGTTTCTGTTGGTAGGGATTTCTTGTTATCAGAAGCCCTGTGTCATTGTTAGCTTTTAGTAATAACCACAAGACTTCGATTTACGATGATGTTACTTTATTCGTAGACCCCCAGACCAGACAACTGCGCAGTGAGACTCACATCTTGCTAGCTTCACTTCTAACTTCAACTAACTGAGTTGCTTACCCTTCAACCGGAAGGGGGCTTTCTATCGGGGTTCCGTTTCTCACGGTCTATCCCCAGAAAGCAAGGTCAGAGTGAGGTCAAATGCTGTCACTCACTCTCAAGGCATCAGCTGTACTGATCGCCATAATGATTTCTACACTATTGTCATAATCATTAGGTATCTAATGATTATGTAACAATGTGTCACATTTTTAATTTTTACAATAAATACCTTATGTTCCCTTTTTGTTAATAGTACACAATCATTCTGCATTTTGATTCAGTTAGTATTACTACATTACAGGCAGTGCATGTTTAAATATTAAAGATTCAAAAGGCAAAATTTAAATCAAATGCTTTTTTCAAAAAATTGTTTTGTAATTTAGAATGAATTGTTAATTTTTTTTTTGAGGACTAAAAAAAAAAAAAAAAAAAAAAATCATTAAAATCAATAGTATCTTTTTTAAATGTAAACCAAAAAAATTGAAAGACGAAAAAATTAACATATACAAACAAAATAACAAAAATTAAATAAAAACACCTCAGCAAAAATGCACCCGTGATAAGTCACCCCTCCCCCAGTTAGTATTACCACATAACTGGTGGTATATGTTAAAATATCACAGATTCCATTGGAGAAATTTGAATTTAATACCTTTTCGAAAATTTTATGTAATTTAGTATTAATTGTAAAAAGAAAATTTAATTTTTTGCAGAACTAAAAAATAAATCATGAAAATGTGCGAAACCAAATTTTTTTGTTTGCTTTCCTAAAACTATCTTAAATGTAAACAAAATAAAATAAATTGTAATAAGAAATATCTTATATTCTAAATTCATAGTTTCTTTTTATTTTACATTGATGTGACAAGCCGATTGATTGGAGGGGACTCTCCGCCTGCCCATCTAGCCCAAGTAACAGTCAAAGTGGAGTGTTGCATGTCATGGTAATAAATAAAAGATGTTAGATAAATACATTTATCACTGTACCGCAACTGGCAACCCATTCACCATGGATAGGATTTGACTTAAGGATGCAAGTATGGGACATCCAGCGAGGATTGAACTCGCTATTCAGTAGTTAAGGATCAAACCAAGTGTTACTTTTTTTTTTTTTTATAAAATGAACAAAGAAAAACACTGTTTTAGATATAAAAGAAAAAAAAGAAAATTTAACAAGAACAATTTCAAATTTTTAATTCTTAGCTTCGTTTATTGTTACATTTTAATAGAATAAAAAAGGAGAATGAATTAAACTAATACATTTACTATTATTGTAACTCAACAGGCAAGGAATAACTAGCCTTAGGAAAAATACAATTGTTTCAAACCACTCACAAGTTAAGGGTTACATTTTTTAAATATTTTAAATGTAGGTATTTACCTAACCTGTTCATCACGAGTAGGATGTGACATAAGGTCGCAAGTATGGGAACTCGTTATTCAATAGTAATGGATCTATGAGAGTAGCATGCTAACCATTACACCACAATGTGATTCCTTCTTTATTTACCCAAACCTGTTTATCACGTTAGGATGTGACCTAAGTACGTAAATATGTAGCATCCAGCAAGGATTGAACTCGTTATTCAGTAGTAATGAATATAAAAGATGACCTTGCTAACCCTTAGACAATGATAGGACATCCTTTTCTTTACCTAAACTGTTCTTCACAGGGTGGATATGAGACAAGTTCACAAGTGAATCTAGCGAGAATTGATCTCATTATTCAATAGTAATGGATATGTGAGACTAACTTGCAAACCATTACACTACAATGGGATGCCTTTAATATTAAAAATTTAAACAACAAAAAGAGACTATTCCATCTAATAAACAAAAATTATAATATGAATTCTTAGCTTTGTTTGTTGTTAAATATTTAATAAACAAATAATTTTCATTTGAATGAATAAGCAAAATTTTCCTCCAACAAATAAAGATATGTTCATTGGTTGGTTAGATTTTTCAGCGTCTTAACCCTTGGGTTAATTTATGAAAGTCAGGTTTGTTTTATTCATTATTATTGGGCATTTAAATTTTTTAAACTCATTTTTTTAAATCTATTTAACCCATTGATGGGACCTTAACAGGTACTACCACTCTGGGTCAAAGTGGACCTGGGAGTAATGGCAATGAAGAGATACTCCACACCCCAGAATTGGAACCTTACCACTATATGCAATTTAACATTATACTCAGGACACTAAGACTTTCAGCCATTTCCTTTTACTACATATATGATAAAAAGGGATGGAGGTTTGCCATAAGAGCAGTAGTGACAATCATATAGGTGCTAGGGCTTGACATGACAGTCGATTGATTGGGGGGGGGGGCTCTCCTCCTGCTCGTCTAGCCCAAGTAACAAAGTGGAGTGTTGCATGTCATGGACTGCTCAGTCACCAGGATTCCATCCATAAGCATCATGGGTCACCATCCATGGCCTAGGGATGGCCCCATTGGAAGGAAGCCTTACTCTTCAGCAGAAGTATAGTCAATGTATTCTACAGCCCCAGCCGACAGAGTTAAATAAATAAGGACATGCTTAATATTTAGCTCCTTTTAATTGTTACTTTTTTTAGGGATCAAAAAGAAAATAAACAAATATTTTTCATTACTTTATCTCAGTAAGCAATTAAGAACTGAATTAAAGTTTTTGTCATATGTACAAAATTTTTTTTAGAAAAATAAAATTGTTTCAAAACACTCACAAGTTTACAATTACATTTTTGAAAATAATATCTTAAATGTTAACTAAAAAAACTTTTCCCAAAATAAACATGGTAATATATAATTTCTCTGTGATTTTTTAAAAATTTGATGAATTATTTTCCTCTTATTCTCTCTCTTACTCCTGTTCTCTCCCTTTCTAACACACTCCCTGATGTTTGTAAAACATTTTTAGTCCAGTCATGGACTGAATTCTTTTGCTAGTTATATATATATATATATATATATATATATATATATATATATATATATATATATATATATATATGTGCGTGCATGCATACACATTAATTATAGTCAAGGGAAAAAAGCACTCCAGAATACTATCTCTTATTACAATAAAACACAGCCATAAGCAGGAATGCACATGCATACACACACACACAGAAAAACAACAAGACAGGAGAACAACGCAACTACAATTACACATAAAACAAATAAAAACAAAGACCTACCAATTAAATTAAAGACAGTGGAACAACAAGACTACACACACATGCCTGTAAACAATATAAATACAAACACACAAAACCAATAAAACCAATTTATAATTTTATAAAAAAAACAAACAAAAAACAAAAAACCAGACATAGATGTACAAAGAACTATCTCTGATAAATCAAAAGAAATCATAACCACTCCAACTGATTATAGGAATGGACAAGAAAGAGGGGATATATATATATATATATATATATATAATCATAAAGGTACACTGTAATAACCTACTCGAGTTTCTCCATAAGGATCTTCAGGGTTAAATCCACTGGATTAATCAAGATATTGATTAATTGCAGTCGATTTCACATGTGTATTTTTTCGTGATAAACGGTTGATTATAGGTCCGCAGTCGAAGAACGCCGATTTAAAATTCAAAAATTCAAAAACAGCGGAAGTTGCATTTTTTTTCAAAGGATCAAAATATAAACATTGTTAGAAATCCGCTTTCTGCTATTTTTTACGACAATGATGAGGATTGTCTATATCATTATAGTGATTAAACGTGGTTTTATTAATATTAATATATTAATAAATATTATAATATTTGTGTAATATATATATATATATATATATATATACATATACACAGAATCAGAAAGTGGTTAAACGAACCCTGAAGAAGATACAAGAAACTCTGAAACATGTGTAGCTGTAGAAAAATAAAATAAAAGTTTTTTGAAAAACAAAATTCATTTTGTGGACCTTTTTTATAAAATATTAAATTTTCTCACATTGGACCTATAACAACACACACACACATATATATAATGACTGTCACTTCTTTACAAAAGAAGAATATATATTATATACCCATGGGAACAAATGTGGCTCCATCAGGCCAACTTCACCCTTGCAACCCCTGCAACACATGGGACAAGCAAAAGAACTGTCTTTGGAATTGACATTAACTCTGTGCACTCTGATATGGCTTTTCAGACCTGTTGCAGTCCCATATACTTTGACACAAATTACATGTAGGTTACTGAGGAAGAACATGTAAAATCTGTGTGTGTGTGTGTGTGTGTCTAGTAAAGCAAAACTTTTCTCATTCCCCAATGATACCTGCATTGGAAAAATATTGTCTAAAAACGTTTGACTTCAGGTTACTCTTACCATGCTTTTAACCAGGGCAATTAATCGTGATAGAAAAATTCTCAGCATGTTTTTTGTTAATGAGTTAACTTCAATAATGTAAATATAAATTGGTATTTTCAATGAAATATAAAGGAAGAAAAAAAAAAGATTTTGATATGAATTAACAAAAATGTTAGAGAACAAACTCCAGTAATATGAAAAACAATTTTAAATATTCAAAGATGTTTTCAATGATTTCAAAATTACAGAAAATGAAACACTTCAACAAGGAAAATAAAATCAATATCAATTGTAAATATTCAACATTAGAAAATAATTGCTGTTATTTTTGTTAAAAATATGAATGATTATTGGAAAGCAAAAAAATTACATTAATTATTAATTCAATTGATTTCTTATTGTTAGCAAAATTCTTTTACAGGGTGGGTGGGGGATTTTTAATGAAAATTTCTTTTGTAAACACGTTGTTCTTTTTTCAATTACATGAAATTATTTTCTGGTTGGAAAATGTTTTTTTAAGAGAGTTTTATAATTTGCTTGAAGCATTGTGTATATATTGGTTACGAGGTTGATTTAGAAGGCTATCACAATGCAGGTGTAAAGAAAAAAAAAAAAAAAAAATACGGTAACAATGGTGTTGTGTGTTAACCTGTATTTTATTCTTGAATTTTCGAGATAAAATTTCTTTTTCAAACGATCACTGGAACTGAAGTAGTCTAGTTATGGCATTTCTTTTTAAATTAAATTTTTTTTTTTAAAATGATGGTATTTTTTATATAACTGTATTCTCGTGTTGCATGTTTACGTGAATGCGGTTTTTGTTTGTTTGTACATGTGCGTATGTTGTCATGTGCGTATCCATGAAAATGCATGTTGGCTGTGACGTTAAGACTGTATCCTAGCGTGGGATTGCACGTGTGTATGTGCGTATGAAAGTTTTTTTTTTTTTTTTTTTTTGTATGCAAAAGCCAAGAAGTACTACATTAGTAAATATTGAAATAGTTCATTTGTTGTTTAAAGCCAATATATTTATACAGCATCATTGTTTTTGAATTTGAAGAAGTTTCAAGAGAAACACACAGAATGTCAACATTCAAAATTAATCAAAATCGCCAAATTGATAATTAGCCATGTTGGCTTGATCAGACCAAGCGGCATAGTTAGAACCATCCATTTCTCCTGCATGGGTATTCCCATCATCTAATGCATGGTTCGTTCCTCCAATAGCCGAACCACACTCTGGACACACAGCACGTTCCATTGCCCCTCCACATTCACCAATCACATAGAAATGACCTGAAAACACACAAAGAAAGCCGGTTAAAACAACATAGGAAAGACAAAAACCAAAAAAATAATTACTTTTCTGATGGAAAGGGGGTCATTTGCAATGGAATAAGGATAGACATGGAACTTCAGGTTTGTTTTAAACACGTTTAACTTTTAAATGCTTTTCAAGCAAATAAAACAAACCACCAATTGGATATTGCTAAAATAATAGTTTATAAAAAAAACTCCCAATTAACATCTGATGATTTGTATTAGAAATGGTCTTTTATAGAAATGATATTCAATTTTGTATAGTCTTCAGAGACTGAAATGCCAATACAACATTTAAAGTAAAAGTAATGTAAATAAATGATTTGGATTTTATTATAACAAAATTCCTTTGACAATGAAACAACAGTGATGAAAACCTAATAAGATAATGATTCATTGGATTTTATTAACAATATAATGCAAAGTATCATTATATAATGTAAGAAATGAAAATTTACCTTTTGGACATTTATACCAATGGCCAGGAGGAAGATCCAATGCTTTGACAATTTCCAGTCTTTCTTCTTCTGAAATAGTAAATTTTCCTGAAATTTCTTCTTGTATTTTTGCCACTTCATCTCGAACTTCTGAATAATCTTTAAATGCCAACAATTGCAGACACCGTTCGATCAATTGTTTGGTGGTTTTATCAGAACAGGCCACAGCTTTTTTTTTCACCTCACAAAATTGAAGAATCTTTCCAAGACGTTCCATTTCAAGTTTGATTTCTTTCAACTGACTTTCGGTAAAGTTTGCTTTATGGTACAAAATCCACTGTGCTAAATCTTTACAATTCTTCTTTAAAGAATAATCATCTTCGGAAATGTCTTTTTTCATTAATTTACAGAAATGAAAGATATGTAATTCGATGACTAAATGAAGACCAATAACCAATTGTTAAGTGATCCTTTTTTTGGATTGGGACCATTCATCTGTAAGAGGATCTTGTAATATTGCGGTAATGTTTCAAGATCTGTTTTAATTTCGAAAATCAGGTCCTTGATTATTTTTTGATCTCCAATTAATATTTCTTTAACCATATCAATATCCATTAATATTTTGTTGATGATTTGTCCATAACGCAAATTGCGTCTAATTGGAACTTTGCATCTTGGACAAAGTTTCAGCTGGATTTCCTCAGTTTTTTGGGACATCCAATGATCAAGGCCAGATTTTTCAAAAGTATGTCCACAATCTTCTAGTTCTACAAAGCATGCATCTTCTTCATCCTCTGTGCCAAAAATACTTCTGTTAGTTCTTTTCATTGCATACACGACACAAATGTGGGCACTTTTCACCACACAACCCAACACATGGGTGATTACAGGGTAGAATTTTCAAACAAGGTCTGTCACATTTTGGACGATCACAAGACTCGTGACAGTATTTGCTGCATTCATAATTTTGCAGCGCCATTTACATGGCTCATTGCAAGGCCACACAAATCTCTCCACACAATTTGTTGCATTTACTGTGAACGCATCTGTTCTCACAAGATTTCTGGCAAGGTGAACACACATTACATTGTTTGTTCATGCATATATGGCCACAGACTAACAATCTTGTACAACCATTAGAGCAAATCGAATGGATCCGTCGATTAGAACACTCACCACAAGTACCACTGCACAAATTCCACAATCTAAACATTTTGAGCATTCTTTTGGACAGACAGCAAATTGCTTGGAACAAGAAGATTTCACAGAATGTTTACAAGGAAATGTTTGGTCAACATCAACCAAGCACTCAAAGCTACAAAAATCACCACAATATTTCATGCATCGATGCCCACATGGCAAATATTTTTCGCAGGCATTTTCACACTTAAATCTATTTGGGTTTTCAGAACAGGGCATCATTTGTTTATGATTGCAATTGGGTATAATTTTGGCAACCATTTTCATGCAAGGTGACATTCCTCTGCACATATGTGAGTACATCTATGATTTTCTGCACAGCCAGGTGCTATTTTAGGGCATTTCTCCAAGCATTTGTATTCATCATGATCATCAATTGGATGACAGACACGCTTACATGCGTGCCCACATTTAAGACGCTTTCACATGGCTTTAAACAACCTCCTTCAGGTGATTGTTCAAAATCAAATTTATTTCTTACTTGGATGCTCTGATTTGGGTGATTTTGGCAACAAATTGTCAATGCAACTCCAATCAAGTCGTCAGATTTAGCTATCTTCAAAATGTTGTTCCACAATTTGGTTTGCTGTGAAAAAACCTCAAAATTCCCAATCACATAAAAGCCCATTTTGGCTCTAGACAAAGCTACACACACTCGATTACTATGCTTTAAAAAGCCAATCGTATTGTTTGCATTATTTCTTACCAAAGAAAGTAAAAATTATATCATTCTCTTCTCCTTGATAATTGTCAACCACTCTTAGTCGTACACCTTTAAAAATTATATGTTTCATCAGATTTTTCAGTTGGAAGAGCTGAGCCGTGTAGGTTGTCAGAATGGTGATTTGAGATTGACTGTATCCTTGTTTTAGAAGATACTTACACAGTTCTACAATGAAAGATGCCTCGTGAGGATTGCAATAACTTATAGCCTCGTTATTTGTCACCTCAAGTTCATTATGTTGAATGAAATATACATTGGTAGCAACTCCCTTGATGTTTTCGTATTTTTTTACAGATTGATGGTCATGCAATTCTGAATAAATTGGATTCAGCAGTTGAGAAATCTCTGGTCGCATACGATGCTGATGGGAGAGACATTTTACATGACACTTGTTAAAAACCATTCGTTCAAACAAGGAAACTTCCAAGTTGTAATTACGAGCCAATTCATAGACATTTACATTTGGACGAAGTTGCTTATGATCCCCAATGAGGATCAATTGTTCACACATTGGATTCAAGGCTGTGACAACATGAGCTTCCAAGATTTCTGCTGCTTCCTCTACAATTATGATTTTCGGATGAATTTCTTGCAGTAAGGAATGGTACTTGGCAGCTGCTGTTGTAGTCATTCCAATAATGAGAGAATTCTTCATAATTTCACCATCCTCGTGCTGTTGAAGTTCTTTATAGACTTGCGATACACGATTATATTCTACTTCCTTTTGCACAATTTCATCTCTCACTTGCTGACAATATGAAGCAATCCAACGTCTATAAAGTTCCCATCGTTTTTTTTTATTCATAAACCACAAGTCATGGTAACGAATTTGGTCAATTTCATCATCTTTCATTTGTGTATCAGCATACAAGTCTTTTTTCAACTGGTTTTTCAATCTCTTCCTTTCCTTTTTAGTTCTTTGAAAACCATCTGGAGTAAACTGTTTTATTCTATCAAGGTCTTTAATATTCAGTGCTATTAATTCATCATTAATTTCCACTTTAGAAAATTCTTCATCAATGCTCTCATCCTCCATCATACGCTCGTGCTGAATGAAATCTGTCTCTGTATACATATCAACGTTATCTTCCTCAGCTGAAAGTTCTGCCTCTTCTTCCTCCTCGTCTACATTTGGGTTGTCCAAAATGTCAATATTTCCGTAGCCTAGCCATTGTGTCATCACAGATATCTTGCCGTTGGTTTTACAATCAAAATTCACCTGGAAGTTTTCCACCAACCAATCATAAAATTGTTCCATATGATCTTGAAGTACATCCTCATGTAAAATTCCTTGTTTAGTTTGTTTGATTTTACTTGCCATTTGATCAATTTCAGATTTTAGTTTATTTTGCTCTCTTTTGTCATATATTTATTCTTCATAAAATCATTGGTAAAAATTTGCACTTTTTGTAAGTATCTTTTACGTTCTTTAACAAATATTTATAGAGAACTTCACTGTTACTTCTTCCCCCTACACGAAGAATACCTCCTTCCAAAAAGCTAGCTATTCCTTCTAAAAACTTATCCAACGCTTGGTTCGTGTAACAAACAATCAACATGGGACTTTTACTGTTATTTCGCCATAGGTTACTGTTAGAACAGAGAGCTTTGACTATTTTCAGGCCGATGTAGGTTTCCCAGTGCCAGGTGGTCCTTGGGTTAGGGAGAATTCTTTTGTCAGGGCATTTTGTAGTGCCTGATGCTGAGAGTCATTTAATTTTAAAGTTTCTGCATCCGGCCAAGCATCCTCCAAAATGTTTAGAGAAACTTTAGTTTTTATATTTTCTTTGATTTTTACAATGTTCTCGTTAGAATCAAAAACTAAATGACAATCTTCAGTAAGGCATGTAAGATCCATTTGTAGATGAGTCTGTTGAGTGAGATAATTTGGTGCTTTCACTTCAGACTTACCATAAATTATATAGTCTTGAAATGGTATATCATCTTCTCTTATTTCTTTTAAAGCTGTTAGAATAGGACGGTAAGCTTCAAAATACGCTTTTGTTTCAGCCATAATAAAAGTTTTAGATGAGATGCGTGCAATATCTTCACAACTGGAAAAGAATAACAAGTCCACTAATCCTTCTTTTAATTCATTTGTCTTTCTATCTATGACCGTGGCAAAATGAACGGTCTGGAAATCATCCGACGTAAGACAAACAAGTGAACCGTAGATAAGTCGTTTACTTACCTCCCAATTAACTCGTAACTTTGATACATTAAATGAAACTTTATGGGAAATGCCATTCAATGTGCATGACGAGTACAAAATTTGCACCTTATGGTAAATGCGTAGATCATCTATTTGTTGGTGTTTCTGTTCATTTTCCAATGAAAGGTATAATTTGATGCCATCTCTTAAAGGACCAAAAAAGTCCTCTCTCATCAGACGAACTGAAATCCAAATAATGGTCAACATTCTCATAAGCACCTTTCACTTTATTCTTTCGTAGAAATATTGGTTCTTCTGAGTGAATAGTCTCAGCAGTTGGCACATTTCAAGATCACGAAAGTCTTCAGGGGATTTTCAGTCAAAGAAGAAACCTCCTGTTCTGGTTCTTTATTTCTTTTTTTCTTGCAAAATGATTGTTGCAATAAACGTTGAAGTTCTTTGTATTTCTCTAAAAGGTTTTCTGTATTTTCATTGCTGATCTGATCAGGATCCTCTAAGATTACACTGATGACACCAATAATTTGAAGAGTGTTTACAGATTCACTTGGGTTCTGAATCAGAATTTTCTTCAGGATAAATATAAGATTCAACACGAATTCCTCATGATCTTTGAAATTACCAATGTCTAAAAGTGTCTGAGATATATTCACCGGCAACTTTGAATGTAATAATATTGAAAGAATTTGGTTATTTTTTTCTTTTTAAGGAAAAATTTTGCATACATTTTTTAAGAACTCTGAAAAATAGTTCTGCCAAGCCATAATGCATTGGCTGGTTGATAAATTTCCTAAATTCATCCAAATTAGAACTGAGACTTAAGGTAATTTCATTTGGATCCTGATGAAGCAAATCTCGTAACTTTGGGCTGTTAACTCATTACCATTTCTGCGCCGATTACCATGTCGACCTGCAAATGCTGTGGCTGGAGGATTCTTCAAAAAATAAATAAAATTGACAAGTTTTTAAAAAAGATATTTAATTAAAAAATATTAAAGAATTTAATTTAAATTTATGACAGTCTAGTTCAATTTGATTCCCATAAGATGTTTTATTATGAGATCCTTGTGCCAGACTTGTTTAAAATATTTATTCTATTTCAAACTGAAAGTAAACAAGTCTGTCCTGAAATTTGATATTAGATAGTGAAATGAATAAACAGAAGAGAGAAATTGAGAATTTCACGTCAATAGATTATGGATTTCTTTCAGTCGTTTATATTTCTTGATTCTTTTATTTTAAGAAATTGCTCCTGCTGATAACTTTTAACACCATGACACAACAAAATCATTAGTATAACACAAAAATCTATAATAATCTGCATTTTGTGTTTTAAACAAAGTTAAATTTATGTCCTAATCAACAATCCTCTTTCAATATGTATTTGCACACTTAAAACAAATTATTCTTACAAGAGATGGAGATTGAGAATTTCAATTTCATATTGTGGGATTTTTCAGTCGTTTATATTTGATTCTTTATATATAATATATATATATAACACAAATTTTTATACATTAAAGTAATAGTTAAGCATAGGAAATGGATGAAAAAGTTAAAAGAAAATTTACCTTTCTTGGCGCTGACCTCTATTCATCTTAAATGTTGATTTAAATATCAAATATTCTGTGGAATAAGAAAGAAATACTCAATAACATTTTAATAAGAAAAAAGCCTTTTCTGTTTTTTCTCTTTATTTAGTCAAGACTAGCCTAGTGATCAACTCTATAATCAATATTTAATATTCATTTTTACTCACAGATTAAGTCATGAGTTATTGATCTTGTGACCAGAGATTTTCTATAATAGACCAAAGGAGTACCTACCTTTTCTCTTTATTTAGTCAAGACTTAGCCTAGTGATCAACTCTATAATCAATATTTAATATTCATTTTACTCACAGATTAAGTCATGAGTTATTGATCTTGTGACCAGAGATTTTCTATAATAGACCAAAGGAGTACCTAACTTTTTCTTTATTTAGTCAAGACTTAGCCTAGTGATCAACTCTATAATCAATATTTAATATTCATTTTTACTCACAGATTAAGTCATGAGTTATTGATCTTGTGACCAGAGATTTTCTATAATAGACCAAAGGAGTACCTACCGGGGATTGAAAAATGGATATTATCTATATAAGAATTCGAGAGAAGATGGACTGGATTATTATTAAAAATGATTCTAAGTAAACATTTTGATATTAAAATTTGGTGGCAGAGTGTTTATATTCAGATTAAAGAATAGAGAAACAAAACAAAATAAAATAGCAGTTGTTTTTCACATTTAATTTTGATGTTTGTTTCTATTACCCAAGTTCTACATAGAAGCAATTATTCTTCTTGTGTTAGAAAAAAAAAAAGACAAAGTATGGAAAGAAAACGTTATCCTTTAGCAGCCTCTATCTTAGAATTCTAGAGACAGAGAGTTGATGAAGGCTTCTACAATTGAAACAAGGAATTTGGTTTATTAATTATGGAGTGGAAATATTCTGAAAATTTTGGATAAGCTTTATCTGAGGATAAAACCCAGTTAGCATTTGAAGATCAGCCATTGTCTCTCACCCATGTTATTTGTATATAGATTTTAAAAGGTCCTTTCATAGAGATAGACACCAATTTTACATTGAATTGAAAATCACCAGTCAGAATTAAAATATAGACATTCAGTAGCAATGACAAAAAATACAGGTCATAATCATAACATTAATTGATTGATCTATGGCATGGTCAACTCATCTGGAGTTATTTTATGCCTTAGAGGTTAGGAAACCATAGAATCATGTTCTTGTATGTTCATGTTCTTTGTTGTAGTTAGTTCTTAGTTTTTTTGTTTTTTGCATGTGGTCCTATTGAATAGGAATAAGTTTTAAAACACATCTATATGAACATATATATGACCTAACAGTACACCATTCTGGTCAAGAAATCTGGAATAATGCAATGAAGGTATCCACACTCTTCAAATCTGTAAGACTGTAGCCTCACATCAGATACAGTTTAGTGTCATCCCAGAACAGCCTTTTTGGGGAAAAATTTTAACCCTCTGCAGGAATCAATCATAATAAAGTGTTGAGATGCTATAAAGACAAAGCCAAACTACAGGGAGTTATCATTGTTTAGAGAATCTATGCCAGAGGAGAGAGTTCACGCACCTTAACTAAAAAAAAAAATGGTGGTTGCTTGTCTTTTATAGGCATCTCAAACACTTTTATATTGATTGATTCCCTGCAGAGGCGTTAAAATTTTCCCCAAAGCTGTTCTGGGATGACACAAACTGTCTCTTGATGGTGAGGCTACAGTCTTACAGATTTGAAGAGTGTGAGTACCTTCATTTGCCATTATTCCAGATTTCTCTGACCCAGAATGGTTGTACCTGTTAGGGTCATATTATATGTTCAATATAGATGTGTTTAAAACTTATTTCTTTCAATAGGACCACATGCAAAAAACAAAAAAAAACTTTTTAAAGAACTAAACTACACAAAGAACAATGAACATACAGATGAACAGATTCTATTGGTTTTCCTAACTCAGGATAAATAACTCAGATGAGTTGACATGCCATTAAGATAAATCAATTATGTATGATTATGACCTGTATAAATTATATAATTTTTTTTGTCATTGCTACTGAAGGCTTCTATTTTATTTTAATTCAGACTGGTGATGGTCAATTCAATGTAAAAATTGTGTCTATCTCTATGAAGGACCTTCTTTAAATCCTATTATACAATAACATGGGTGAGAGACAATTGGCTGTCTTCAAATGCTAACTGGTTTTATCTTCAGATAAAGCTTAATCAAAATTTTTCAAATATTTCACTCATAATTTTAACCATTCCTTGTTTCCAATTGTAGAAGCTTCATCAACGCTCTGTCCTCTTAGATTCTAAAGATAGAGGCTGCTTAAAGGATAACGTTTTCTTTCCATAATTGTCTTTTTTTTTCTAAACACAAGAAGCAATAATTCTTCTATGTAGAACTTGGTATAGAAACAAACATAAATTAAATGTGAAAACAAACTGTCTATTTATTGTTTGTTTCTCTATTCGTATTGAATAAGTACCACTCTGCACCAAATTTTTAATATCAAAAATTTACTTAGAATTCATTTTTAATAAAATCAGCATCTTTCTCTCGATTTCTTATATAGATAATACCATTTTTTCAATCCCCAGGTAGGTACTCCTTTGGTTCTATTATAGAAAATCTCTGGTCACAATCAATAACTCAGACTTAATCTGTGGAGTAAAAATGATATTAAATTGATTATAGGTTGTCACCTAGCTAGTTCTTGACTAAATAAAGAGAAATTAGGTACTCCTTGGCTATTATAGACAATCTCTGGTCCAAGATCAATAACTCATGACTTAATCTGTGAGTAAAAATGATTTATTAAATTTGATTATAGAGTTGATCACTAGGGCTAAGTCTTGACTAAATAAGGAAGAAAAGGTAGGTCTCTTTGGTCTATTATAGAAAATCTCTGGCACAAGATCAATAACTCATGACTTAATCTGTGAGTAAAAATATGAATATTAATATTGATTATAGAGTGATCATTAGGCTAAGTCTTGACTTAATAAAGAGAAATTAAACAGAAAGGCTTTTTTCTTATTAAATGTTATGAGTATTTCTCTTATTCCACAGAATATTGATATTTAAATCAACATTTCAAGATGAATAGAGGTCAGCGACAAGAAAGGTTAAATTTCTTTTAACTTTTTTCATTCCATTTCCTATGCTTAACTACTTACTTTAAATGTATAAAAAGATTGTGTTATATTATATATATTTATATTAAAGAATCAATATAAACGACTGAAAAAATCCCACAATATGAAATTGAAATTCTCAATCTCCATCTTCTGTAAGATATTTGTTAAGGTGCAAATACATTTGAAAGAGGATTGTGATTAGGACATAAAATTTAACTTGTTTAAACACAAAATGAGATATTATAGATTTGTGTATACTAATTGATATTTGTTTGTGTCATGGTGTTAAGCTTATCAGCAGGAGGCATTTCTTGAATAAAAAGAATCAGAAAATATAAACGACTGAAGAAATCATTAATCTCATTGACGTGAAATTCTCAATTTCTCTCTTCTTGTTTTATTCATTTCACTATCTAAATATCAAAGTCAGGACAGACTTTGTTTTACTTTCGTTTGAAATAGAATAATATTTTGTAAACAGTCTGGCACAAGTTCTCATATAAAACTCTTATGGGAATCAAATTGAAACTAGACGTCATAAATTTTAAATAAATTTCTTAATATTTTTTAATTAAATTCTTTTTAAAACTTGTCAATTTTATTTTTTTGAAGAATCCTCCAGCCACAGCATTTTTGCAGGGTCGAACATTGGTAACGCGCAGAAATGGTTTAATGAGTTAACAGCCCACAAGTTACGAGATTTGCTTCATCAGGATCCCAAATGAAATTACCTTAAGTTCTCAATTCTTAATTTGGATGAATTGGAAATTTATCAACAGCCAATGCATTATGGCTTGCCAAATATTTTTTTCCGAGTTCTTAAAAATGTAATGCAAAATTTTTCCTTAAAAGAAAAAAAAACCAAATTCTTCAATATATCCATTCAAGTTGCGGTGAATATATCTCAGGACCACTTTTAGACATTGGTAATTTCAAGATCATGAGAATTCGTGTTGATCTTATATTACCTGAAGAAAATTCTGATTCAAGACCAAGTGAATCTGTAAACACTCTTCAAATATTGTGTCATCAGTGTAATCTTAGAGGATCCGTCAGATCAGCAATGAAAATACAGAAACCTTTTAGGAAATACAAAGAACTTCAACGTTTATATGCAACAATTCATTTTGCAAGAAAAGAAAATAAGAAGAACAGGAGGTTCTTCTTTGACTGAAATCCCCGTGAGACTTTCGTGATCTTGAAATTGTTGCAACTGCTGAGGACTTATTCACTCAGAAGAACCAGATTTTTACGAAGAATAAAGTGAAGGTCGCTTATGAGATGTTGACCATTTATTTGGATGTTCAGTCCGTCTGATGAAGAGAGGACTTTTTTGGTGCTTTAAGGATGGCCATCAAATTATTACCTTTCATTGCGAAAATGAACAGCCAGAAACACCAACAAATAGAGATCTACGCATTCTTTACCATAAGGTGCCAAATTTTGTACTCGTTCATGAATTGAATGGCATTTTCCATTAAAGTTCTTCATTTATGTATCAAAGTTACGGTTTATTGGGAGGTAAGGTAAACGACTTATCTTACGGTTCACTTGTTTGTCTTACGTCGGATGATTCCAGACCGTTCATTTCCACGGTCATAGAATAGAAAGCAAATGAATTAAAAGAAGGATTACGTGGACTTGTTATTCTTTTCCAGTTGTGAAGATCATTGCCGCATTATCTTAAACGTTATTTATGGTGGAGAAGCAAAGCGTTTTTGAAGCTTACCTCCTATTTCAACAGCTTAAAAGAAATAAGAGAAGTATATACCATTTCAAACTATATAATTATGGTAAGTCTGAAGTGAAAGCACCAAATTATTCTCATCAACAGACTACATCTAACAAATGGATCTACATGCCTTACTGAGGATTGTCATTAGTTTTGATTCTAACGAGAACATTGTTTTAAAAATCAAGAAAAATAATTAAAAACTAAAGTTTCTTAAACATTTGAGGGTTGCCGGATGCGACTTTAAAATTAAATTGACTCTTCAGGCATCAGGCACTACAAAATCCCTGACCCAAAGGAATTCTCCCTAAACCCAGGACCACCTGGCACTGGGAACCTACATCGTTCCTTGAAAATAGTCAAAGCTCGCTGTTCTAACAGTAACTATGGCGAAATAACGTAAAAGTCCCATGTTGAATGTGTTACACAACCAGCGTTGGATAGTTTTTTAGAAGGAATAGCTAGCTTTTTGGAGGGGTATTCTTTCGTGTAGGGGGAATGAAGTAACATTGAGTTCTCTATAATATTTTGTTAAAGAACGTAAAAGATACTTACAAAAAGTGCAAATTTTTTACCAATTAATTTTATGAGATTAAAATTATGACAAAAGAGAGCAAATAAACTAAAATCTGAAAATGATCAAATGGCAATAAAATCAACAACTAAACAAGGAATTTAATGAGATGTACTTCAGATCATATGGACATTTTATGATTGGTTGTGGAAAATTTCCAGCGTGATTTTGATGTAAACACGCAAGATATCTGTGATGAACAATGGCTAGGCTACGAAATATTGACATTTTGGACAACCCAAATGTAGACGAGAGAAGAAGAGGCAGAACTTTCAGCTGAGGAGGATAACGTTGATATGTATACAGAGAGACAGATTTCATCCAGCACGAGCGTATGATGGAGGATGAGGCCATTGATGAAGATTTTCTAAAGTGGAATTAATGATGAATAATAGCACTGAATATTAAAGTCTGATAGATAAACAGTTATCCAGATGGTTTTCAAAAGAACTAAACAGAAGAAGAGATTGAAAACCAGTTGAAAAACTTTGTATGCGATACCAATGAAAGTGATTAAAATTGACCAAAATTCGTTACATGACTGTTTGGTCTTTGAATAAAAAAAAACGATGGAACTTTATAGACGTTGATTGCTTCATTTGTCAGCAAGTGAGAGATTGAATTGTGCAAGAAGGAGTTAGAATATTATGTGTATCGCAAGTCTATAAAGACTTCAACAGCACGAGGATGTGAAATTATGAGGATCTGCTCCTATTGATGACTAAACGCAGCTGCCAAGTACCATTCCTTACTGCAGAAATCATCGAAATCATAATTGTAGAGAAGCAGCAGAATTTGGGAAGCTTCATGTTGTCACAGCCTTGAATCCAATGTGTGAACAATGATCTCATTGGATCATAAAGCAACTTCGTCAAATGTAATGTCTATGATTTGCTCGTAATTACAACTTGGAAGTTTTTCCTTTTTGAACGAAGGTTTTTTAACAGGTCATGTAAATGCTCTCCATTTCAGCTCGTATGCGACCAGAGATTTATCACTGCGAATCCAATTTATTCAGAATGCTGCCATCATCTGTAAAAATACGAAACAGCAAGGGAGTTGCTACCAATGTATTTCATTTCAACATAATGAACTTGAGGTGACAATAACGAGGCTATAAGTTATTGCAATCCTCACGGGCATCTTTCATTGTGAGAAACTGTGTAAGTTATCTTCTAAAAAACAGGATACAGTTCAATTCAAAACCATTCTGAAACCTACACGGCTCAGCTTTTCCAAACTGAAAAAATCTGATGAAACATAAATTTTAAAGGGTACGACTTAAGAGTGGTGACAATTATTCAATGGAGAAGAGAATGATATAATTTACTTTTCTTTGGTAAGAAATAATGCAAACATACGATTGGCCTTATTTAAGCATGTAATCGAGTGTGTGTAGCTTTGTCTAGAGCCCAAAATGGGCTTTATGTGATTGGGCATTTTGAGTTTTTTCACAGCAAACCAATTGTGGAACAATTTTGAAGTTAGTAAATCTGACGACACTTGATTGGAGTTCATTTGACAATTTGTTGCCAAATTCACCAAATCAGAGCATCAAGCTAAGAAATAAATTGATTTTTTGAACAAATCACCTGAGAGGTTGTTTAAAGCCATGTGAAAGCCGTCTTAATGTGGGCACGCATGTAAGCGTGTCTGTTCATCCAATTGATGATCATGATGAATACAAATGTTGGAGAAATGCCCTAAATGCACCTGGCTGGCAGAAATCTAGATGTACTCACATATTGCCGAGGAATACACCTTGCATGAAAATGGTTGCCAAAATTTACCCAATTGCAATCATAAACAATGTGCCCTGTTCTGAAAAACCCAAATAGATTTAAGTGTGAAATGCCTGCGAAAAATATTGCATGTGGGCTCATGCATGAATATTGTGGTGATTTTTGTAGCTATTGAGTGCTGTTGTGTTGACCAAACATTCCTTGTAAACATTCTGTGAATCTGCTTTTCCAAGCAATTTTGCTGTCTGGTCAAACAGAATGCTCAAATGTTTAGATTGTGGGACATTTGTGCTTAGTGGTACTGTGTGTGAGTTGTTCTAATCGACGGATCCATTCGATTTGCTCTAATGGATTGTACAAGATGTAGTCTGGGCCATATATGCCATGACAACAATGTAATGTGTGTTCACCTTGCCAGAAATCTTGTGAGAACAGATGCGTTTCACAGTAAATGCAACCAATTGTGTGGAGAGATTTGTGATGCCTTGCAATGAGCCATGTAATGGCGCTGCAAACATTATTGAATGGCAGGCAAATATCTGTCACGAGTCTGTGATCGTCCAAATGTGAAGACCTTGTTTTGAAATATTCTACCCTGTTAATCACCCATGTGTTGGGTGTGTGGCTGAAACAGTGCCACATTTGTGTCGTGTATGCAATTGAAAAGAAACTAACAGAAGTTTTTTTTGCACAGAGGATGAAGAGGCTAGTGCTTTTAGAATAAGATTGTGGACATACTTTTGCAAATCTGGCTTGATCATTGGAGTCCAAAAAAACTGAGGAAATCCAGCTGAACTTTCCAAGATGCAAAGTTCCAATTAGACGCAATTTCGTTATGGACCAATCATCACAAAAGTATGGTATTGACTATGGGTTAAAGAATATTAATTGGAGATCAAAATAACAAGGACGCTGATTTTTCGAAATTAAAACAATCTTGAAACAATTTACCCGCAATATTACCAAGATCCTTCCGGTACAGATGAATGCGGTCCAATCCCAAAAAGGATCATTAACAATTGGTTATTGGTCTTCATCTTAGTATCGATTACATATTTATGCTATTGTTAAATTAATGAAAAAAAGACATTTCGAAGTGATTATCTTTAAAGAAGAATTGGTAAAGATTTAGCACAGGGTTTTTACCATTAAAGGCAAAACTTTACGAAAGTCAGTTTGAAGAAATCAAACTTGAAATGGAACGTTCTTGGAAAGATTCTCCAATTTTTGACGGTGAAAAAAAAGCTGTGGTGTTCGATAAAACCAAACAATTGATCGAACGGTGTCATGCAATTGTTGGCATTTAAAGAGTATCAGAAGTTCGAGATGAAGTGGCAAAAATACAAGAAGAAATTTCGGAAATTTCTATTCAGAAGAAGAAGAAGACTGGAAAATTGTCAAGCATCGTGGATTCTTCCTCCTGGAGCATTGGTATAAATGTCCAAAGGGTAAATTTTCATTTCTGAATTATATAATGATACTTTGCATATATTGTTAATAAAATCCAATGAATCATTATCTTATCGTAGGTTTTTTTCATCACTGTTGTTTCATTGTCAAGGAATTTTGTTTATAAAATCAAATCATTTATTTACATTACTTTTTACTTTAAATGTTGTATTTGCATTTCGTCTCTGAAAGACTATACAAAATTGATATCATTTCGATAAAAAGACCATTTCTTAATAACAAATCAGTCGATGTTGATGGGAGGTTTTTTTTATAAACTAGGTATTTTAGCAATATCCAATTGGTGGGTTTATTGTTTAGTTGCTTGAAAAGCCATTATAATGTTAACGGTGTTTAAAACAAACCTGATATATTCCATGGTCTATCCTTTGGATCCAGTTGCCAAATGACCCCTTTCCACAGAAAATAATTAATTTTTTGGTTTTGTCTTCTCCTGTTGTTTTTTAAACTGGCGTCTTTGCGTGTTTTTCATGTCTTTCTATGTGATTGGTGGATATTGGCGGGGCACTGGAACGTGCTGTTGTCCAGGTGTGGTTCGGCTTTGGAGGACTGATACCATTGCTTAAGATGATGGAATACCCATGCAGGAGAATGGAGTGGTTCATAACTATGCCGCTTGTCTGATCAATGCCAACATGGTAATTATCAATTTGGCATTTTGATAATTTTGCAATGTTTGACATTCTGTGTTTTCTCTTGAAACTTCTTCAAATTCAAAATAACAATGTTGCTGTATAAATTATATTGGCTTCTAAACACAACATGAACATCTTCAATATTTACTAATGTAGACTCTTGGCGTTTTGCATACACAAAAAAAAAAATATAAAAACTTTCGATACGCACATACACACGTGCAATTCCCGCCAGATACAGTCTTAACGTCACAGGCCACATGCATTTTCATGGATACGCACATGACAACATACGCACATTACAAACAAACAAAACGCATTCACGTAAACTGCAACACAGATACAGTTATATAAAAAATACTATCATTTAAAAAAAAAAAAATTAATTAAAGAAAATGCCATAACTAAGCTACTTCATTCCAGTGATCGCTTTGAAAAAGAAATTTTATCTCGAAATTCAAGAATAAACAGGTTAACAACAACACCATTGTATACCGTATTTTTTTTTTTTTTTTTTCTTTACACCTGCATTGTGATGCCTTCTAATCAACCTTCGTAACCAATATATTACACAATGCTTCAAGCAATTAAAAACTCTCTTAAAACATTTTCCAACCAGAAATAATTTCATGTATGAAAAGAACAACGGTTTAAAAAGAAATTTCTCTTTAAAAATCCCCCACCACCCCTGTAAAAGTTTGCTAACAATAAAGAATCAATTGAAATTAATAATTAAGTATTTTTTTGCTTTCCAATATCATCATATTTTTAACAAAAATAACAGCATATTTTCTATTGTTGAATATTTACAATTGATATTGATGTTATTTTTCCTTGTTGAAGTGTTTCATGTTCTTGTATTTTGAAATCATTGAAAACATCTTTGAATATTTAAATTGTTTTCTTTCTGGATTTGTATCTCTAACATTTTTGTTAATCATATCAAATCTTTTTTTTCTTTTTCCTTTAATTTTCATTTTGAAATACCATTATATTTATAGGATTATTAAGTTAATTCCATAACCAAAACATGCTGAGAATTTTTCTATCACGATTAATTGCCCTGGTTAAAAGCATGGTAAGAGAACTTGAAGTCAACGTTTTAGACAATATTTTTCCAATGCAGGATCATTGGGGAATGAGAAAAGTTTGCTTTACTAACACACACACCACACCACACAGGATTTACATGTTCTTCCTCAGTAACCTACATGTAATTTGTGTCAAAGTATATTGGTCTGCAACAGGTCTGAAAAGCCTATCAGAGTGCACAGAGTTAATGTCAATTCAAAGACAGTTCTTTTGCTGTCCCCATGTGATTGCAGGGGTGAAGGTGAAGTTGAGCCTGATGGAGCCACAGTTTGTTCCATGGATTTAATATATATTCTCTTTTGTTCAAAGAAGTGACGTCATTATATATATGTGTGTGGTGTGTTGTATAGGTCCAATGTGAGAAAATTATAATATGTTATTAAAAAAAGTCCACAAATGAATTTTGTTTTTCAAAACTTTTATTATTTCTACAGCTACACATGTTTCAGAGTTTTTCTTGTATCTTCTTCAGGTTCGCTTAACCACTTCTGTCGTGTATATGTATATAAGATATATATAATTATATATTACACCAAATATATAATATCTTATTAATATATTAATAATTATTAACCACGTTTAATCCTATAATGGATATAAGACAATCCTCTCATTGTCTAAAAATAGCAGAAAGCGGATTTCTAACAATGTTATATTTATGATCCTTGAAAAATGCAACTTCCGCTGTTTTTGAATTTTTGATGTTAAATCGGCGTTCTTCACTCGACCTTATCAACGTTGATCACGAAAAATACACATGTGAATCGACTGCAATTAATCATATCTTGATTAATCCAGTGGATTTAACCCTGAGATCCTTATGGAGGAACCGAGTAGGTATTACATTGACCTTTATGATTAATTATATATAATTATATATATTTTCCCTCTTTCTTGTCCATTCCTAATCAGTTGGAAGTGGTTATGATTTCTTTTGATTTATCAGAGATAGTTCTTTTGTACTCTATGTCTGGTTTTTTGTTTTTGTTTGTTTTTTATAAAAAAAATTATAATTTGGTTTTATTGGTTTTGTGTGTTTGTATTTATATTATGTATTACAGGCATGTTGTGTGTAGTCTGTTGCTCCACTGTCTTTAATTTAATTGGTTAGGTCTTGTTTTTATTTGTTTTATGTGATTGTAGTGTTGCGTTGTTCCTGTCTTGTTGTTTTTCTGGTGTGTTTTTTGTTTGGTTTTGGTTATGGGGGCATGTGCATTCCGCTTATGCTGGTTTATTGAATAAGAGATAGTATTCGGGGAGGCTTTTTTCCCTTGACTATAATTAATGTGTATGCATTGCACGCACTATATATATATATAATTTATTATATTATATAATTATAATAATATATATATATATAACTAGCAAAGGAATTTCAGTCCAATGACTGGACTAAAATGTTTACCAAACATCAGGGAGGTGTGTTTAGGAAAGGGAGAGAACAGGGAGTAAGGAGAGATAAGAGGAAAATAATTCATCAAATTTTTAAAAAAATCCAGGAGAATTATATATTAACCATGTTTATTTGGGAAAAGTTTTTTTAGTTACATTCTAGATATATTTTTCAAAATGTAATGTAAATGTGAGTTTTGAAACAATTTTATTTTTCTAAAAAAATTTATGTACTATGACAAAAACTTTAATTCAGTTCTTAATGGCTACTGCAGATAAAGTAATGGAAAATATTTGTTTATTTTCCTTTTTGATCCTAAAAAAAGAGTAACAATTTAAAAGGGAGCTAAATCATTAAGCATTCCCTTATTTATTATACTCTGCGCTGGGGCTGTAGAATACATTTGACTATACTTCATGCGAAGGTAAGGCTTACCTTCAATTGGGGCCATCCCTAGGCCATGGATGGTGACCACAGATGCTTATGGATGCGAATCCCTGTGTGACTGAGCAGTCATGACATGCAACACTCACTTTGTTAACTTGGGCTAGACGAGCAGGAGAGAGCGCCCCCCCCCAATCAATCACTTGGCATGTCAAAGCCCTAGCACCTAATGATTGTCACTGCTGCTCTATGGCAAACCTCCATCCCTTTTTTCATATATGTAGTAAAGGAATGGCTGAAAGTCTTTAGTGTCCTGAGTATAATGCTTAAATTGGCAAGTGGTAAGGTTCACCAATTCTGGGGAGTGTGGTAGTATCTCTCTTTCATTTCCTTACTCCAGGTTCCACTATTGACCCAGAGTGGTAGTACTTTACGTGGTGCGACCATCAAATTGGGTTAAACTTCAAACTTTAAAAAATACGAGTTTAAAAAATTTAATTGCCCTATAATATGAATTAAACAAACCTGATATTCGCTAAATTAACCCAAGGGTGGTAAAGCGCTGAAAAAATCTACACCCACCACATGAACATACTTTATTTGTGGAGCGAAATTTTGGCTTATTCATTCAAATGAAATTATTGGTTTATTGAAATTACTTTTGATTCAACAAGACAAAGATATCTCATTATATATTGTCTATCTGTTTTAGTATCGGACATAGTTGTCCTGTCTTCCTGTTGTTAGAAATTCTTACGAGTCAATTATTATCAGGCCTTTCACATGGTCGTTGCTTACATGTGTTTATGTCAGTTTCCCATGGGCTCGACCTCAGGGCCCACGATACACTTAGATATGATTAATACTGATGATATCGCAATTCTCTGCTGAGGCACTTCGTTCTTTCGAACTGCCGCGGTCGTTCTTCATAAATCCACCTGTGAAGACAGCTTAGGTAAAGAAAGGTTGTCCTATCATGTCTAAGGGTTAGCAAGGTCATCTTTTTATCATTACATGAATAACGAGTTCAATCCTTGCTGGATGCTACATATTACGTACTTACGTCACATCCTAACGTGATTAAACAGGTTTGGTAAATAAAGAAGGGAAATCACATATTGTGGTAATGGTTAGCATGCTACTCTCATAGATCCATTACTATTGAATAACGAGTTCCCCATACTATGCCGCGCTCCTCCTACAGTCACCGTGTCCACCTCACCATAACATGCGCTACAGGTATTAATACCATCCATTAAAATTATTTAAAAAATGTAACCCTTTAACTCTGTCTGATGTGTTTGAAGCCTGATTGTAATTTCTCTAAGGCTAGTTTTCCTTGCCTGTGAGTTACAATAATGAAATGTATTATGATTAATCATTCTCTTTTTTATTCCTATTAAATGTAACAATAACGAAGCTAAGAATTAAAAATTTGGAATTGTTCTTGTTAATTTTCTTTTTTTTCTTTATATCTAAAACAGTGTTTTTCTTTGTTCATTTTTTATAAAAAAAAAAAAAGTAACACTTGGTTTGATCCTTAACTACTGAATAGCGAGTTCAATCCTCGCTGGATGTCCCATACTTGCATCCTTAAGTCAAATCCTATCCATGTGAATGGGTTGCCAGTTGCGGTACAGTGATAAATGTATTTATCTAACATCTTTTATTGATTACCATGAATGCAACACTCCACTTTGACTGTACTTGGGCTAGATGGGCAGGCGGAGAGTCCCCTCCAATCAATCGGCTTGTCACATCAATGTAATAAAAAAGAAACTATGAATTTAGAATATAATGATATTTCTTATTACAATTTATTTTATTTTGTTTACATTTAAGTAGTTTTAGGAAAGCCAAACAAAAAATTTTGGTTTCGCACATTTTCATGATTTAGTTTTTTAGTTCTGCAAAAAATTAAATTTCCTTTTTTTTCAATTAATACTAAATTACATAAAATTTTCGAAAAGGTATTAAATTTCAAATTTCTCCAATGGAATCTGTGATATTTTTAACAATATACCCAACAGTTATGTGGTAATACTAACTGGGGGAGGGGTGACTTATCACGGGGTGCATTTTTTGCTGAGGTGTTTTTTATTTAATTTTTTGTATTTTGTTTGTATATGTAATTTTTCGTCTTTCAATTTTTTGGTTTACGTTTAAAAAAGATACTATTGATTTTAATGATTTTTTTTTTTTCTTTTTTTGTTAGTCCTCAAAAAAAAAATTAACAATTCATTCTAAATTACAAAACAATTTTTTGAAAAAAGCATTTGATTTAAATTTTGCCTTTGAATCTTTAATATTTAAACATGCACTGCTGTAATGTAGAATACTAACTGAACAAAATGCAGAATGTTGTGTACTATTACAAAAAGGGAACATAAGGTATTATATTGTAAAAATTCATCAATGTGTCACTCCTTGTTACACGTCAATCTCATATTAGGACTATGACTGATATTTGTATGTCCTTATGACATATATTCATGTAGGGCCAAGATCATCGTAAGCTATTGTGGCGATGTACAGTACAGTGAATGCCTTGAAGTGAGTGACAGCATTTTGACCTCACTCTGACCTTGCCTTCTGGGGATAGACCGTGAGAACGGAAACCCCGATAGAAAAGCCCCTTCCGGTTGAAGGGTAAGCAACTCAGTAGTTGAAGTTAGAAGTGAAGCTAGCAAGATGTGAGTCTCACTGCGCAGTTGTCTGGTCTGGGGGTCTACGAATTAATAACGTCAAGAACATCCAGTCTCTCTCTAAATCGAAGTTCTTGTGGTTTTACTAAAAGCTAACAATGACACAAGGGTTCTGATAACAAGAATCCCTACCACAGAAACTAGCACGAATCCTCAATGAAGAAAACAGACGAGGACAGCTAAGATAGATGATAGAGAGGCAAAGCCGGCCGAAGAATAGACGACAGAATAAGACGTAAGGAAGATATTAACATTATACTATATAGTGCCCGGTTAAAGAGGGGATATACAACCACATACCAAGAGTGGGACGATTGGATTCCACATATCCTATAGTAACTTCAGATGAATCCAAAAATGCTTCAAACACGGCACCAAACACATCAGTCACTACATGAGATCCAAAGCTGAACAATATGACACCTGGACGGGGCGAGGGGGGAGAGGAATATTGAAAACTTATATTTACAAAATTAAAAATCTGATAATGGAAAATAATTTTTTTTAATATATATATACCAGGGTGGCAGCTAGTAACACCTTTTGTTTGCATTAAATTAATTAATTAAATTAGTTAATTAATTAGATTAAACAAGGCGTACTTATTGCCACCAACCTGTTAGATATATGTATAGAATAATTATTACTGTTCCCACTTCAAGCTAAAATGCAGTTCACTGGTAAAATATGATTACCAACTATAGAAACTAAAGAATGAAAATCCCGTTCTGAGAACTTGATTCTGTAATCTATTGTGGGTGGAGATGTGTAAATAAAAAACTAATTCACGCTATGTGACCAAAAATATTAAGCCAAGGACTTCATGCAGGGAGGAGATGTGAATTAAAAACTATAAATGCTTATGTGACCAAAAATATAAGAGCCAAAGGACTTTCTAGCAGGAGGGAGATGTGCTAAAATAAAAAAACTATAAACGCTATGGACCAAAAATATTAGAGCCAAGGATTCAAGCGGAAGGGAGATGTGTAAATAATAAACTATAAAACGCTAGGACCAAAAAATATTAGAGCCAAAGACTTTCTAGCAGGAGAGAAGATGTGTAAATTAAAAACTATAAACGCTATTGTGACCAAAAATATAGAGGCCAAAGACTTTCAGAGCAGGAGGGAGACGTGTGTAATAAAAACTAATAACGCTATGTGACCAAATATTAAGCCACATGACTTTCTAAGCAAGGAGGAGATGTGTAATAAAAAACATAAACGCTATGTGACGCAATATTAGAGCCAAAGGACTTTCATAGCAGGAGTGAAAATTGTTTTAATCAACCAGGACGATTCGGAATTATTCAAGCAAAATGCAGTATCCAGTTGCTATGAATTGCCACTTGGCTGTTGAATCCTGGCTCTATTCATCATATTGTATGTCATACATGTAGTCAAACATTAGTCCCCATTGTTAGTGTTGCAATCAAAGTACAGCAAGCATGAGATGAGGACACAAACAAGAAAAGAAAATTCAATAAAAAAAAAAACAAGATAAAAAACAAACTTTAAGATCCAGAGGTGGGTGTATGACACTATAGTGCAACTACTTCGATAGTACTTAACATGCTACACTATTCCCATTCTATTTCACTCCCAGCGTTTAGACTCTCAACTACACTGCTAATTGGACCCGGGAGGTTATCCCTCAATACCTACTCTTTCTATCTCAGTTGATGTGTTCTCTAGTGCATAATCTAACCATCTTTCTCAGACTGATACTCAAACTGCTATATTAATCATCACCTACCTATCTCTAATTGATCTCTCTCGCTCTAGACAGGAAACAGACTCCAAACTGACTCTGGCTAAATCTGGAGTGATATAAATTGCCGAAGCTCCCTCCTCTACCCTGTATTCCCGGATAAAACCTCCCACCAAATTAAACCAAATTCTAATTCAACTTCTGTCTCAAGATGGACCCTAAAGGAATGGGACTTAAAATTTTTGCCACTTTCGTCTCCGATGCGTCATTCAATGAGGGACATTAATTTTAGTCCTTTCAAGTTTGGCCTGAATTAATAAAAAAAATTTAAAAACTCTCCTTCCACTAGTTGGTTTTATTGGTTCTTAATTTGACCAAGAGAACTTGAGATCTCTTAGCCATGTTATAAACCCCAACGTTTATATGCAACACACACAACACATATGATAATGAAATTTATTGTGTACAGTGCACAGACAACTCATCAAAGTCCCACGCATAGCGCCACAGAACAACTGTACTAATATCAGGAACATGAACAGCATACAGTAATAACACACATGTTATGTGTCGTGTGCATGCAGTTATGTTCGTGAAGAGGAGGCATTAGGATACGTTTTGTCAAATTACGGAGCTGGAGGTTTGAAAAATGCAGCAGTTTATTTCATGCCCAGCAATACTGAACGTGAAAAAAATGTTTTATCCGAAGTCACATGAGCTATGCTGTTTTCTGATTTGTAGGCATGCCTGTGTGTTAGAAACATGGAGATCAAAAAAAGTCTCAAGGTTGCTGTTGGGTAAGATATTAAGCCTATATGAGCATTTACAAGTCAGTTGCCAGATCGGAGTTGCAACAAATCCATTCCCAGGGCAGTAACTATGCAGGAATATGGTAGATCCTGTGGAGGGTATTCGTTTGGTTGCACTGTCTCTGTAAATTTCCAGGAGAGGTGTTTCTAAGCGAGAGTAAGGGGTTCCAGACATGGTGATGCAATTCCAAGTGTGCCGCCACCATGGCTTTTACAGCTTAAATAGATAGCCGGGGGTGGCTGACAAAGGTCTTGCTAGCGACGCCGGACACCGCTCAGCCTCTGACAATTTTAGAGATGTAGCTTTTGTCCAACGTAAATCGTTCTGACAGTAGTACCAGATCGCAGTTCACAAGATTGCCTTGATATTAGTGTTGGGGAGGGTCATGTGCGATGATGGGTTTTTCCTCCCAAAATGCATGGTGGTACATTTGTCTACAGCCAGCTTGAGTTGCCAGTTCAGATACCAATTGCCTGCACTGATGTCCAGGTTGACTGCAAGAAAGATCTGACAGATTCAGGATCTGTCTTTTTGATCTCAGGTACAGCTTGATGTCATCGGCATACTTCAGTAACTGTGGATTCCTTCAGATTCAGCATCTTAATGTCATCTATCATTATGCAACAAAAAAACACGATGCCCTGTGCTACAAACCAGATGACATTCGTATGTTGAGGGTGTTGCCCTAGGAACTGTACACCTCTCACTCAGTTGAGAATGAAGGACAAACCATTAAGTCATTCCTTACACCATTACACAGAGTTTGCCGCCATAGTAGCCTTGTCTCTCCGTAATTGGTTCCTATGGGAGTAATTCCTTTACAGAACTTGAAAGGCACATTATGCAAAGTCATAGGCTTAAGGACAATGACTCCAACCATGAGCCACCATCCAGTGATAGACGGGTGATGATCTTATCTTTAAAAACTCAATAAGTGCATGCACAACGATATTTGATATTTTAATATATATACTTATATACTATATATTTTTTTTGTTTCTTTTCCCTGTAGTAGGATCTTCCATGTGGGGTTTAACCAAGCTGATGCAGTGAGACATAAGGAGAGCTCGAATGTGCCTAATACCAGCGACTGGAAGGACCAGAGCAAGTATTCCAGTACAATGATGAAAAAAACTCTAAACTTGCATTCATTAACAATAATTATTTCAACCGCTATACCTACAGCATCTTCACGGTATCACAAGAACATGACTCTTACTGAGAAAATTTCCAAAAGTAATATCGGCTTTAAATCTATCAATTTGGGGATCAGTGAATGGAAGGACAGAGGCGAGTTCCCAAATTGATAGATTTTAAAAGCGGAGTTCTTGGGAAATATCTAGTAAGGTCATGTTCTTGTGATTACCTGAAGATCGCGTCAGTAATACGGTTGAAACTAAAAATTATTGTTAATGAAGCACAGTTTTAGAGTTTTTCCTTGCATTACTATCATACATATATATATATATACACACACCACAAATATATTCACCTAGTATATTTCTAATGCTAAACATCATGTTCACCACTCATAGACTTTTAGCATTTTGGAAATTGAATTTATCAGTAAAATCGTATTAATGTATATTCCCTCTTTACTTGAAACATTGATCATTTTGTCTTTTCTGGGTTCTGTGGGGAAAGTCCTCATGGTGTAATGGCTCAATGTACTGAACTATTGAGATCATAGTAAGCGAGTTCGAACTCCATCACGCTTCCTTCTTGACTAATACACTTAGGAAAGCATGAACCTCTTTATCACCCCATAGTATCATTACTGTATTATTTGTTTATTTGGACTATTGTACTCTTTTGTAGAATGAGAACAAAGTCTGAGATAATCAAAATAATACATTTATCAAGCCTCATCTAAAAAACATTCAGAGAAATAGTATCAGTACTTTCTTTCTACAAGGAGCGGCTTTGGGGAATAAACCTACAAATGTTGATATACCATTGAAAGGAAACAAACGTTGGGTTCTTCTGAAGACCACATGTAAACCTACAATGTTGTATACCAGTTGAAAAAGAAACCAAATGTGGGTCTGAGACAACATGTACCATTATGTTGATATACCATTGAAACAGGAAACCAACGATGGGTTTCTGAAGAACCACATGTACCTACAGATGTTAGTATTACCATTGTAAAAGGAAAGCCAAACGGTGGGTTCTGAAGAGCCACATGGTAAACCTCAAATGTTGATATACCATGAAAAGAACCTAAACGTGGATTTCTGAAGACCACAATGTAAACTCTACAAATTTGATATACCATTTGAAAAGGAGGAAACCAAACGTGGCGTTTCTGAAGACCACATGTAAACCTACAAATGTTGATATTACCATTGAAGGAAACCTAACGTGATCTGAAGACCACATAGTAACCTAAAATGTTGTGATATACCATTGAAAGGAACCAAACGTGGGTTCTGAAGACACATGAAAGTAGCTAGCTGACATCATCTCCTTCATCCTTGGTACAAAATACTATTTTGCATAATTTTACTGAAAGAAAAAGGTTTCAGAGAGAGACGAATGAATGAAATTCAGACAGAACCAGGTTTTTGTTTTTGTCAAATTTGTGAATAAAGAACACAGATATATAAACTAACAGCTGAATTATGAGAAAACGAATTAAAAGTTAAACATCATAATGGTTGACAATCTTTTTATGAAATTAAAAAGAATAATCTGCTTTAAATTTCTGATTATTTCTTTCTTTTTAATTCTTGATATTTATATTTTAGATTCAACAGAATTAAAGGAATATCTTGACAATGTTTTGAACAACTGTATGTTTTTTCCTATTCATCTCCATCTTCTCCTCCTCCTCATCTAAGCAATTATATATTCTTACGTAATATCAAAAAGTAAAAGCTGCTTTTTTTGTTTTTTCTTTCCATTAATTCTGACGCAACCCACAACTTTCTTCGTAATTTTTATATAGATTTTTGTTTAACAGATAATTCTGGGTTTAGCCTGGAGAACTTTCTAAGTTTGAAGTTCCTAAAAAAACTGAAACTAGATCCTTTCAAGTTTATCTATATAAATCCATTGAAGGACTTTCCTAAAAGGACAAAAAAAAATATAGATCTCAATATAACACTTCCTTATAAGCTTCACTTTGTTAAGTATTCTTGCTTCATCTTAAGTTGATTGTACATGTCAACCAGTAATTAATAGAAAACATATTCAGGGGGATAACTAGTTATATTTGCAGTAAACAATATTATTCACATCAAAATATAATGACATAATTTCAAATTTTATCTGAATGAAAAATTTCATTGAAATGAAAAAATTTTCAAGGTCTTTAAAAAAAAAAAAAGAAAAGAAAAAATCTTTTAGTAACTCCTTGTACCCTGCCTAAACAAGTTCCCTTTGTTAAAACCTTCTACACTTCCTTTTGTGTTGAAGAATCTAGAAGGTTTTGGAGAAATTGCGTGAAAAAATCTCTCAACTTATCTAGTCACAAAAATCACCAGTATGGTATTTACCCACCCCATCAACCAAGGCCAACCAGTAATTAATAATCAAATGTAAGAAATATACAAAAACATATTCAGGGTAGATAACTCCCGATTAATATTTGTTGTAAACATTGTTCAACATCAAATATAATGGAAAACATTATCTACCTTTTTGGTTATAGAGGAGGAGGAAGCGTTATTTATAGCTTTAAAATTCAAACACACTTCAGGTATGTTTAACTTTATCAATTAACACCAAATTATTTTGAGTCTCTTCATTACAAATTATATTCGTTTTAAAAATCCTATTTTGATTGTGTAGGAATAACCCTTGCTTTGCTACGATTCTCTCTTTGACGTAGGGACACAAGGGTATTACTCCCATGTCTGTCAATAGTCATTAGGGGCTGTCAGCATTGGAGGCTCTCTCTGGG
>CM042146.1:77355825-77404051 GCA_023376005.1 Doryteuthis pealeii | reverse complement strand
AAAAAAAAACAAAAAAAAAAAAAAAAAAAAAAAAAAAAAAATAGCAAGTTAAAAATTTGACAAAGAGAATCTAATGCATTTTTAGCAGAATCATAATTCATGTTGTTTTTTTCTTTTTGTTTGATAAAGTAACTCAGTATTAAATCCAGTAGTCATAACTTGTTTGGTTCGTTAATTTCTTTTAGTTTTTAATTGATTCATGTGCCATAAATGGTTAAACATTGTTTCGCTCAAAATTTTCATTTTTGATAAACTGTAATTTTGAGGAAGTGCGTCCGGTCTCCTGCCTCAAAAATTGCTACCGTGACTATCATCTTCATATTTAGCATATCGCAATTTGTTCAAATTATCTATATTACTGTTAAATACTAAAATTTTTCTTTTTCATGTTTGTTAATGTCTTGTTTTTATTTAAAATAAACAAAGAATTACGACAATAAAAAGAAGCACCCCCCCCCTAATACATTACTTGTCGAAAATATCTTCTATCTATTGCCATTATGTTTATATCTATCTCAGTCTTTTCCAAACTATATATCCATCTTCATATCTAAACAAGAATTCATAATAAACAAGAATTATGACGAGCTGGGTCGTAGGTTTTATAGTCACCGTGGTAGCGAATTTTTTTGGCTAGGAGTATCCGGGACGCACTTCTCATAAATGACAGCATAAACTGAGAAAAGGAATTTTAAAAATCATCAGGAGTTTTTTTTAAATGTTGCTTCTTTTGGGAATGGTCCAAAAATGTTGAAGATAATATTAACCTTATCAAGTTTCATTATGTTAAATATAGGAGGGTAAATTGTACATGCAAAAAATTGGACGTCCTGAGGACAGAAACACAGATCGGGCACAAATAAAGACAGATTTCCCGCCATAAAAAAAAAAAAAAATTTTTAAATTAAAAAAAACGTAAAATCTTTTGTCGAAAATTATTTTTAATAGAAAATTCTAATTAATGTTATTGCGTATTTTTATCGTCAGAAATACATGCGAAAAATGTCATTGGTAGTTAGTGTATTATAATGATTTATCTTAATGTTCAATTGATTGGATCCCGTGAAAATGTTTTATTTGCCTAACAACTAGGTATACTCAAAAGCACGTCTTGGTACTCTTCGGGAGTTCCGTTCCGGCCTCCTGCCCTCAACAACCATAGCCGTGGCTGCTGAACCCCCCCCCCCCCCAGCTAGCATATTGAAGTCCGTAGCCGAAGCAGTGTTGCACTTGGAAAAAAAACAACTTAGGCGTTATCCCGAAAATCCTACCCTAAAACCTATACCCTTAGGTACCACCAATTTCCCCTGTGAAAATTTACCCCCCCCCCCCCCTCCTTATATATTAACACAATGAAACTCAGAAAATTAATATTTCTTGAAAAAAATTTTCCATTCGAAAGAAAAAAAAACTCTGATGATTAATTAAAAAAAAAAAAATGCTTCAAGCTTACGGAAAGTAATGAAAATCTTATGATTGAAAACAATGTTTTCATTTTTGCACTGTTAAATCAACTGGACAGTTAACATAGCTAAAAACAAGTACGATAAGAGTTTGTTTTTTTAGATTCTATGAAATATTCAATTAATACGTCTGATTTTCACAAAAAATTTCCATTAAATGTTTACCTTGGATGTGAATATATCTAAAAAATAGTTTTTTTTCCTAAAAATATATTAGCGGAAAGAGTTTTTTGCGAGTGTCTATCCCCCCCACACACACACACACATTTTTTTATGAGATAAAAAAAGAACATCAGAAAACTTTTTTACTTTTTTCTATAAAGATAAGAATAACTGTCTGAATAATATATCAAAGAAATTGTATACATACAATAGAGTAGTTTGTTAGGAAAATTAATGTAAATTGGAAATAAAAAGTGCGCAAAAAAATGTCATAATATTATTATTGAAATTTTTTTGCTTTTTAATTGTATTACTATATTCTATTAAATTGTCAAAAAAATTTTTTAAGAAATTAATTTTTTAAGAGATGTGTCAATTTTGTTGCTCTTACTAAATTTTTTTTTTTTTTCTGCGTGAAATAATTAAATTTTTTTTTTTTCTGCGTGAAAAAAACCATTTTTCACGGATATTTAAATATATGAATTTTAGAATTCCGAGTGAACTAAAAATGGCCATCACGCCTATTAAATATTTTAAAAGAATTTGTAATTTTTTATTGTTGAATATAATGTGGGATTCTTAGATAGATATATGGAAGAGCAAAACTGACATAATTATGTTTTATACAAAGAGACGAGACGCTTCTCAGTTACTATTGTTGTTTGTTCTTAGCAGCGTTAAAAAAATATGTCAACTTTTTCGACCTATGAGGATAAAAAGTAAGTATATATCTGATTATTTAGCAGTTTTTCTCTTAGAAAAATATTCAATTTTCATTTCATTTCATTTTCAATTTAAAAATTAATACCAAAACCGAAGACATTTTTTAAAAAAGTTCAATTCACTGTGAAATTTTAATATAAATTTTTCAAGTTTTATTCATTTAATAGTACATTTAATATTAAAGTTTTTAAAGATTTATTTCAGTTTAATAGAAATTTTGGCTAAAAAAGTATGTCCGTATACAACCAGCCATATGTGGGTAATAATATGTAAATTCTGTCTAAATTGCGACCTAAAAATTACCCTTTTGCGATGTAATTATGGATAGTTTATTTATTTTTAAGATAACGATGTAATTTTTTGATCCCCCAAATCGGATAATTTGATTTTGATACTGTTTTTCTTGTAACACCCTGTACAATCTTGGTTTTACGAGATTTTTTATAAACAAAGTTCAGAAATATTATTTCCGTTTTATTCAAATGCCTAAACGTATCTTGTACCATTTTGGTGAACCTTCATATACACTAAACCGCTACACCCTAACCCTTACCCTCCCTAGTAAAAATTAACAGTTTTATTACAAAATTTGTGAGTTCTGTTTTTTTTCTGGCACCCTTTAAAAACAGAAAAAAAAACAGAGCCCAAATTATTTATTTTCCCATTAAACTAACCCTAACCTGAGGTTTTTTTTTGGGTTTTTTTCAAGTGACACCGCTTCGGCTACAGCCTTCATCGTGAGATGGTGTTTTTTTTTCAGCAGCCACCGCTAGCGTTTTGAGTAGGAGCCGGACGCGGACTCCACGAATATACCCTTTTATTTATGTTAATAAAAGAACAAGTCCAAGTTCAATGTGTTACAAAAAGAAAAAAACAATTCTGTTACATAAACCTATATTCTTTGGCATATTTAGATAAATTCCGACTAAATTCTTAATCTTTGTTGAACAAATCGCATATTGATGGAAACATTCATCCGACTAATTTTTTTAATGAGGCTCATACGAGAAAAAAGTTTTTTCTTTTTCTGAACAAAAAACAAATACTAATTTAGCATCCTTGATGCTTCACAATTTAACTCTGATATTATTGAAAAAAAAAAAAGTTGGGAAAATCAAAAATTAGAATTGTTAAAAATTAATTTACAATAAAATTCTATCTAGATATTATTAAAAAGCAAGATTTTTTTTTTTTTTCAAACATGTAATAAAGTATATTAAAACATTACATACTCCAAAGGTGAAGTATTCTTTAGTCAATTTTGATTTTAAATCACATATTAAAAAAAATCAAAATTGGAAAATGGCGTTGAACGAAAATTGCTATTATGCCACAATATAAAAATCTTTATTCAAAATAGTTGCCCCTATTTCATATTTTTAAATATAAAATAATAAATTTCTTCAAACAACCACAAATCCATTGGTTTTAGGCATTACCTGGGCCCTTACTTGATTTATTTAGTTCTGAGCAAAATTCTTGAACCCTGGTTACTGTATTGTGAACTCATAAGGTCATTAATAGATACTTTATAATCACTCAGTCTGGCTTTCAAATCACACACAGATAAGTAATAGCACACCAACTATGAAGATATTCTTCCATGGCATGAAATGGTTCAGTAATGCATATTTACACACTGCAGACTAGCATTTAGCCAAAATTGGAAAACTCTTTGATTCACCCTAGTAATTGGAAATGAACTTTAAACTCACTGATAAGTGAAATTGTTCAAGATATCAAAATAATGGAAAAATTGTTGCCACATGGACCAGATTAGAGGCGAAAAAAGAGAAAAAGTAATAAACAAGTTGCCCAAAATATCTCCAAACAAAAATGTGTTTACTTTTTCTTTCCTAATTTTGCCATGTACAAAAATGAATTCTCATTATGACATCACATAGGACTACCTAAAAGTGAGGAAAGAAACCAGGCAAAGCCAAACAGAAGAAGTCCTGACTAAGTGAAAGCACAGTGCAGAGTAACCCGGATGTAAACAAGTCGCGCCGCTGAGGATTGACGCGTACTTCAGTGCTGACGAGTGTCGCACGTGCTGCATGGACAATTCAGAGTTGAGGAGCCGGATTGGGGGTGAGGATTGATGTAGATTTAAGGACCTGCCCGGTCCCAGACCAGAAGAGAACAACTAGCAGTAGCATTTGGGGTTCTGGGAAGTGTGTTAGACTGAAGGACTGTCAATTAGAAGAACATTGCGTGAACATTGACTGTGACCCCCAGAGATTACTTACGTTCCCTGATTAGAGAAACATACAATTTGAGATGCAGAATCAGAAAGAAGATATAATGTTTACATAGCGAATTCTAAAGTTTTCTCAAAAATGCCTCCAAAAATAAAGAAATGTGAATAAATTATTAAATTTCTTGTTTTGAATTGGACTTGATTTGAACCTATTTGGACAACTCATGTCAACTTGGTACTCCAATCTTTGGGCTTTAAATTCTCATAACGTGTTTGAACACGGGAATATTGCATAATTCAAACAGTTTTGAACTACATTTACAGAGCTCTATATAACTAATGTGATTTAAATAACAATAACCTCAAATAAATAAAAAATCAACTTGGAATGCATTCTGATTACCTCTGATGGAAAAGACAGAGAAAAACATCTGAATTGTGAACCCCAGAAATTGTATCCATGAGCCTATGACTTAATCAGCCTTGAACCAAGAATTTAATAAACCAACTCATGATTACCCCCATCAAGAGTCCAAGGTTAATGAATCTTAGAAGTAGTCAAGAAAAAGACCCAAACCCAGAATTAAACACATTTATTTCATTGTTATAAACCCTGTTGCTTAGAATATACAGTGGCAAATAAAATAAATAAGCCACCTTGTTAGGATAACGAGTTATCTACCCTTGATGAATTGGCTATTTTGAGAAGAGAATATTAGAATGGTGCACTAATGTGATAATTTGCATAACACAGACTTTACCCAACAGACAGCCACATTGATGAAGGCAGATTACAGAGAGCTGGCTATTTAAGCTCAGTATTTAGCAAACTACAGGAGTTATCATTTGTTTAGAGAAATCTATGCCAGAGGAGAGGAGTTCACGCACCTAACTAAAAAAAAAAAATGGTTGGTTGCTTGTCTTTTTATAGCATCTCAACACTTTTATTATTGATTGTATTCCCTGCAGAGGGTTAAAATTTTCCCAAAAGGCTGTTCTGGTATGACACTAAACTGTATCTGATGGTGAGGGCTACAGTCTTACAGATTTGAAGAGTGTGGAGTACCCTTCATTGCCATTATTCCCAGATTCCTCTGACCCAGAATGGTGACCTGTTAGGTCATATATATGTGCAATAGATGTGTTAAAACTTATTCCTATCAATAGGACCACCTGCAAAAAACAAAAAAACTTTAAGAACTAACTACACAAAGAACATGAACATACAATGAACATATTCTATGTTTCCTAACCTCTAGGCATAAAATAACTCCAGATGAGTTGACATGCCATTAAGATCAATCAATTAATGTATGATTATGACCGTTATTTTTTGTCATGCTACTGAATGGTCATTATTTAATTCTGACTGGTGATTTTCAATTCAATTAAATTGTGTCTATCTCTATGAAGGACCTTCTTTAAATCTATATACAAATAACATGGGTGGAGAGACAATTGGGGCTGATCTTCAAATGCTAACTGGTTTTATCCTTCAGATAAAGCTTATCCAAAATTTTCAGAATATTTTCCACTCCATAATTATAACCAAATTCCTTGTGTTCCAATTGTAGAAGCTTCATCAACTCTCATGTCTCTTAGATTCTAAGATAGAGGCTGCAAAGGATAAACGTTTCTTTCCATAATTGTCTTTTTTTTTCTAAACACAAGAAGCATAATGCTTCTATGTAGAAACTTGGTATAGAAACAAAACATCAAAATAAATTAAAACAACTGTCTATTTTTATTTGTTTGTTTCTCTATTCTTAATCTGAATAAGTACACCTCTGCACCAAATTTTAAATATCAAAATGTTTACTTAGAATCATTTTAATAAATATCCAGTCCATCTTTCTCTCGAATTCTTATATAGATAATATCCATTGTCAATCCCCGTAGGTACTCCTTTGGTCTATTATAGAAAATCTTGGTCACAAGATCAATAACTCATGACTAATCTGTGAGTAAAAATGAATATTAAATATTGATTATAGAGTTCATCACTAGGGCTAAGTCTTGACTAAATAAAGAGAAAAGTTAGGTACTCCTTGGTCTATTATAGAAAATCTCTGGTCACAAGATAATAACTCATGACTTAATCTGTGAGTAAAAATGAATTATTAAATATTGATTATAGAGTTGATCCTAGGCTAAGCTTTGACTAAATAAAGAGAAAAAGTTAGGTACTCCCTTTGGTCTATTATAGAAAATCTCTGGTCACAAGATCAATAACTCATGACTTAATCTGTGAGTAAAAATGAATATTAAATATTGATTATAGAGTTGATCACTAGGCTAAGTCTTGACTAATAAAGAGAAAAGGTAGTAACTCCTTTGGTCTATTATAGAAAATCTCTGGTCACAAGATCAATAACTCATGACTTAATCTGTGAGTAAAAATGATAATTAAATATTGATTATAGAGTTGATCACTAGGCTAAGTCTTGGACTAAATAAGAGAAATAAACAGAAAAGGCTTTTTTCTTATTAAAAAATGTTGTTGAGTATTTCTTTCTATTCCACAGAAATATTGATATTTAAATCAACATTTCAAGATGAATAGAGTCAGCGCCAAGAAAGGTAAATTTCTTTTAACTTTTTCATCCATTTCCTATGCTTAACTATTACTTATGTATAAAAGATTGTGTTATATATATTATATATATATAAAAGAATCAATATAACACTGAAAAATCCCACAATATGAAATTGAAATTCTCAATCTCCATCTTCTGTTAAAATAATTTGTTAAGTGTGCAAATACATATTGAAAGAGGATTGTTGATTAGGACATAAATTTAACTTTGTTTTAAAAACACAAAATGCAGATTATTATAGATTTTTGTTATACTAATGATTTTGTTTGTGTCATGGTGTTAAAAGTTATCAGCAGGAGCAATTTCTTAAATAAAAGAATCAAGAAATATAAACGACTGAAAGAAAATCCATAATCTCATTGACGTGAAATTCTCAATTTCTCTCTTCTGTTTATTCATTTCACTATCTAAATATCAAATTTCAGACAGACTTGTTTACTTTCAGTTTGAAATAGAATAAATATTTTGTAAAACAAGTCTGGCACAAGGATCTCATAATAAAACATCTTATGGGAATCAAATTGAATAGACTGTCATAAATTTAAATTAAATTTCTTAATATTTTTAATTAAATATCTTTTTTTAAAACTTGTCAATTTATTTATTTTTGAAGAATCCTCCAGCCACAGCATTTTGGCAGGTCGACATGGTATCGGCGCAAAATTGGTAATGAGTTAACAGCCCACAAGTTACGAGATTTGCTTCATCAGGATCCAAATAAATTACCTTAAGTCTCAGTTCCTAATTTGGATGAATTTAGGAAATTTATCAACCAGGCCAATGGCATTATGGCTTGGCAGAACTATTTTTCAGAGTTCTTAAAAATGTATGCAAAAATTTTCCTTAAAGAAAAAAAACCAAATTCTTTCCAATATTATTACATTCAAAGTTGCCGTGATATATCTCAGACACTTTAGACATTGGTAATTCAAAGATCATGAGGAATTCGTGTTGAATCTTAATTTATCCTGAAGAAAATTCGATTCAGAACCCCCAAGTGAATCTGTAAACACTCTTCAAATTATGGTGTCATCAGGTAATCTTAGAGGATCCTGATCAGATCAGCAATGAAAATACAGAAAACCTTTTAGAGAAATACAAAGAATTCAACGTTTATTGCAACAATCATTTGCAAGAAAAAAAGAAATAAAGAACCAGAACAGGAGGTTCTTCTTTGACTGAAAATCCCCCTGAAGACTTTCGTGATCTTGAAATTGTGCCAACTGCTGAGACGTATTCACTCAGAAGAACCAAATTTCTACGAAAGAATAAGTGAAAGGTGCTTATGAGATGTTGACCATATTGGGATGTTCAGTTCCGTCTGATTGAGAGAGGACTTTTTTGGTCCTTTAAGAGATGCATCAAATTATACCTTTCATTGGAAAATGAACAGAAACACCAACAAATAGATGATCTACGCATTTAACCATAAGGTGCAAATTTTGTACTCGTCATGCACATTGAATGGCATTTCCCATAAAGTTTCATTTAATGTATCAAAGAATACGATTTTAATTGGGAGGTAAGTAAACGACTTATCTACGGTTCACTTGTTGTCTTACGTCGAGATTGCAGACCGTTCATTTTGCCACGGTCTAGATAAGAAAGACAAATGAATTAAAAAAGATTAGTGACTGTATTCTTTTCCAGTTGTGAGATATTGCACGCATCTCATCTAAAACTTTTATTATGGCTGAAACAAAAGCGTATTTTGAAGCTTACCGTCCTATTCTAACAGCTTTAAAGAAAATAAAAGAGAAGATGATATACCATTTCAAGACTATATAATTTATGGTAAGTCTGAAGTGAAAGCACCAAATTATCTCACTCAACAGACTCATCTACAAATGGATCTACATGCCTACTGAAGATTGTCATTTAGTTTTTGATTCTAACGAGAACATTGTAAAAATCAAAGAAAATATAAAAAACTAAAGTTTCTCTAAACAGTTTGAGGATGCTTGGCCGGATGCAGAAACTTTAAAATTTAAATGACTCTCAGCATCAGGCATACAAAATCCCTGACAAAAGAATTCTCCCTAACCCAAGGAACCACTGGCACTGGGAAACCTACATCGGCCTGAAAATAGTCAAAGCTCTCTGGTCTAACAGTAACCTATGGGCGAAATAACAGTAAAAGTCCCATGTTGATTGTTGTTACACGAACAAGCGTTGGTAAGTTTTTAGAAGGAATAGCTAGCTTTTTTGGAAGAGGTATTCTTCGTTGTGGGGGAAGAAGTAACAGTGAAGTTCTCTTATAAATATTTGTTAAAGAACGTAAAAGATACTTACAAAAAGTGCAAATTTTTACCAATGATTTTATGAAGAATAAATATATGACAAAAAAGAGCAAAATAAACTAAAATCTGAAATTGATCAAATGGCAAGTAAAATCAAACAAACTAAACAAGGAACTTTTACATGAGGATGTACTCAAGATCATATGGAACAATTTATGATTGGTTGGTGGAAAACTTCCAGGTGAATTTTGATTTGTAAAAAACAACGGCAAGATATCTGTGATGACACAATGGCTAGGCTACGGAAATATTGACATTGGACACCCAAATGTAGACGAGGCAGGAAGAAGAGGCAGAACTTTCAGCTGAGGGAAGATAACGTTGATATGTATACAGAGACAGATTCATCAGCCGAGGTCGTTGATGGAGGATGAGAGCATTGATTGAAGGAATTTTCTAAAGTGGAAATTGAATGATGAATTAATAGCACTGAATATAAGACTGATAGAATTAGATTAGAATAAAACAGTTTACTCCAGATGGTGTCAAAGAACAAAAAGGAAAGGAAGAGATTGAAAAACCAGTGAAAAAAAGCTGTATGCTGATACCACAAATGAAAGATGAGGAAATTGACCAAATTCGTTACCATGACTTTGGTTTCATGATAAAAAAAAAACGATGGGGAAACTTTATAATGTTTCGATTGCTCATATGTCATCAGCAAGGTAGAGATGAAATTGTGCAAAAGGAATAGAATATAAGGATGTGTTATCGCAAGCTCTATAAAGAACTTCAACCAGCACGAGGTTGGTGAAATATGAAGAGATTCTCTCATTATTGGAATGATACACAAGCAGCTGCCAAGTACCATTCCTGTACTGCAAGAAATTCATACCAAAATTCAAATTGTAGAGGAAAAGCAGCAAAATTTGGAAAGCTCATGTTTCACAGCCCTGGAATCCAATGTGTGAACAATTTGATCCTCATTTGGGATCATAAGAACTTCGTCCAACTGGAAATGTCTATGAGATGGCTCGCAATTACAACTTGACAGTTCTCCTTGTTTGAACGGAATGGTCTCTCAGAGTCGTCATGTAAAATGTCTCTCCCATGCAGCATCGTACGCCGACCTAGAGATTTCTCAACAGCTAATTCTTATCAGAATTGCATACATCAATCTGTAAAAAATACGAAAACTCAAGGGGATGAACCAATGTATATTTCATTCAACATAATGAATGTGGTGACAAATAACGAGGAAACGTCCAAGTTGTAAGTACGAGCCAATTCATAGACCATTACATTGGACGAAGTTGCTTATGATCCCCAATGAGAGATCAATTGTTCACACATTGGATTCAAGGCGTGACAACATGAGCTTCGCAAGATTTCTGCTGCTTCCTCTACAATTATGATTTTCGGATTGAATTCTTGCAGTAAGGAATGTACTTTGGCAGCTGCTGTTGTAGTCATTCCAATAATGAGGAGAATTCTTCATAATTTCACCATCCTTCACGTGCTGTTGTAAGTTCTTTATAGACTTGCGATTACACGATTATATTCTACTTCCTTTGCACCCAATTTCATCTCTCTTGCTGACAATAGAAGCCAATCAACGTCTATAAGTTCCATCGTTTTTTTTTATTTCATAAACCACAAGTCATCGTAACGAATTTGGTCAATTCATTCATCTTTCATTGTGATCAGCATACAAGTCTTTTTTCAACTGGTTTTCATCTCTTCCTTTACCTTTTAGTTTCTGTTGAAACCATCTGAGAGATAAACTGTTTTATTCTATCAAGGTCTTTAATATGGCAGTGCTATTAATTCTCCATTAATTTCCACTTTAGAAATTCTTCATCATGCTCTCATCCTCCATCATACGCTCGTGCTCTGAATAAATCCTGTCTCTGATACATATCAACCTTATCTTCCTCAGCTGAAAGTTCTGCCTCTTCTTCCTCCTCGGTCTACATTTGGGTCTGTCCAAGATTCAATATTTTCCGTTAGCCTAGGCCATTGTGTCATCACACGATATTTGCCGTTGCGTTTTACAATCAAAATTCACCTGAAGTTTCCACCAACCAATCATAAAATTGTTCCATATGATCTTGAAGTACATCCTCATGTTAAAATTCCTTGTTTGTTTGTTTGATTTTACTTATGCATTTGATCAATTCAGATGTTTAGTTTATTTCTTGCTCTTCTTTTGTCATATCATATTCTTCATAAAATCATGGTTTAAAAAAATTTGCACTTTTTGTAAGTATCTTTTACTTCTTTAAACAAATATTTATAGAGAACTTCACTGTTACTTCTTTCCCCCTACACGAAGAATACCTCCTTCCAAAAAGCTAGCTATCCTTCTAAAAACTTATCCAACGCTTGGTCGTGTAACAAACAATCAACATGGACGTTTACTGTTATTTCGCCATAGGTTACTGTTAGAACAGAGAGCTTTGACGATTGTCAGGGCCGATGTAGGTTTTCCAGTGCCAGTGCGTCCTTGGGTTAGGCGAGAAATTCTTATTGTCAGGGCCATTGTTGTATTGCCTGATGCTGAGAGTCATTTAATTTTAAAGTCCTGCATCGGCAAGCATCCTCAAAATGTTTAGAGAAGAACTTTAGTTTTTATATTTTCTTTGATTTTTACAATGTTCTCGTTAGATCAAAAACTAAATTGACAATCTTCAGTAGCATGTAAGATCCATTTGTAGATGAGTCTGTTGAGTGAGATAATTGGTGCTTCACTTCAGACTTACCAAAATTAATATTAGTCTTGAATGCGTAATATGCATCTTCTCTTATTTCTTTTTAAAGCTGTTGGAATAGAGGTAAGCTTCAAAATACGCTTTTGTTTCAGCCATCAATAAAAGTTTTAGATGAGATGCGTGCAATATCGTCCAACTGTTGAAAAGAATACAAGTCCACTAATCCTTCTTTTAATTCATTTGTTCTTTCTATCTATGACCGTGGCCAAAATGAACGGTCTGGAAATCATTCCGACGTAAGACAAACAGTGAACCGTAGAAAGTCGTTACTTACCTCCCAATTAACTCGTAACTTTGATACATTAAATGAAACTTTATGGGAAATGCCATTCAATGTGGCAGACGAGTACAAATTTGCACCTTATGGTAAATGCGTAGATCATCTATTTGTTGGTGTTTCTGTTCATTTTCAATGAAAGGTATAATTTGATGCCATCTCTTAAAGGACCAAAAAAGTCCTCTCTCATCAGACGGAACTGAACATCCAAATAATGCGTCAACAATTCTCATAAGCACCTTTCACTTATTTCTTTCGTAGAATATTGGTCTTCTGAGTGAATAGTCTCAGCAGTTGCACAATTTCAAGATCACGAAATCTTCAGGGGGATTTTCAGTCAAAGAAGAAACCTCCTGTTCTGGTTCTTTATTTCTTTTTTTCTTGCAAAATGATTGTTTGCAATAAACGTTGAAGTTCTTTGTATTTCTCTAAAAGGTTTTCTGTATTTTCATTGCTGATCTGATCAGGATCCTCTAAGATTACACTGATGACACCAATAATTTGAAGAGTGTTTACAGATTCACTTGGGTTCTGAATCAGAATTTTCTTCAGGATAAATATAAGATTCACACGAATTCCTCATGATCTTTGAAATTACAATGTCTAAAAGTGTCTGAGATATATTCACCGGCAACTTTGAATGTAATAATATGAAAGAATTGGTTATTTTTTTCTTTTAAGGAAAAATTTTGCATACATTTTTTTTAAGAACTCTGAAAAAATAGTTCTGCCAAGCCATAATGCATGGCTGGTTGATAAATTTCCTAAATTCATCCAAATTAGAACTGAGACTTAAGGTAATTTTCATTTGGATCCTGATGAAGCAAATCTCGTAACTTGTGGGCTGTTAACTCATTACCATTTCTGCGCCGATTACCATGTCGACCTGCAAATGCTGTGGCTGGAGGATTCTTCAAAAAATAAATAAATTGACAAGTTTAAAAAAGATATTTAATTAAAAAAATATTAAAGAATTTAATTTAAATTTATGACAGTCTAGTTCAATTTGATTCCCATAAGATGTTTATTATGAGATCCTTGTGCCAGACTTGTTTACAAAATATTTATTCTATTTCAAACTGAAAGTAAACAAGTCTGTCCTGAAATTTGATATTAGATAGTGAAATGAATAAAACAGAAGAGAGAAATTGAGAATTTCACGTCAATAGATTATGGATTTCTTTCAGTCGTTTATGTTCTTGATTCTTTTATTTAAGAAATTGCTCCTGCTGATAACTTTTAACACCATGACACAAAAACAAAATCATTAGTATAAACACAAAAATCTATAATAATCTGCATTTTGTGTTTTAAACAAAGTTAAATTTATGTCCTAATCAACAATCCTCTTTCAATATGTATTTGCACACTTAAAAACAAATTATTCTTAACAGAAGATGGAGATTGAGAATTTCAATTTCATATTGTGGGATTTTTTCAGTCGTTTATATTTGATTCTTTATATATATAATATATATATAACACAATCTTTTATACATTAAAGTAATAGTTTAAGCATAGGAAATGGATGAAAAAGTTAAAAGAAAATTTACCTTTCTTGGCGCTGACCTCTATTCATCTTGAAATGTTGATTTTAAATATCAAATATTCTGTGGAATAAGAAAGAAATACTCAACAACATTTTAATAGAAAAAAGCCTTTTCTGTTTATTTCTCTTATTTAGTCAAGAACTTAGCCTAGTGATCAACTCTATAATCAATATTTAATATTCATTTTTACTCACAGATTAAGTCATGAGTTATTGATCTTGTGACCAGAGATTTTCTATAATAGACCAAAGGAGTACCTACCTTTTCTCTTTATTTAGTCAAGACTTAGCCTAGTGATCAACTCTATAATCAATATTTAATATTCATTTTTACTCACAGATTAAGTCATGAGTTATTGATCTTGTGACCAGAGATTTTCTATAATAGACCAAAGGAGTACCTAACTTTTCTCTTATTTAGTCAAGACTTAGCCTAGTGATCAACTCTATAATCAATATTTAATATTCATTTTTACTCACAGATTAAGTCATGAGTTATTGATCTTGGTGACCAGAGATTTTCTATAATAGACCAAAGGAGTACCTAACTTTCTCTTTATTTAGTCAAGACTTAGCCTAGTGATCAACTCTATAATCAATATTTAATATTCATTTTTACTCACAGATTAAGTATGAGTTATTGATCTTGTGACCAGAGATTTTCTATAATAGACCAAAGGTACCTACCGGGATTGAAAAATGGATATTATCTATATAAGAATTCGAGAGAAAGATGGACTGGATATTTATTAAAATGATTCTAAGTAAACATTTTGATATTAAAATTTGGTGGCAGAGTGTACTTATTCAGATTAAGATAGAGAAACAAACAAAATAAAAATAGACAGTTGTTTTCACATTTTAATTTTGATGTTTGTTTCTATACCAAGTTTCTACATAGAAGCAATTATTGCTTCTTGTGTTTAGAAAAAAAAAGACAATTATGGAAAAAAAACGTTTATCCTTTAGCAGCCTCTATCTTAGAATCTAAGAGACAGAGAGTTGATGAAGCTTCTACAATTGGAACACAAGGAATTTGGTTATAATTATGGAGTGGAAAATATTCTGAAAATTTTGGATAAGCTTTATCTGAAGGATAAAACCCAGTTAGCATTTGAAGATCAGCCAATTGTCTCTCCACCCATGTTATTTGTATATAGATTTAAAGAAGGTCCTTCATAGAGATAGACACAATTTTACATTGAATTGAAAATCACCAGTCAGAATTAAAATAATAGACCATTCAGTAGCAATGACAAAAAAATAACAGGTCATAATCATAACATTAATTGATTGATCTTAATGGCATGTCAACTCATCTGGAGTTATTTTTATGCCTAGAGGTTAGGAAACCATAGAATCATGTTCATTGTATGTTATGTTCTTTGTGTAGTTAGTTCTTAAAGTTTTTTTGTTTTTGCATGTGGTCCTATTGAATAGGAATAAGTTTTAAACACATCTATATGAACCATATATATGACCCTAACAGGTACAACCATTCTGTCAGAGGAAATCTGGGAATAATGGCAATGAAGGGTACTCCACACTCTTCAAATCTGTAAGACTGTAGCCTCACCATCAGATACAGTTTAGTGTCATACCCAGAACAGCCTTTTGGGGAAAATTTAACCCTCTGCAGGGAATACAATCAATATAAAAGTGTTGAGATGCTATAAAAAGACAAGCAACCAACCATTTTTTTTTTTTAGTTAGGTGCGTGACTCTCTCCTCTGGCATAGATTTCTCTAAACAAATGATAACTCCTGTAGTTTGCTAAATACTGAGCTTAAATAGCCAGCTCTCTGTAACTGCCTTCATCAATGTGGCTGTTGATTGGTCAAAGTCTGTGTTATGCAAATTATCAATTAGTGCCACCATTCTAACTATTCCTTCTTCTCCAAATAGCCAATTCATCAAGGGTAGATAACTCAGTTATCCTAACAAGGTGGCTTATTTATTTTATTTGCCACTGTATATTCTAAGCAACAGGGCTTTATAACAATGATAAATGTGTTTAATTCTGGTTTGGTCTTTTTCTGACTAACTTCTAAGATTCATTAAACTTGGACTCTTGATGGGGGTAATAATGAGTTGGATTTATTAAATTCTTGGTTCAAGGCTGATTCAGTCATAGGCTCTGGATACAATTTCTGGGGTTCAAATCAGATTGTTTTTCTCTGTCTTTTCCATCAGAGGTAGATCATGAATAGCATTCCAAGTTGATTTTTTTATTTATTTGAGGTTATTGTTATTTAATCACATTAGTTATATAGAGCTCTGTAAATGTAGTTCAAAACTGTTTTGAATTATGCAAATTTCCCAGTGGTTCAAAAGTTATGAGAATTTAAAGCCCCAAGATTGGGAGTACAAAAGTTGACATGATTTTGTTCAAATATGTCAAATCACAGTCCCAATTCAAAACAAGAAATTTAATAATTTATTCAACATTTCTTTATTTTTGGAGCAATTTTGAGAAAACTTAGAATTCCCTATGTAAAATTATATCTTCTTTCTGATTCTGCACTCAAATTGTATGTTCTCTAATCAGGAACGTAAGTAATCTCTGGGGGTCACAGTCAAGTTCGACGCAATGTTCTTCTAATTGACAGTCTTCAGTCTAAACACTCTCCCAGCAAACAAAATGCTACTGCAGTTGTTCTCTTCTGTCTGGAGGGCAGGTCCTTAAATATACATCAATCCTCACCACATCCGGGCTCCTCACTCTGAATTGTCCATGCAGCACGTGCGACACTCGTCAGCACTGCAAGTACGCGTCAATCCTCACGGCGCGACTGTTTACATCCGGGTTACTCTGCACTGTGCTTTCATTAGTCAGGACTTTTCTGTTTGGCTTATGCCTGGTTTCTTTCACTATCACTTTTAGGTAGTCCCTATGTGATGTCATAATGAGAATTCATTTTTGTACATGGACAAATTAGGAAAAGAAAAAGTAAACACATATTTGTTTGGAGATATTTTGGGCAACTTTTGTTTATTTACTTTTTCTCTTTTTTCCCCTCTAATCTGTCCATGTGCAAAAATTTATTCCCATTATTTTGATATCTTGAAATTTCACTTATCAGTGAGTTTAAAGTTCATTTCCAATTACTAGGGTGAATCAAAAGTTTTCCAATATTGCTAAGTGCTAGTCTGCAGTGTGTATATCACATTACTGAACCAGTTCATGCCATGGAAGATATCTGTCATAGTTGGTGTGCTATTACTTCATTCTGTGTGTGATTTGAAAGCCAGACTGATGAATGTATAAAGTAGTCTAATTAATGAGCCTTATGAGTTCACAATACAGTAACCAGAGGGTTCAAGAAATTTTGCTCAAGAACTACAAAATCAAGTAAGGGCAGGTATGCCTAAAACCATGGATTCTGTGTTTGTTTGAAGAAATTTATTATTTATATTTACAAAATATGAAATAGGGGCAGACTATTTGAATAAAGATTTTATATTGTGGAATAATAGCAATTTTCGGTTCAACGCCATTTTCAAATTTTGATTTTTTTAAATATGTGAATTTAAAAACTACAAAATTGACTAAAGAATACTTCACCTTTGGAGTATGTAATGTTTATATACTTTATTACATGTATTGAAAAAAAAAAAAACTTGCTTTTTATAATATCTATGATAGAATTTTATTGTAAATAATTTTAACATTCTAATTTTGATTTTCCCAACTTTTTTTTTTTTCAATAATATCAAGAGTTAAATTGTGAAGCATCAAGGAAATGCTAAATTAGTAATTTGTTTTTGCTTCAGAAAAAAGAAAAAACTTTTTCTCGTATGAGCCTCCATAAAAAAAATTAGTCGGATTGAAAATGTTCACATCAATATGCGATTTGTCAACAAAGATTAAGAATTTACGGGAATTTAATCTAAAATGCAAAAATATAGGTTTTATGTAACAGAAATTTGTTTTTTTCTTTTTTGTAACACATGAACTTGGAATTGTTCTTTATATTAAACATAAAATAAAAGGGTATATTCGTGGAGTCCCGTCCCGGCCTCCTACCTCAAAAACCGCTAGCCGGTGGCTGCTGAAAAAAAAAAACACCATCTACGATTGAAGCTGTAGCCGAAAGCGGTGTCACTTGAAAAAAAACCCAAAAAAAAACTAGGTTTAGGGTTAGTTAATGGGAAAATAAATAATTTGGCTCTGTTTTTTCTGTTTTTACAGGGTGACCCAGAAAAAAAACAGAACCCACAAATTTTGTAATAAAAACTGTTAATTTTTACTAGGGAGGGTAGGGTTAGGGTTAGGGTTTAGGTATAGAAGGTATCACCAAAAAGGTCACAAGATCAGTTTAGGCCATTTTGAATAAAACGGAAATAAATATTTCTGAACTTTGTTTATAAAAAATCTCGTAAAAAACAAAGATTGTACAGGGTTGTTACAAAGAAAAACAGTTAATTCAAAGATCAAATTATCCGATTGGGAAAAATTACATCGTTATCTTAAAAAATAAATAAACCTATCCATATTACATGCAAAAGGGTAATTTTTAGGTCGCAATTTAGACAGAAATAATTACATATTATTACCCACATATGGCTGGTTGTAACGGACATACTTTTTTTAGCCAAAATTTACTATTAAAATGAATAAAATCTTTAAAAAACTTTAATATTAAAATGTACTATTAAAATGAATAAAAACTTGAAAAAATTTAATATTAAAATTTCACAGTGAAATTGACTTTTTTAAAAAATGTCTTCGGTTTTGGTATTAATTTTTAAAATTGAAAATGAAATGAAATGAAAATTTGAATATTTTTTCTAAGAGAAAAACTGATAAAATAATCAATATATACTTACTTTTTTATCCTCATAGGTCGAAAAAGTTGAAAAATAATTTTTTACGCTAAGAAAAACAAACAATAGTAACTGAGAAGCGTCTCGTCTCTTTGTATAAAAACAAATATGTCAGTTTTGCTCTTCCATATATTCTAAGAATCACACATTACTATTCAACAATAAAAATTACAAATTCTTTTAAAAATATTAATATAGCGTGGATCGGGCCATTTTTTAGTTCACCGGAATTCTAAAATTCATATATTTAAATATCCGTGAAAATTGGTTTTTTTCACGCAGAAAAAAAAAAAATTTAATTTATTTCACGCAGAAAAAAAAAAAAATTTAAGCACACAAAAAATTGAAAATCTCTTAAAAATTAATTTCTTAAAAAAAAATTTTTTTTGACAATTTAATAGAATATAGTACATACCAATTAAAAAAGCAAAAAAAGTTTTCAAATAATAATATTATGACATTTTTTTGCACTTTTTATTTCCAATTTCATTAATTTTCCCTAAAAAACTACTCTATTGTATGTTATACAATTTCTTTGATATAATTATTCAGACAGTTATTCTTATCTTTATAGAAAAAAAGTAAAAAAGTTTTCTGATGGTTCATTTTTTTATCTCATAAAATAAAATGGTGTGTGTGTGTGTGGGGGGGATAGACCTCGCAAAAAACTATTTCCGCTAATATATTTTAGGAAAAAAACTATTTTAGATATATTCACATCCAAAGGTAAACATTTATGGAAATTTTTGTGAAAATCAGACTATTAATTGAAATTTCATAGAATCTAAAAAATAAAAAAACTCTTATCGTAACTTGTTTTTAGCTATGTTAAATGTCAGTTGATTTAACAGTGCAAAAATGAAAACATTGTTTTTCAATCATAATTTTCATTATTTCCGTAAGCTGAACATTTTTTTTTTTTTTTAAATCATCAGGAGTTTGTTTTTCTTTCGAATGGAAAAATTTTTTTCAAGAAAATATTAATTTTTCTGCAAGTTTCATTGTGTTAAATATAGGAGGGGGGGGGGTAAATTTCACAGGGGAAAATTGGTGGTACCTAAGGTATAGGGTTTAGGGTAGGATTTTCGGGAATAACGCCCTAAGTTGTTTTTTCCAAGTGACACTGCTTCGGCTACGGACTTCAATCGTAGCTGGGGGGGGGGGGGGTTCAGCAGCCACCGGCTAGTGGTTGTTGAGGCAGGAGGCCGGAACGGAACTCCGCGAAGAGTACCAGAGTGCTTTTTGAGTATACCTAGTTTTAGGAAACTAAAACATTTTCACGGGATCCAATCAATTGAACATTAAGATAAATCATTATCAAACACTAACTACCAATGACATTTTTCGCATGTATTACTGACGATAAAATACGCAATAACATTAATTTAGAATTTTCTATTAAAAATATTTTCGACAAAAGATTTTTACGTTTTTTTTAAATTTAAAAAATTTTTTTTTTTTTATGGCGGGACAATCTGTCTTTATTTGTGCCACGATCTGTGTTTATGTCCATAAGGACGTCCAATTTGACATGTACAATTTACCCCTCCTATATTTAACATAATGAAACTTGAATAAAGGTTAATATTATCTTCAACATTTTTGGACCATTCAAAAGAAGCAACATTTAAAAAAAACTCCTGATGATTTTTAAAATTTCTTTTCTCCAGTTTATGCTGTAATTTATGAGGAAGTGCGTCCGATCTCCTGCCTCAAAAAATTGCTACCCGGTGACTATCAAAATAACGACCCCAGCTCGTCATAATTCTTGTTTATTTATCGTAATTCTTGTTTAGATATGAAGATGGATATATAGTTTGGAATAGACTGAGATAGATATAAACAAATGGAGATAGATAGATAGATATTTTCGACAAGTAAATGTATTAGGGGGGGGGTCGCTTCTTTTTATTGTCGTAATTCTTGTTTATTTAAACTAAAAACAAGACATTAAACAAACATGAAAAAAAGAAAATTTTAGTATTTAAAGTAATATAGATAAATTTGAACAAATTGAGATAGCTAAATATGAAGATGGATAGTCACCGGGTAGCAATTTTTGAGGCAGGAGACCGGACGCACTTCCTCATAAATTACAGTTTATGCAAATAATGAAAATTTTGAGCGAAAACAATGTTTACATTTATGCACCATGAAATCAATTGAAATTTAACGTAACCAAAACAAGTTATGACTACTGGATTTATACATGATTTACTTTATTAAAAAAAAAAGAAAAAAACAACATGAATTATGAATTCTGCTAAAAATGCCATTAGATTATTCTTTGTCAAATTTTTACTTGCTTTTTTAAGTGAATTTCCAAGAAAAAATTTTTTTTTTCAAAGAAATCTTCTGATATAATTATTCAGACTCTTATCTTTAGTTACCACCAATTTTACCCTGTGAAATTTACCCCCCCCCCCATATTTAACACTATGGAACTTGCAGAAAAATTAATATTTTCTTGAAATTTTTTTTCCATTTGAAAGAAAAAACATTAAATAAACTCCTGATGATTTTTAAAAAAAATTTTCAGCTTACGGAAATAATGAAAATTATGATTGAAAAACAATGTTTTCATTTTTGCACTGTTAAATCAACTGAAATTTAACGTAGCTAAAAACAAGTTACGATAAGAGTTTTTCTTTTTTAAATTCTATGAAAAATCAATTAATTATCTGATTTTCACGAAAATTTCCGTAAATGTTTACCATTGGATGTAAATACATCTGAAATAGTTTTTTTCTAAAATATATTAAGGGAAATATTTTTTACGAGGTCTATCACCCCCTCCCCTATTTTATTTTATGAGATAAAAAAAATGACGCGTCAGAAAAATTTTGTACTTTTTTTCTATAAAGATAAGAGTCTGAATAACTATATCAATGAAATTGTATGAATGTATGAGGTGTAGTTTTTTTTTTAGAAAAAATTAATGAAATCAGAAAAAGTGCAAAAAAAAGGTCATAATATTAATATTTGAAAACTTTTTTTTGCTTTTTTAATTGGTATGCACTATATTCTATTAAATTGTCAAAAAAAAAAATTTTTAAAGAAATTAATTTTTAAGAGATTTTCAATCTTTTGTGTGCTTAAATATTTTTATTTTCTGCGTGAAATAAATTAAATATTTCTTTTTTTCTGTGTCAAAAAATCGAATTTTTCACGGATATTTAAAAATATGAATTTTAGAATCCAGGTGAACTAAAAGTTGGTCCGATCCGAGCTCGATTAATATTTTTAAAAGAATTTGTAATTTTTATTGTTGAATAGTAATGTGTGATTCTTAGAATATACGGAAGAGCAAAACGGACATATTTGTTTTGTTTTTATACAAAGAGACGAGACGCTTCTCAGTAACCAAAGTTTGTTTTTCTTAGCGTAAAAAATTATTTTATTTAACTTTTTCGACCAATTAGAATAAAAAGTATATATTGATTATTTTATCAGTTTTTCTCTTAGAAAAATATTAAAATCTTCATTTTATTTTCGATTTAAAAAATAATTACTAAAACCGAAGACATTTTTTTTAAGTCAATTTCACTGCAAAATTTTAATATTAAATTTTTTCAAGTTTTTATTCATTTTAATAGTAAATTTTAATATTAAAGTTTTTAAAGATTTTATTCATTTTAATAGTAAATTTTGGCTAAAAAAGTGTGTCCGTTACACCCAACCGTACATAGACGTATAACCGTAAGAGGGTAATAATATGTATTTATTTCTGTCTAAATTGTGGCCTGAAAATTACCCTTTCGCATGTAATACGGATAGGTTTGTTTATTTTTTTAAGATAACGATGTAATTTTTCCCAATCGGATAATTTGATCTTTGAATTAACTATTTTTCTTTGTAACAACCCTGTAGGATCTTTAATTGTTTTTTACGAGATTTTTGATAAACAAAGTTCAGAAATATTTATTTACGTTTTATTCAAGATGGCCATAAACTGATCATGTGGCCCATTTAGAGGTACCTACAATTCAATTAGACAAAAGTTTGACCTTAAATAATAGATTTGAATAATTTTAATTCGTTTTTAAAAAACAGTAGCAGACGATTTGGGGGTATATTTACATTGTAAACAAAACCACTGACTCAAACGTTGCTTTTGTAATTTTATCATTATAACTTACCAAACAAAAAGGTATTATTAGTAATATTATGTTAAAAGTTCTGAAGTTTGTTGTTTTTAATTTTATTTATTTTTTAATTCTTTAATTATTATTTAGACAATTTTTAAAAAATGTAAAACAACTTTTTATTTATTTATCGCTCGAAACGAAGTATATAAGTTTTATATACTTCGTTTCGGGCGATTCGTTTCTTATTTTCTTAATGTTGTAAATGTAAAACAATTGTGTTTATTTTTATTAAAACGTTTTTAGTCAATTAAAAATCAGAAAAAGAAAAAGGAATTATTTCATATTAATAATTTTGTTTTTAGTCTAAATACAACGTATACTTGAAAAGAAAGAAGAAAATTATTTTTAATACTGTAGTTAATATAAAATTTATATTTTTGACTTCTTTCGTATTTTTAGAATTTATTTTGACAGTTTGAACAACTGTCAAAACAGTTGTCAGTAGATTTTTTTTGTTTTCGAAAAATAATTGTTGATGATAAAATAACTTAATTTCTAATGTTTAAAAAAACCCAAAACATTCATGATAAATATTGTCTTACCTGAATTACAATTTCAATTTCTTTCTGTTGTGGTTTTGAGTCGACTAAAAAAATAATAACCCCATCACAAGAGAAGACGACTTTAGTTACTTGAAGTCTTCACTGGTTGTAGATTATGAGTGACCAAAATGACACATTTATATATGAGTAAAAATAAAAAAGCAGTTAATTCCACGAATTTTGTTTCAGTTTTACGAAACTGAAACATTTTCTCGGAATTCAAACAATTTAACATTTAAAAGAAATCATTTTCATAGGGAGATAACTCTCAATGACATTTTCTGTGTTTATTACTGACTGACGATGTAATGATTAATTAATTCATACTACCATCATGGCAATGTTAAGCACTCAAACCCTTTTAAAGTTGAAGAAATATTATTTATTAGTTCTTACCATTTCATATGTTACAAATTATGTTTGATGAACGGTAATTATTCTCATCGATATTTTTTTAATTGTAAAAAATTGATGATAAAGACTAATTATCATCAGGGTTAAAAATTCAGTTTACACCGGTGACCTGTTTGCCAACTGACTTTTTCTACGAATTTGGGTATTTCCGAATTTCTTATAAAAAATTAAAAAAACTTAATGTGAAATTTTAAAACTTCCTTTGGCAAAGGTAAAGGGTTACGACCCCATAGACAAAAAGTTTTTAATATTTTTTTCAAGAATTAAAAAAAAAAAAAAAAACTATTGTTTAAGTACAGAATAACCCATAGGGACCTCCAAAATGCCGTGTCAAATTTACCTCCCCCCCTATATTTAACACAATGAAACTTGAATAAAGGTTAATATTGTCTTCAACATTTTTGGACCATTTAAAAGAAGAAAAATTAAATAAACTCCTGATAATTTTTTTTTAAATTTCAGTTTACGGAAATAATGAAAATTATGAACGAAAACAATAGGTACTGGCAAAATCAGCCTAAAATGCGTTTTTGACAAAATGACTTTAGCCCCCCCCCCCCACCTACAGAAAATAATTTACGAAAACTCAGGGAATTATCGGATTTTAATGAAATTTTCAGTGTTTATTTATCAATGAATGATCTTTATAATGCATTATTTATTTTATTTCAAAACTTTCTGATTTTTTTCAGGTCACTTAATTTTGATCCCCCTTACTTTGGGGGTGTAAAATATTGGCGAGTTAGTCCTTGATTGATACTAATTACAGTATAAATAATGAGATAAAAGACCGAAGTTATGAAGAGAAACAAAAAAAGGTTTTTTACGGTGGCTTTTCTATGAGAAAATAAGTACCGAAAATTGAAAAATAAAATGTAAAAAAATAATAAATAATTAATTTTTTGGAGATTTCTTTTTTTACTCATTTCGATAATTATATAATTGGTTATTATCTTATAAAAGAAAACATTATATATCGATATTTTTCGGCTTAAAAAAGGAGGGCGGTACATTTTCAATCGAGTTTTTCTTCAAAACTTATTACTTTATGTATCTAAAATAAGGTTTGCATTAAATAGATATTTATTTCTAGAATCTAAAAATATAACATTTTAAACTTAACATCAGACTTTTCACATTTTAAATGAATTTTATATATTAATTTTTCATAGCAAAAATACTAAATTAAAGTTTTGAAATAAAATAACTGATGCATTATAAAATTCATTAATTGATGAATCAATACTGAACATTTCATTATAATCGGATAATTACCTGATATTTGGTAATTTTTTTGCAATCGTGAATGTTACATAAAAATTGTAAACAAGCCAATAAAACCACTTAAAAAGAACCAAAAATTGCGTCGGCGAACAAAATTGACCAAGACAAATCGTTTTAAATCTATTAAAATAAAATTGCTAATGTAATGATATTTTTCTTTTTTTAATGATGGTCATTATGTTACTACTTATCGATTTAGACAAAGTTTGACCGTAAATAATAGATTTAATCATTTTTAATTCGCTTTTAAAACTCGTAGCAGACGACGTTAATGCCAGTCCCTAAAAAACAATGTTTACATTTTCGCACCATTAAATAAATCAATTGAAATTTAACGTAGCCAAAAACAAGTTATGACTACCGTTTTTTTAAATTTTTTAATTCTATGAAAAATCAACTAACAGTCAAATTTTCACGAAAATGTCGGTAATTACATACTTTTTGATGAAATTATGTTTGAAATAAGTTTTTCTTAAAATATATAGGGGGAAATATTTTTTACGAGGTCTCCCCCTCTATTTTATTTTATGAAATCTGAAAAAATAAACCGATAAAAAACGATTTTTATTTTTTTTCTATAGTCAGAATAATTATATCAGAAGATTGGTAATCCTTAACTTTTTCCTCGTAAATTCCTACCATAAAATAAACTGAACCCTTATTCTATGTACGTGTTTTTGCAATAAATGTTTTATTTTTATTGCACCCGTTATTTTACAATACTAAATATATTTTCTTTATTTGTTAAAGAATAAAGAATAAAGAAAATATATTTAGTATTGTAAAATAACGGGTGTAAGAAAAATAAAACATTTATTGCAAAAACACGAACATAAAATAAGGGTTCAGTTTATTTTATGGTAGGAATTTACAAGGAAAAAGTTAAGGATTACCAGAAGAATTTTATAAATTTTTATACAGGATTTTTTTTTTAAAGAAACATGAATACAAAATTCTGCTAAGAAATGTCAATATTATGACATTTATGCTGAACCTGATGCTAGGATGGACTTTTGGCAAACAAGGCTTGCTCTTGAATTAATAGGTACCAACAATTTTCCCTCCCCACTATATTTAACACAATGAAATTTGCATAAAGGTTAATATTATCCTGAAAAGTTTTTGTCCATTCAAAAGAAGAACATTAAAAAACTCCTGATGATTTAAAAAAAAATTTTTTCAGCTTTTCGGAAATAATGAAAATTATGAACAAAATTATGAAACTAAAACAAAAATTTGAACTCGAATAATCGATTTAATTCATTTTAATTCATTTCTAATATGAAAATGAGCGAACAAATTGGTAGTACCTAGTATATACCATAATCATTTTGACATGAACAGATAATCTAATAATGGACCCCCCCTTCCCAAACTTTAGGCTGGGTAGGGATGGTCATTTTTTCATGTGTAAGGGAGATAAATGTATAAACATCATTCAAAAATGGTCTTGATTTTGGGGTGTAAATAGGTAAGAATCTATGGAGGACCCTAAAGTAAAATTTTATCATGTATCTCACTGATCCATAAATTGGGGGTCTACAATAATAATTTTAGTGGTCAATGAAAACATGTTGCTTTTAGACATATCTATTTCTTTCTCTAATGCTTAACAGAATTTAGATTCTAAATGTCTATATTAAACAAGAGGACTTGGATAAGTCCACTTAGTTTTTGTTTTTATGACTAAGTTTTCAGCCATAAATTGATGAAAAGTAAAAACTTGGTTTAACACAAATGTTTTGCATTTCATAGATTTTCTAGCTCTGATCTTCCTTGAAGATGACAAAAACTACAAGTTGAATTGTTCCAGTCGCATTAAATTTAGTTTTGATTAGGAGAGTTGATAGAAAGAAAGATTGGTCACAAATGTTTCTGGTAATAGAGAAAACTAATTGATAATCAAACATAAAATTTTGCAATTTATTATTTAAAATTGGTCTGAACAAATTTTAGCATTTAATCTGTATGTTATACTTTGAAAATCAGGAAGAAAAGGGATTGTTATGGGTCAGGAATTAATTCAAATATAACTGACAAAATAGAACAAGTATATGTTGGCTTGCACAATACCCATAAAAAATGGCAGGATTATTTGTTTATGTACCAACGCTTGTCCCAATGATCAGAGTAACACCTATGAATCCCTGTGTTAAATTGATCTCTTGTCACATGTTTTCATGGAGAAGTTGTTAAGTACTGGATCAGAGTGAAGTATCTGTGTGCTCTGCCTATTATCAATGTGTCACTCCCAAGCACTTCTGACTAGGATCAGAGTGTAGTATCTGAACACTCTATGAAATATTATTATTGAGTTTTTCATACCTGCCGTAGTTGGTGGTTTACTGGAGGCTGAGTGACAGCAAGTCTCCTCAGGTCTACAGGACTCTTCTGAGTATTCTAGCCAATCTTAATGCTTTAGTTTAGATGGTCTTGATTCTTCCTCTAATTTCACCGAAATTCTTTTCCAGACCTTTGAGGACTGTTCCAAGGGCACAATAATTAGCACAACATTTACCATCATGTTCCTCAGTTTTTCTCAGTTCTCTGGTAAAGTCCAAGTATTTGTCTATCTTTTTGGTTTTTTTTCACTTTAACTTGGTGGTCAGCCTGGACGGCAAAATCCACAAGATGACAGGTTCTCTTCTTCTTGTTAATTAATACTAGGTCTTCTTCTTATTATTATTATTACTACTACTACTAATACTAATAATAATAATAATGTAGTTTGTTTTCTTTATAAATAAAGAGTGCTCAATATCAATGATAGAGCCTATATATCTAACTTAGGATTGCATAGACACAAAGTCAACTGTACTTGATGCGATCATCAGACCAACACTTGTCTCACAGTCTCTAGCACAGTCACAAAGATTCTAAATGTTTATATTAAACAAGAGGACTTGGATAAGTCCACTTAGTTTTTCTCAGTTCTCTGGTAAAGTCCAAGTATTTGTCTTTTTGTTTTTTTCCACTTTAACTTGGTGGTCAGCCTGGACGGCAAAATCCACAATTCTCTTCTTCTTGTTAATTAATACTAGGTCTTCTTCTTCTTCTTCTTCTTCTTCTTCTTATTATTATTATTATTATTATTATTATTATTATTATTATTGCTACTACTACTACTACTATTAATAATAATAATAATGTAGTTTGTTTTCTTTATAAATAAAGAGTGCTCAATATCAATGATAGAGCCTATATATCTAACTTAGGATTGCATAGACACAGAGTCAACTGTACTTGATGCGATCAACAGACCAACACTTGTCTCACAGTCTCTAGCACAGTCACAAAGCATTATTTTATCAAAAACAAACAACACTTAACCGTAGATTTGTCCAATTAAAACATAATTATCTGTTCAGTTGTTCTTATTTTAACATTACAAAAACAATAAATTAAAGGAAATATTAGAAACATGGATGTTTTCCAAAGGATAATATAATTTTTTAACAGTAAAACTTTGATACTCTATTTTATAACTGGTCTAAATCTTTCTTTATCGTATTGTACATTGTACAAAAACAAAAGTACACACTACACACCATTGTTTGTTATTTAATCATACATTATTGACAATTAGTAAAGTCAGTATAAAAATTAAAATTCTGTTAAGCATTAGAGAAAGAAACATTTATTTCTTACAATAAAAACCTCTAAAGCAAAATGTTTTCATTGATCACATTTATTTACTATTGTGGACCCCCAATTTACTATTTTGCTTATGCGGGCCCTGTTGAGAATCATTGAATTAGATCCTCAAATATTTTTTTATATAAATACTAACAGAGATAATCAACATTTTTAAAGAAAATAATGTCCCTTATGCTTTGAAAAAAATGTGAGGTTAATTTTTCCATCCTTGATGACATTTAGATTATACTTGTGAGATTATCTCCCTTATCTGCCAAATAGTTTCTGCTGGTGACCACTGAATGGTGTTATCAAAGAAGTATATTTGAAGAGTGTGTGAAAGTTTAACTTTCTCTCTCTCTCTCTCTCTCTCTCTCTCTCTCTCTCTCTCTCTCTCTCTTGCAGCATGCCTTGCCACAAGACCAGATTCTTGTCATTTGAGACAAGGGACATTTTGTGTCCCCATCAACCTCATCTCATATTGAACATTACATCATAGAATAATACGCTTCTTAAAAATGTAAGTCTTTTATCTAAACTTCCATTTCTAGAATTATACATATGTATACTAAGGAGATTTCTTTATACACTTCTTTATAAACACTTTTTGTAGCTCATAACATTTTGTAATCATTCTAAATTTGCTTAGGCAATAAAATGTGTTGTTGTTAATCCAATGTGATGGCTCTCATATTTATTCTGTACAAGGAAATATTAAATGGACTACAAATTCTTATACATATTTATGGTCATACATAGAATAAAATCAACACTGCTCTAGACACCTGAAGATGGTCAGAGAATGACCTTACCAAAATATAAAAAAGAATACATCTCTTTGTATTACTTAGAGTTTTTGGACTGTTATCCTAATCTTTATTGTTATATCCATAACATTTTTGGCTGTTGTGCTCTTCAGCCTTCTTCAGTTCACAAGTTCATCAAGAAACACCTGAAGAAGGCTGAAGGGCATATCGGATAAAATGTTGTGTATATAACAATAAAGATGAGGACAACAGTCTGAAAAATCTAAGTAATACAAATTATCAAACCTCATCTCAAAAATTCAGACAAAGAATACATCTCTCTCTCTCAAAAAAATTAATGAAGAATGAATTCAAGTCAAATATCAATGTCTTTCTATTATTATTGGGCTTAGAACAACATTTGGACCATATGATCTTAAGGCACCCCTTTTTGATCTCGATTAAGAAAGGACATGTTTTTAATTTACACCTTCAATATCCGGTTGTTTGTTAGGGGTTAGTTTTATAATTTTTAAAAAAATTTAAAAATCGTCTGTTAAAACAACCGGATATTGACAGTGTAAATAAAAAACGTCCTTTCTTAATCGAGATCAAAAAGGGGTGCCTTAAGGTAATATGGTCCCAACATTTTGTTTCAGGTTGTTGCTGCAAGCCTTTTGTCTTTTATAACTAACCCACAATGCAGCTGGGCAGAAGTTAGTAGATAATGTCATATTGTCATACTTGTGTGGGTTTTTGCTGCTTTGGGATCTCTTGTTGGTTGTGTCTGATGTAAACTCCAATTAGTAACTGAAGTCTGGCAAGATACTACATCTTCTGGTTGTTTCAGACTTTTTTTTGTCACTAGTACGTCATGATAGAGGTTTTCACCCTCCCTGCTCTAGCACTTTAGTCCCTTCTTTCAAGTTGGTTTCCCCATTTCTGTTATAGTAAAAACATCATGGAAAATATCACCTATGGAAACACTAGAATTATGTCCCTATCTAAACATTTGACACCCTTTTTAGATAACTTTACCATAAAATCAGTTCAAAAATACGAGTTGATTTTGTTAATCTTTTAATTAACAAATTATGACACTAATGAAAGTGATAATTACATGTTCCTTGTGTTGATGAATGATAGTTGGTTAAGTATATTGTTTCCTTGTATGGTATAAATATTAGAACTATTCATGAAGTGATTACAAAGATATTTTATTGCCCGAGTAAACTGAAATTTACAATTGCACCTTCCTTGCTTTCACTTATACAAATTGGTCTATGTAGTCAAAGTGTTGTTTTTTTTCAGTTTCTGTGCTCAGCAAAGCAAAAGCTTAGAATCTGCCTTGACCAATGGAGACTATCGAATACAAACTTGCTAAATGATCTCTCACAACTGCCAATGGAAACTGTGATGGTTAGCATTATCTGAAAAATAATTCTTTTCCGATGGTCCTCCTGCCAGTAATTATCAGTGGCACCCAGGGTGTGGGGCCTACCTGCCATATTGCAAATATGGCCACTTTCCTTGATGGACCAATGGATTCCATTCCTCTCAACATGGTTTTGTTTTTACTTTCTCATATTTATTAATTGTATAACTTTATTGGTTCTCAAACAAAAGCTACATTGTTTCTATTTTTAGTAGTGGTGTTACTTGAAAGAAAACAACCAACTTGGGACATTAAATGTATTTTGGGGGGGAGGCTTCTCTTTGTTGTAATTCTTATTTATAGAAATTTCTTTTATTCATTTATGTTTAATGTCTTGTTTTTAGTTTAAATAAACAAGAATTATGACAAAAAAGAAGCGACCCCCCCCCAAATACATTTACTTGTCAATAATATCTATCTATTTCCATTTGTTCATATCTATCTCAGTCTATTCGAAACTATATATCCATCTTCATATCTAAACAAGAATTACGATAAACAAAAATTACTACAAAAGAGCCCCTCCCCAAATACATTTAACGCTCTAAGTTGGTTTTCTTCTTTCAAGTAACACTGTAGCTGGGGTCGTTATTTTAATAGTCACCGAGTAGCAATTTATGAGGCAGGAGACCAGGACGCACTTCCTCATAAATTAACCTTTTATTCACTGCAGATTAAATTTGTTAAAAGAACAAACATAAAAGTTATGAAGTGGGTCATCTCCTAGGAGTGGAGTTGTATTAGCCATTTCCTCAATAACAACTGCTGCTTTAGCTAAACCACCACCCCTACCATTTCAAGTAAAGCCATTTTTTTATTTTTTTTTTATTTATTTTTACTGATTTATGCATTAATTTTCCTGTCAGAAAATAAGTATTCCTATTGAAAGTGGAATTGTTAGCATTGACTATAAAAGAACTTTATGACAAGGCAGAACCAGACAAGGTAATTTATGAGGAAGTGCGTCCCTGGTCTCCTGTCTCAGAAATTGCTACCCGGTGATTAAGATAACGTCCCCAGCTATGTTGTCTCCCCAGCTATGTTGTCTCGGTGGTGTTACTTGAAAGAAAACAACCAACTTAGGGCGTTAAATGTATTTTAGAGTGGGGGGGGGGATTCTCTTTTGTCATAATTCTTATTTATTTTAGAAATTTATTCATGGAAATTTATCATAATTCTGGTTTAGATATGAAGATGGATATCTATCTACCTCAATTTGTTCATTTTTTACTTTGTTTATATATCTATCCACCCATCTCCAGTTGTTCATATCAAAAAAGAGAAGCCCCCTCCCCTTCTAAAATACTTTTAACGCCCTAAGTTGGTTTTCTTTCAAGTAACACCGCCGAGGATGTTATTTTAATAGTCACCGGGTAGCAATTTCTGAGGCAGGAGAACGGGACGCACTTCCTCATAAATTACCCCAGACAAGATTAAAGAATCTTTCATATAACTGGGAGATGGTTTATATGGATCCTACTATTGATCTCTCGATCCTTGGCTAGCAAAATGTTCAATCACTGTCCCACCTGCCAATTAGCAGTAGACTTAGTATGTTTTATAGGCAAAGCAATTCACTAGTCTCTTGGATCAATGGACACCTTTAACACCAAATAAATATACAGATTATCAAAACAGTAAAGCAGGGAAGAAAGGGATAAAACAACAAGACGGAAAACTTCAGATATTTGATAAATTTAAAATTTTTATTATTAATACATTACTCTCATAAAACAAATGTAAAATATCAACTATATTATCAAAAAGATCTAAATTCAGGCAATTTACCAACACATCTTATATAATTCAGGAATGAAATTGGTCATTTATTATTAATGAAATGTTTCACATGTAGATTTCATAGTCATTTAAAAAAGAAAAAAAAAAATAGAGTGAAAGCAAGTCATCCTTGATGTAAGTGGAGTCTACTTGCAACTGCAGCCAGAAGAACACTTGCAATCTGAATCCCCTTTACAACCAGCACCACATTTGCAGGCACCTGTCAAAGAAAAATGATTCTAGATTAAATGAAATTTCTTAACATTTAAAGAAAAGTCCAGACTAGTCTCAGGGTAGAAATTATTTTCTTTCACCAAGGAAAGGGGGTGGGATGGGATAGATAAAAGTAAATTTGAAAGTTCCATGATTAGCTGATATTAAGTTAATTGCAAAGAATGAACATCTAGATATTTTTTTTTGGGGGAGGAGGCATATGTATTTAGCCAGCCCCTCTACACAAGCAAGGTCAGTTTTTAAGTGGAGTTTAACAAGTTTCCTTTCTCCTAGACTATTTGTCATACCAAGGTTAAAGAACCGAATCTGCTCTATTAACCCATAGCTAAAAAGGAAAAATAGTTGGACTCCTACTTTTCCCCAGGGTATTAGTTCTATCTGGAATACAAATAGCCTCATCCAGGATTTGAACTGAGAGTCCTATGATAACAGCCCCTTTTTTTTTGGGGGGGGGGGTGAAAGGCTAAATTTGTGTCAATAATACTGACCAGTAGTAGATACATCTTTCATAAAGGCCAATAATAGCCAAGTGGCTAGAGTGATTTATAAAGCGGAGTTTCATGTCTAGTAGCCATGTTTGTGGTCAGACTCTTTGGCACCTTATGAGAGTAACAGATACCAGTTAGGCGAGTAGCTCTTTAATTTTGTGTTGAAGCCTCACGAGATGCCACAAATCTTAGTGGTGAATTAGTTGGGTAAATACATACCTATTCCACCCCCACCCCGTTTCATTTACTGATTAGTCAAAGTAACCAAATCTAAATATTTTGTATTCTCAGAAGTTAGCAAATTTCACACCTTTACTCATCAAAATAAAATAATTTAGATGACCCTGAAAACTTTCAGTGTGCCAAACTCCTTGATATTTCCTCAGCCAATAGTCGGTTTATTTCATCTCCATGTAACATGACAGATTACACAGAGTTACCAGTAGCCAAGAATAATTTTTTTTAGCAAATTTAGAGACTAGAGATAAGTTACCTTTTACAAGGCTAAAAAAAAAAAAAAAAAAAAAAAAAAAAAAAATTGTCACTGAACATAAATTTCAGGGATTTTAAGGTTTTATAATGGAAGAGAAAATCTTACATGTAGAGGGGGGTGGGGGGTGAAGGTCAAATTTGAATGTTTATTTTCAAGGAAATCTTTATATACAAGAAAATTACATGTTATATTGTCAAGAAAAAAGTTTTACCTTGCAAGTTATCATCCATATAAACTATAGCACAGGATTATATTTATGAAGTCAAAGATGATAGGTTCAAATAAATATGCTAGTCATTTTAAATTTAGTCTTTTAAATGCTAAGGTTTCAGATTTAGCATTTTTGATTAGGAATAAAAATGAAGGTAAAAAAAAACAAAACAAAAGACATTAAGTAAACAATGAGTTTTGCATATAAATTCAAGATAATTTTAGTCTTAAAACAATTAAAATAAATTTGAATCAATTCTTGTAATCTAATTTACATCCATTGTTATAATTCAATGCCCAACTCCAGATGAATTCCTCATCTATATTAAACTTTATAGACGTTTGTGTAGTCAACATAAGGGACACGGTGAAGTGATTCCAAATCCTGGATGAAGCTGTATTTCATTGGGAAGGTATTAATCCAACTATAAGTAGTATGGCAGACTGGAATCTAACCTGGGCATGGCAACTGATCTAGGAGAAGGACGATTTAAAACCTGTAACTCCACATAAAAATTGACCTTGTGTTGCATTCTGATTGTGCAGAGGGATTGGGTAAACAAACTTCAGAAGTACTACAAATGATTTCTGCAAAAAATCATTTTAACTAAAGTGAAATTATGTTCTGCTTTATTTTTGTGTTCAGTTAATCTTTAGAGAGAAAGCAACGATGATCAACTTGTTCACTTACATAATGTAGGATTCCCTGAAGAGGGACAAAAATATTTAATTTGTAGATTATAATCTACCATGTAGACTTCATTTTAAGCTTGCAAAGGAAATTGCGCCGATAATATAGATAAAATTTACAAGTTATGAATAAAGTATTTTCAACAGAATACTTGAACGTGACAATAGCTATAGGAAAAGAAATTCTAACAGTATGGGGGGGGGGGTAGGAATATTACTGATCTACATTGGTATAGCAGTTGAGGATATATTCCGATTAGACAAGTGGGCAATTATTGGTTTTTAGTATCTTTGCTATTAATCAATACAATGAAGGAAAGTACAAGGTTATTGTGCAACAGGTGGTTGAAGAAGTCATTTTGCTTTGTGACTATGTAAGATAATTACATTTAGAATTGATTTTAAGTTTTAATTTCAACTCCAAGAAGGAAAAAACTTACATAAAATAGCATAAAGTTTCTCAGTAATCTTTTAGTACAGTTGAAGCATATTTAACATTTATGGAGATTCCTAGCCATAAATGGAGTTAACTTAAATAGTTTATACTTACTGTCGGAACATTTGCAAGCTGTTCCTTTGCATTTGGGACATGTGCAATCAGCTGCACATTTGCAACCACCTTTGTCGCATTTTCCACCCTTGCAGGAGGAGCTGCAGACACACTGAACCACCTAGGGAAAGAGGAATTTTATTAGTTTTTCAGCTTTAATAGAACATTTTAAGATCCAAGTTTCTACAAATTAATTCTAGTTAAATAAGTGAAGGCCTCACAGAAAGTCAAATTAAAAGTAGAGGCTTTCACTTAAAATACTTTTGAAATATGGTAAAGGTACTAGATTTAAAGAGATAAGATTATTTTATACTAGCAAACCTAAATAAATTTTACAAAAAGCTATTAAAACAAGAAAAGATGGTTTGCAATTACAGAAATCCCTAGGGTTTGTTTTTGAAATAAATACACAAATATACAACAATCTATACAATACTTACATCATTTGTTAGCTCTAATTCTACCAAAACTAGAAGATTTAATAATAGTTGCATGTTCTATTGTGGAATAATGGTGTTGAGGAATCTTCAGAATTATTTTTCAGTCTTTCACAACACACTGGGAGCTTATCAGATCTTCAGCAAACCATATACAATAATTGGTGTTTACTATGCTAATTAGGATAGATGAAGTTAGCACAGAGAAATTCAAAAGTTGAAACAGTTTGATCTGAAGCAACATTAATGTAGAAGAATATCCCAAATAGTTGAAAGTGCAGAATATTCCATTTTGTCAAAGGGGAGGGACACGCGTTTGAGCATACTATGCTAATAACGAAACCAAACAGAATTATAATGGATAGAGGCTACCATTTAAAATACCTTGGAAATAATGGTAAAGTATCATAGACTTAAATAGAGTATTTTGTATTCAAAGAAGAAAGTAATTAACCTTTTAACAAATATGCATCTGCAATATTCCCTAAACCAAGGTTTTCAAATCTAAAAATAGAATTTTTAAATCATGTATTTCCAAAAATAGCTTTCTATTTTGCTAAAATAGAAGTGGGTCTGAAATACCAGCTATCCTTTCTAATCGGTGGTAGTCCAGTAGTTGAGATTGATGCAAGATACTAAAGGCTGAACAAAATATTTCACAATCATAAAATTGACCTCAAAAAGAATTCAGAATAGAATAGACAAGTAACAAGGAAAGGGAAAAAATCAATACAAGAATATTTATGTACATATAAAAAAAATACTGAAAAACATTGTAAGTTTTTACCCATTGTAAAAAAAACAAAAAAAAACACATCTGTATTTCAAACTTTTTATTACAGTACCCTAAAAAATTTCTAAAATTAAGCTACATTTCATGGTTATGAACTTATGTATATTGTTAAAATTCATGGTTCTTCATAACATTTCTAGCATAGAGTATGCTAATATATATTGGCTCTAGAAGTCAGAGTATCCAAGGGCTAAGTGTGACAAAAAGTTCACGGAAGTTATACAGAAACTTAAGTAGTGAATCACTACTAAGTACAGCATTTATCAACTAAAGTATAAAAGATAGAACATAATTATGCTTAAAAGTAATTGTTGAAATTTAAGTGGTTCTGTACTGATAAGGTTGTTTTTTCATGTTCCCTGCTTACACCATGTTAATTACATAAACAAGAGCCAACTTACAAAAATTTCTAGAAGTTTTATTCACTAGTAGTTTAATTAGGTGGACCAATAGTTAAAATTATTACTAGTAAAATAGCTGTTATTCTAAACATGAAAGGAAGTCAAGATTTGAAGTTTTTATACTATTGATCACTGACATTACCAATTTAAAAAAAAAAAAAAATATAAATAAAATAAAATAAAATAAAATTCAAATGTAGTCAATTTCTTTGCAAGTGAATCTTGAAATTGACCTACAATCGATTCTCAAGTTTGTTTCTTCACATCCTATTGAAATAGGAATTATTTTAGAAGAGATCTATTTGACCCATAGATGTGACCCTAACAAGTATACCACTTAGAGCGGGCCTGGAAGTAATGGCAATGATGGTACTCCCAGATGCATTAGTGTCATACCCAGGAGGAACTTTTTTTTTGGGGGGGGGGGGTATTTACCCCCTCTGCAGAGGGATACAGCTAGCTTTATTTCCCGCCAGACAGGGTACATATTTAGTTGTGGCTATAAATTTTATGTCTACATACAATTAATGTAGATTGAATTATAAATCATCTCAATTTGAAAACGTACTAAAGATTAAGAGCATTATTTCTATTTTAGAGACACTTAGTACAACTACTGTAACATCAAATTTTTAAAAGCTTAAATATTTGAGCCAGGAGTTGACAAGCGTAGCCATTATGTCAACTTCGGGTTAGCATTCCAGTGTATTTTTAGTCAAAGTTAAGAAACTGAGTTTGACCGTTATAGTGAATCAGATACCACAGCTTATGCACAGTTTCCAGTTTTCATAAGTTAACTCATATTTTCAGCGAGACAGCTTACTTCAGTTTCATTCCATATGGTCAGATTATATCAGTTACCGAAAGATTCGATTATATTTGCTTTGGTTACGCGAGTACTTCAATGAAGACTTGTAGCAAAGGTGACAAACCATTACGATTAAGTAGTAAAAAGAATTAGTGTTATGGATGATCATTTCTCCCTTCTGGAGGATGAACATACGTAACATTTCCACTTGCTTTGCCGGAATCAACCACCTCCATCAGAAGCAAGGGTGGTTGTTTTACAGTCTAACATTTAGAAAAAAAAGCAAAAAACTTAACAGTAAAATAGACTTAGAGTTAAATAAAATTTAAGCAAAAAAAAAAAAAAAAAAAAAAAAAAATGTAGGATGTTTTGTAGCAAAGCGAACGGTTATTTAAAAATCTTCAATTTTGGAAGATTCCCCCTCCGAGATGGGTCTTTTTACAACATGTGAAAAAAGATACAAGAGGTAGGCACTGAAACAAATAGGTCTGGTTTTAAAAGAAAATTCTCATCCAACGAAGATGGGAAATTAAAGAAAGACAAAAAAAACCCAAACAAACCGATAAATAACGTTATCGAAAAGGTAATGTAGAGACACATGTTGGTTTTTGCGTTTGTTTACATAATACAAGGGAACTCTAGGTAATTTATTCGTATTAGATGAATTTTCTTCATAATATAGGGCACCCACCACAACCCCTTTATTTTTTGTAGATTTCTCAAAGCAATGATTAAATCGGAGTTTAGCTAGAATAATTTACCGGACACGATGCGGTGGTTCGGGGTGTTTCTCGGAGTTCTGTTGAAAATAAAATTGTAGGTGGGGAAGTGAACTATTGTTTAAAGAAGTGGAACTAAAATGCAATTAAGTAAAAATTAAAACATTCATTCATTCAGAGTATAATAAAAAGGTTAGCAAAACTTAGTCTACGTCCAAGGATATGAGCGGCTGCAAAATTAGAAAAATTAATTTACGGGTAAATTACGCAATAACTTTTTTTCGTCCACCTTTTTTACCATGTACACGTTACACGTAAACTTTTTATGCAAACATATCATTGAAAAAAAAAAATATACATATATATAAATTCCGGCTTACCTCAGTACAACAACAGCTATCTGGCATGAATTCAAGTTTCTGTAAAGAGATATTCACAACCTTAGATTTATATATATGTATATTTTTTTTTTCAATAGGATATGGTTTGGCCATAAAAGTTTACTGTAACGTGTACATGGTAAAAAAGGTGGACGAAAAAGTATGCGTAATTACGGCCGTAAATTAATTTTTCTAATTTTGCAGCCGCTTCATATCCTGGACCGTAGACCTAAATTTCTAACCTTTTATTATACTCTCGAATGAATTGAATGTTTTTTAATTTTTTACTTATTGGCATTTTAGTTCACTTCTTTGAACAATAGTTCACTTTTCCCGCACCTACATTTTATTTTCACAGAAACTCGAGAACGTACCCCCGAACCACCGGCATCGTGTCCGGTAAATTATTCGGTAGCTAAACTCCGAATTTAATCATTGCTTTGAAAATCTTACAAAAATAAAAGGGGTGTGGGGGTGCCCTATATTATGAAGAAAATCATCTAATACGAATAAATTTCCTACGAGTCCTCCTGTATTTATGTAACAACGCAAAACCAACATGTGTCTACATTACCTTTTGATAACGTTATTTTCGTGTTTTGTTTGGGTTTTTTTCGTCTTTCATTTAAATTTCCATCTTCGTTGGATGAGAATTTTCTTTAAAACCAGACCTTATTTGTTTCAGTCCTACCTCTTGTATCTTTTATTCAAACCATGTTGTAGACCATCTCCGGAGGGGTGAACTTCCAAAATTGAAGATTTTAAATTAACCGTTCGCTTTGCTAACAAAACATCCTACTTTTTTTTTTTTTTTTTTTTTTTTTGCTTAATTTTTATTTAAACTCTATCTTATTTTACTGTAAGTTTTTGTTTTTTTTTTCTAAAAGATGTAGACGTAAAACAACGCACCCTTGCTTCTGATGGAGGTGGTGTTCCACGCCAAAAGCAAGTGGAAATGTTAGCTATGTTTCATACCCTCCGAAGGGAGAATGATCATCCATAACACTAATTCTTTTACTACTTAATCGTAATGGTTTGTCACCTTGCTACAAAGTCTTCATTGAAGTACTCGCGTACTAAAAGCAAATATAATCGAATCTTTCGGTAACTGATATAACTGACATATGGAATGGAAACTGAAAGTAAGCTGTCCCTCGCTGAAATATGGTTTAACTAATGAAACTGGAAACGTGTGCATAAGCTGTGGTATCTGATTCACTATAACGGTCAACTCAGTTTCTTAACTTTGACTAATACACTGGAAATGCTACCGGTTGACATAATGGCTACGCTTGGTACTCTGGCTCAAATATTAGACTTTAAAAATTTGATGTTAGCAGTAGTTGTACTAAGTGTCTCTAAAATAGATAATGCTCTTAATCTTTTAGTACGTTTTCAATTGAGATGATTTATAATTCAATCTACATTAATTGTATGTAGACATAAATTTATAGGCCACAAACTAAATATGTACCCTGTCTGCGGGAAATAAAGCTGCTGTATCCCTTGCAGAGGGGGTAAAATACCCCCCCCCCCAAAAAAAGTTCCTCCTGGTATGACACTAATTGCATCTGGGAGTACGCATCATTGCATTACTTCCAGGCCCGCTCTAAGTGGTAGTACTTGTTTAGGGTCAACATCCTATGGGTCATAGATCTCTTTTCTAAAATAATTCTATTCAATAGGATGTGAAGAAAACAACTTGAGATCGAATGTAGGGTCAAGTTTCAGATTCACTTTGCAAGAATTGACTACATTTTGAATTTTTATTTTATTTTATTTTTATTATTTTTTTTTTTTTTTTTAAAATGGTAATGTCATTGATCAATAGTATAAATAAATCTTGACTTCCTTTCATGTTTAGAATACAAGCTATTTACTAGTAATAATTTAACTATTGGTCACATAATTAAACTACTAGTGAATAAAACTGTCTAGAAATTTTGTAAGTTTGGCTCTTGTTTATGTAATTAACATGTGTAAGCAGGGACATGGAAAAAAAACAACTTATCAGTACAGAACCACTTGAATTTTCAACAATTACTTTTAAGCATAATTATGTTCTTATCTTTTTATACTTTAGTTGATAAAATGCTGTACTTAGTAGTGATCACTACTTAAGTTTTCTGTATAACTTCCGTGAACTTTTTGTCAACTTGCCCTTGATACTCTGAAACTTCTAGAGCCAATATATAGTATGCTACTCTATGCTAGAAATGTTTGAAGAACCCATGAATTTTAAACAAATATACTAAGTTCATAACCATGAAATGTACGCTTATTTTAGAAATTTTTAGGGTATGTAAATAAGTTTGAAATACAGATGTGTTTTTTTTTTTTTTTTGTTTTTTTTTACAATGGGTAAACTTACAATGTTTTTCAGTATTTTTTTTTTATATGTACATAATATTCTTGTATTGACTTTTTTCCTTTCCTTGTTATTGTCTATTCTTTATTCTGAAAATTCTTTTTTGAGGTCAATTTTATGATTGTGAAATATTTTGTTCAGCCTTTAGTAATCTTGCCATCAATCTCCAACTACTGACTACCACCGATTAGAAAGGGATAGCTGGTATTCAGACCCACTTCTATTTTAGCAAAATAGAAAGCTATTTTTGGAAATACATGATTAAAATTCTATTTTTAGATTTGAAAACCTTGGGTTAGGGAATATTGCAGATGCCATATTTGTTAAAAGGTTAATTACTTTTTCCTTCTTTGAATACAAAATACTCTATTTAAGTCTATGATACTTTACCCATATTCCAAGGTTATTTTAAATGGTAGCCTCTATCTCATTATAATTCTGTTTGTTTCGTTTATTAGGCATAGTATGCTCAACCGTGTACCTCCCTTTGACAAAATGGAATATTTCTTGCACTTTTTCAACTATTTGGGATATTCTTCTACATTAATGTTGCTTCAGATCAACTGTTCAACTTTTGAATTTCCTCTGTGCTAACTTCATCTATCCTAATTAGCATAGTAAAACCCAATTATTGTATATTGGTTTGCTGAGATCTGATAACTCCAGTGGTGTTGTTGCAAAAGACTGAAAATAATTCTGAAGATTCCTCAACACCATTATCACAATAGAACAATGCAACTATTTATAATCTTCTAGTTTTGGTAGAAAGATTGCTAACAAATGATGTAAGTATTGTATAGATTGTTGTATATTTGTGTATTTATTTCAAAACAACCCTAGGATTTCTGTAATTGCAAACCAATCTTTTTCTTGTTTAAATAGCTTTTTTGTAAATTTATTTAGGTTTTGCTAGTATAAGAATAATCTTATCTCTTTAATTCTTAGTACCTTTACCATATTTCAAAGTATTTTAAGTGAGCCCTACTTTTAATTTGACTTCTGTGAGGCCTTCACTTATTTAACTAGAATAATTTGTAGAAACTTGGATCTTAATGTTCTATTAAAGCTGAAAAACTAATAAAATTCCTCTTTCCCTAGGTGGTCAGTTGTGTCTGCAGCTCCTCTGCAAAGGGTGGAAAATGCGACAAGGTGGTTGCAAATTGTGCAGTGTTGCACATGTCCAAATGCAAAGGAACAGCTTGCAAATGTTCCGACAGTAAGTATAAACTATTTAAGTTTAACTCCATTTAATGGCTAGGAATCTCTATAAATGTTAAATATGCTTCACTGTACTAAAAGATTACTGAGAAACTTTATGCTATTTTATGTAAGTTTTTTCCTTCTTGGAGTTGAAATTACTTAAAATCAATTCTAATGTAATTATCTTCATAGTCACAAGCAAATGACTTCTTCAACCACCTGTTGCACAATAACCTTGTTTACTTTCCTTCATTGTATTTGATTAATAGCAAGATACTAAAACCAATAATTGCCCACTTGTCTAATCGGAATATATCCTCAACTGCTATACCAATGTAGATCAGTAATTATTCATACCCCCCCCCCATACTGTTAGAATTTCTTTTCCTATAGCTATTGTCACGTTCAAGTATTTCTGTTGAAAATACTTTATTCATAACTTGTAAATTTTATCTATATATCGGCGCAATTTCCTTTGCAAGCTTAAAATGAAGTCTAACATGGGTAGATATAATCTCAAATTTAAATATTTTTGTCTCTTCAGGGAATCCTACATTATGTAAGTGAAACAAGTTGATCATCGTTGCTTTCTCTCTAAAGATTAACTGACACAAAAATAAAGCAGAACATAATTTCAGCTTTAGTTAAAGATGGATTTTTTGGGCAGAAATCATGTTGTAGTACTTCTGAAGTTTTTTACCCAATCGCTCTGCATCAATCAGAATGCAACACAGGTCAATTTTAATGTGGCATTACAGGTTTTAAATCGTCTTCTCCTAGATCAAGTTGCCATGCCCAGGTTAGATCCAGTCTGCCATACTACTTATAGTTGGATAATACCTTCCCAATGAAATACAGCTTTCATCCAGGATTTGGATCACTTCACGCGTGTCCGCATTATGTTGACTACACAAACGTCTATAAAGTTTTAATATAGATGAGGAATTCATCTGGAGTTGGGCATTGAATTATAACAATGGATGTAAATTAGATTACAGAATTGATTCAAATTTAAATTTTAATTGTTTTAAGACTAAATTATCTTTGAATTTATATGCAAATCATTGTTTACTTAGTCTTTTGTTTTTGTTTTTTTTTACCTCATTTTTATTCCTAATCAAATGCTAATCTGAAACCTTAGCATTTAAAAGACTAAATTTAAAATGACTAGCATATTTATTTGAAGCCTATCATTTTGACTTCATTAAATATAATCCCTGTGCTATAGTTTTAATATGGATGATAACTTTGCAAGGTAAAACTTTTTTCTTGACAATATACATGTATTCTGTATTAAAGATTTCCTTGAATAACATTCAAATTGTGACCTTCACCCCCACCCCCTCTACATGTAAGATTTTCTCTTCCATTATAAACCTTAAATCGCCTGAAATTTATGTTGCAGTGACAATTTTTTTTTTTTTTTTTTTTTTTTTTTTAGCCTTGTAAGGTACTTATCTCTAGTCTCTAAATTTCTAAAAAAAATTATTCTTGCTACTGTAATCTGTGTAAGTTTGTCATGTACATGGAAGATGAATAAACCGACTTATTTGGCTGAGGAAATATCAAGGAGTTTGGCTCACTGAAAGTTTTCAAAGGGTCATTAAATTATTTTATTTTGATGAGTAAGGTGTGAAATTTGCTAACTTCTGTAGAATACAAAATATTTAGATTTGGTTATTTGACTGAATCAGTAATGAAAGGGGGGTGGGGGGGTGGATAGGTATGTATTTACCCAACTAATTCACCACTAAGATTTGTGGCATCTCGTGAGGCTTCAACAACAAAAATTAAGAGCTACCTCGCCTAACTGGTATCTTGTTTACTCTCATAGGTGCCAAGAAGTCTGGACCACAAACATGGCTACTAGACATGAACTACCGCTTTTATAAATCACTCTAGCCACTTGGCTATTATTGGCCTTTATAAAGATGTATCTACTACTGGTCAGTAATTATTGACACAATTTGCCTTTCACCCCCCCCAAAAAAGGGGGCTGTTATCATAGGACTGCCAGTTCAATCCTGGATGAGGCTATTTGTATTCGCGAATAGACTAATACCCTTGGGAAAAGTAGGAGTCCAACTATTTTCCTTTTCAGCTATGGGTTAACTAGAGCAGATTCGGTTTCTTTAACCTTGGTAATGACAAATAGTCTAGGAGAAAGGAAACTTGTTAAACTCCACTTAAAACTGACCTTGCTTGTTTGTAGAGGGGCTGGCTAATACATATTGCCTCCTCCCCCGCAAAAAAAAAATATACTAGATGTTCATTCTTTGGCAATTAACTTAATATCAGCTAATCATGGAACTTTCAAAATTTACTTTTATCTATCCCATCCCACGCCCCTTTCCTTGGTGAAAAGAAATAATTTCTACCTGAGACTAGTCTGGACTTTTCTTTAATGTTCAGAAATTTCATTTAATCTAGAATCATTTTCTTTGACAGGTGCCTGCAAATGTGGTGCTGGTTGTAAAAGGGGATTCAGATTGCAAGTGTTCTTCTGCTGCAGTTGCCAAGTAGACTCCACTTACATGCAAGGATGATTGCTTTCACTGCTATTTTTTTTTTCTTTTTAATGACTATGAAATCTACATGTGAAACATTTCATTAATAATAAATGACCATTTCATTCTGAATTATATAAGATGTGTTGGTAAATTGCTGAATTAGATTTTTGATATATAGTTGATATTTTACATTTGTTTTATGAGAGTAATTGTATTAATAATAAAAATTTTAAATTTATCAAATATGCTGAAGTTTTCGTGCTGTTGTTTTATCCCTTTCTTCCCTGCTTAGCTGTTTGATAATCTGTAATATTTATTTGGTGTTAAGGTGTCGCATTGATCCAGAGACTAGTGAATTGCCTTTGCCTATAAAACATACTAAGTCTACTGCTATTGGCAGGTGGGACATGATTGAACATTTTGCTAGCCAGATCGAGGATCAATAGTAGGATCCATTAACCATCTCCCAGTTATAGAAATGATTCTTTAATCTTGTCTGGGTAATTTATGAGGAGTGCGTCCCGTTCTGCCTGCTCAGAATTGCTACCCGGTGACTATTAAAATACATCCTCGGGGTGGTTACTTGAAAGAAACCAACTTAGGGCGTTAAAAGTATTTTAGAAGGGGAGGGGGCTTCTCTTTTTTGATATGAACAACTGGAGATGGGTGGTAGATATAAGTAACAAAGTAAAAAATGAACAAATTGAGGTAGATAGATTATCCATCTTCATATCTTAAACAGAATTATGATAAATTTCCATGAATTAATTTCTAAAATAAATAAGAATTTATGACAAAAGGAATCCCCCCCCCCACTCTAAAATACATTTACGCCCTAAGTTGGTTGTTTTCTTTCAGTAACACCACCGAGACAACATAGCTGGGAGACAACTAGCTGGGGACGTTATCTTAATCACCGGGGTAGCATTTCCTGAGTACCAAGGAGACCAGGGACCACTTCCTCATAAATTACCTTGTCTGGTTCGCCTTGTCAATAAAGTTCTTTTATAGTCAATGCTAACAATTCCACTTCAATAGGAATACTTTTTTCCTGACAGGAAATTAATGCATAAATCAGTAAAATATAAAAAAAAAATAAAAAAATGGCTTTACTTGAAATGGTAGGGTGGTGGTTTAAGCTAAAGCAGCAGTTTGTTATTGAAGGAAATGGCTATACAACTCCACTCCTAGGAGATGACCCACTTCATACTTTTATGTTGTTCTTTTAACAATTTAATCTGCAGTGAATAAAAGGTTTTAATTTAATGAGGAAAGTGCGTCCTGGTCTCCTGCCCATAAATTGCTACTCAGTTGACTATTAAAATAACGACCCAGCTACAGTGTTATCTTGAAAGAAGAAAACAACTTAGAGCGTTAAATGTATTTGGGGGAGGGGGCTTCTCTTTTGTAGTAATTTTTGTTTATCGTTTCTGTTTAGATATGAAGATGGATTATAGTTTTCGAATAGACTGAGATAGATATGAACAAATGGAAATAGAATAGATATTTTGACAAGTAAAATGTATTTGGGGGGGGTCGCTTCTTTTTTGTCATAATTCTTGTTTATTTAAACTAAAAACCAAGACATTAAACATAAATGAATAGAGAAATTTTATAAATAAGAATTACAACAAGAGAAGCCTCCCCCCAAATACATTTAATGTCCCAAGTTGGTTGTTTTTCTTTCAAGTAACACCACTACTAAAAATAGAAACAATGTTAGCTTTTGGTTTGCGACCAATAAAGTTATACAATTAATAATTGAGAAATAAAAACAAAACGTCATGTTGAGAGGAATGGAATCCATTGGTCCATTCAAGAAAGTGGCCATATTTGCAATTGGCAGGTAGGCCCCACACCCTGGGTGCCACTGATAATTACTGGCAGGAGGACCATCGGAAAGAATTATTTTTCAGATAAATGCCTAACCATCACAGTTCCAATTGGCAGTTGTGAGAGATCTTTAGCAAGTTTTGTATTCGATAGTCTCCAATTGGTCAAGGCAGATTCTAAGCTTTTCTTTGCTGAGGGCAACAGAAACTGAAAAAAACAACATTTGACTAACATAGACCAATTTGTATAAGTGAAAGCAAGAAGGTGAATTGTAAATTTCAGTTTACTCGGGCTAATAAAATATCTTTGTAATCACTTCATGAATAGTTCTAATATTTATACCATACAAGGAACATATACTTTAACCAACTATCTTCATCAACACAAGGAAATGTAATTATCACTTTCAATTAGTGTCATAATTTGTTAATCTAAAAGATTAACAAAATCAACTCGTATTTTTTGTGAACTGTTTTATGGTAAAGTTATCTAAAAGTGGGTGTCAAATGTTTAGATAGGGACATAATTCTAGTGTTTCCATAAGGTGATATTTTCCATGATTGTTTTACTATAAAGATGGGGTAAACCACTTGAAAGAAGGGACTAAGTGCTAGAGCAGGGAGGGTGAAACCTCTATGATGACGTACTAGTGACAAAAAAAGGTCTGAAACAACCAAGAAGATGTAGTATCTTGCAGACTCAGTTACTAATTTGGTAGTTACATCAGACACAACCAAAAGAATCCAAAGCAGCAAAACCCACACAGTATGACAATATGACATTATCTACTAACTTCTGCCGCTGCATTGTGGGTTAGTTTATAAAAGACAAAAGGCTTGCAGCAACAACTGAAAACAATAATGTTGGACCATATTACCTTAAGGCACCCCTTTTTAGATCTCGATTAAGAAAGGACGTTTTTTTATTTACACTGTCATATCAGGTTGTTTAACAGACCGATTTTTTAAATTTTTTAAAAATTATAAAACTAACCCCTAACACAACCGGATTTTGAAGGTGTAAATTAAAAATGTCCTTTCTTAAATCGCAGAATGCAAAAAGGGGTGCCTAAATCATATGGTCCAATGTTGTTCTAAGCCGCTTAGGTGTATTCTGACTTTGTTCATTCTTCATTAATTTTTTGAGAGAGGAGATGTATTTTGTCTGATTTGAGATGGGTTTGATAATTTGCTATTAACTTAGATTTTTTTCAGACTTGTTGTCTCATCTTTATTGTTATCTACCACAACATTTTATCCGATTGCTTCACCTTCTTCAGGTGTTTCTGATGAACTTGTGAACTGAAGAAGGCTGAAGGC
>CM042146.1:77333122-77355725 GCA_023376005.1 Doryteuthis pealeii | reverse complement strand
AAAAGAAGAGAGATAGCATTACTTATTGCTATTAGAATCATTATTACTATTATTATATAGAATTTATTCATTAATTAGAATCGTTATTATTATTATTGTAATTAGAATTATTTCATTATATTAGAATGATTTCCTTATTATTAGAATCATTTTATTAGAATTATTATTATAATAATCTTAATATTACTTTTATTATAATTATCTTTATTCTATTATTGCTACTATACTATTCTAGAAATTCTATAATAATATGATGATAAAAATAACAATAATAATAATGATAACAACAAAACGATAATAATAATAATAATAAAAATAATAAGAGGCTAAACTTGAAAATCGTCGTCAAAATTAAAACAGAAAAATTTGAGGACGATTTCAACACATCAAACTAAATTTTGAAATTAATATTAAAAAATCCAATTCAAATACTTTGACTTTTTTTTTTTGTAAGTCAGGTTAGTAATTGTTTATTCATAAATAAAAAAAATCTTTTCTATTTTTTCATATTATTTATTTACTTTTTTATTTATCTTATTATTTTTTTTTTTCCTACTTGACTTTATTTTTGGTAAGTCAGGTTCTGAGGGTGTAGTTATTTTATTTTCTAAACTGCACATAAATATTTTGTCAGAAAATATTTCAAGATACATTAAATAAATGAAAACAATTACTAAAAAAAATGAAGTATTTTGAATCGGATTTTTTACAAGTAATTTAATTTCAAAATTTAGTTTGATGTGTTGCAAATCGTCGTCAAAATTTTCTGTTTTAATTTGACGACAATTTGCAAGTAAGCACAATAACAATAAAATCCCTTTCTTATTTGAATGAATTTAATCGATATAAATTCATTCAAATAATAAAAAAAACAACTGTGCTTATTAGACATCAGACAAATATTAATTTCTCGCTTTTAGGAGTAATCAAAACAATTGGGGGTCATTTTATTTTAAAGACTCATTTATTTATGAATAAACTATTCAAAAATATTGTTATGGAATATCAGAATTATTTTTATGTTATAAAAATATTTCTTTATGATTTAATGAATTAATATCGAGAATTTCTTTATAGTTTATTTTTTAATATGAGAGTTTGTAACACGCTGTCTTATAAATGTAAAAACATTTTATCTTTATAAGACAGCGCGTTTCATTTGTCTAAAACAACGGTTTTGTGAATTACAAGACTTGAAATATCTTAATTATTAAACTCAAATCAAATTTACTTAGTTTAATACAAAAATAACTTACCTGTACTATTTTTTAAAAGTTTGGGTCTTAATAGTATAGATCCATTTTTCATTCTAATTCTTTCTCTTTTGTGAACGAAAAACAAACACTAAACTGTGTGGCATCTATATAAATTCCATTAAAAAGGGACCAAATACTTAAAAGGCATTTTTGTTTATAAATAAATTAATTAATTGAATATTAGAAAAAGTCGTTGAATATTTAAAAACACTTCGGTGAACCGCGGACATTTAGAAGGTATGAATCGGCCGGCGCCTTCTTCCCAGGCCTACTTATTACTGACGTCACACGTGTCGACTTCAGTGAATAGGCCTGTGTATATCTTAGAAGCGCTGGTGTATCCCCTTTTCACTAACACTAGACCAAGGAGATTATCTGAGGTGGAGCGGCCACACCTACCATCAGCTCCTTACTTTACTGCACAGACCCCTGTGCTACTCATAAGCTGAAGTGTTGGGGGCCGATATCGAACGAGGAACCTTGTGGTCTAGCTGAACACTCTACCGACTGAACTAAAAACTGGTCTGAGTTGATAGTGTGGTAAGGGTAACCTGAAGTGATTTTTTTAGACCTTATTTTTCTAATGCAGGTGTCATTGGAGAATAAGAGAAAAAGTTTGCTAAACTACAATTTGATTTCTTAAATTTCTATTTTTTTTTGTTCCCCAATGACACCTGCATCAGAAAAAAAAGTCTAAAAAAATTTGGCTTACTGTACTTTTAACTCTGACTAAAACAGCACTAATAGAATGTTCTTGATAAATTAAAACTTTGGTTTCTTTATAACCAGCAAAATGTATTAATATGCAATTAAAAAAAAAAAAAAAACTTGTGTTATGGAAAGAAAGTTTGGACCATATAACTTTTAGGCACCCCCTTTTTGATCTCGATTAAGAAGGACATGTTTTTCATTTACACCGTCAATATCTGGTTGTTTGTTAGGGTTTAGGGTTAGGGTTAGTCTTATAATTTTTTTTTTTTAAATCTAAAAATTGTCTGTTAAAACAACCGGATCTTGAAGGTGTAAATGAAAAACGTCCTTCTTAATCGAGATCAAAAAGGGGTGCCTAAAGGTCATATGGTTCGAAAGTTTTTAAGATAATCAATTATAAGTAGTCAACATTGTTGTATACCTTTCTTTACTGGCACTAAATAATATAATGTTGTATACTCTTTCTTACTTGTCATATTTTCTTCTGGCCGGCTTTGCTATTCTGATCGTCTTTGGTATTTCTATCATCTATCTTGACTTGGTCTGGAATCTTCTAAGGTCTGGACTTTCTTGGGGACTTCGGGTCTGGTTTTCTGTTAGGGATTTCTCTTATCAGAAGCCCTGTGTCATTGTTAGTTTTTTGGTAATAACACAAGACTTCGATTTACTTTGATCTTCCTTTATTTTTAAATCCCCAAACCAGACATCTGCGCAGGTGAGACTTACATCCTACGAGCTCGGCTCCTACCTTCTAACTGACTGAGTCTTACTTACTATCCTTAAACCGGAAGACAGGGTCTTCTATGCCTTCCGGTTCTCACGATTTATCCCCAGAAGGCAAGGTGAGAGTGAGGTCAAGTGCCGTCACTCACTCTCAAGGCCATCAGCTGCACTAATTGCCATTATGTTTCTATACTACCTTATATAAGTATTAGGGATCTAATAATTATGTAACACAGAGGAAGTGTGATAGTCAACTAATATTTATATTTACAAGTTTTGCCTTTTATATAGATACTATTGTTTTTGTTTTTTTTTCACTTTACCTTACTATATCACCAAATGTTTTACTCATATTGACAATATGAAACATTGCCTTGTGATCAAGGGTGCTGACAGCATAGATTCCATTGAGTCTCTCTCACCATCTGTCCCAATCAGCCATAATTCTTGGTAAGTCCTCTAGACGCTATTAAATGTCTAGACAGATGAAAATTTTTGCTGGCTGGTGTTTCTATGTGTAGGAAGGGATCCATAGGAATGTTGCTTATGAGTTCATCGTTATTTCTCCAGCATGTCTTGTTCATTTTACTTGGATGGTTTATGAGATGGGAGGTAAGTGGCTATACAACTTCTGTTTTGTAGGGTGTTGCTTCAAGTATTTGTTCAAAACAGCATGCAGCATCCTTGTCTAGTTAATATCTATTTTTTTTTTTTATAATATATTAAAATTTGAAGGCAATACAATGTGTATAAAAAATAAAAACCAAAAAGATGTTTTTTTTTGTCTTATCGATTTCAAAGAAACTTTATCTTCAGAGACGAAATCAGAAATGGATGAGCTAAAAGTTTTGTTTTTTTTTGCGTGGTGATACTTTCTTCTTTTTTTTTTTTTTTTTTTTTTTTCTTCCTCTTTTTCTTTTTCTCCTTTCTCCTCCCTTCCCCTCTTTATGTTATGAATGAAATGGGCGAATAACTGTAATTTCTTTTTCTTTTTTTTTTTCTAAATATTTTTTTTTGAGAACGAATGCTTAAGATCCTACCTTGTATATGTATCCAATATTGTCTGTTTATCATCTGGTCAAAATTGTGGCAAGTGGAGCAGCCATACAATATTACTTATATTGGAAGAATTCCTGTTTTATTTTATCAGAGATCTGATTTCCATTTTGTTGTTATCCTGTCAATAGCAATCCATGCTTTACCTATGCATAAGTTTATGTTGCTTTCAGTAAAAGAGATATTACTACCAAAGTATATTAATTTCAGAGGTTTAAAATTTAATGAGAAGAAGCATTTCCTAACTTTGTCAATTAGGTAGAAATTTGTTTTTGATACTTTTCTGAGTCTTAACTAGACATTAAAAATACTAAGAAAAAAAAAAAAAAACTTTATTTTTATACTTTAAAAAATTTTTTTCCTGAATACAATTATGTAGAAAATTAAAAAAAAAAACAACTAATTAGGTTTTTTTTTTCTCTGAATGTTTGAGATGAGGCTTGATGATTAATATTATCTGCATTATTCGGACTATTGTTCTCATCTTCATTGTTATCTGTACAACGTTTTGGCCGATATGCTCTCCGGCCTTCTTCAGGTATTTCTTAGTCCCGAGTCCGAGAAGTAAAATACCTGAAGAAGGTCGGAGGGAACATCAGCCGAAATGTTGTACAGATAACAATGAAGATGAGGACAATAGTCCGAATAACACAGATAATATAATTCTGTTTGGAAAATTACTATTTTATCTATTTATATTTTGTCTGTAACTTATGGAGGAATTTGTGTTGAAATGGTTATCCTTATAGGAAATGGACATGGTGACCCAAGTTCAAATCCTGGATGAGGCTGTTTGCATTTCACATAGTGTTAATAACTTTGTGAAAGGTATGAATCCAATTATTCTCCCTCCAGCTATGGGTAAAATGATAGGGCAGACCGAGTTCTTTAACCTTGGTATGGTAACCAGTCTAGAAGGAAAACTCAATTCAAACTTGTTAAACTCTACTTAAAATTTGACCTTGTGCCACATCCTGCCCATGCAGAGGGGTTGGGTAAATACATAATTGTTATTTTATTAGTATTAACTGATATTTTTCAAGCTTAGGCACCTTATAGTATATATTATATGGTGTGTTGATTTCAAACACTTTTTTTCAACATAAGAAATTGTTTTTACAGAAATTGAAAATTTAATCTATATATCAATACACTTGTTCCTTAATCTTCTGTCCATTATCATCTTGCTACACCCTCTGGTTAAAAATGAGACCACCCAAGAGGAAATACAAAAATATAAATTCTGAGTATCTAGTGTTGTTTATATGCAGAAATCTTATTTCTTATGAGTGTTGTCACCTCAGCTAAATAATGGACTATTCCGTTTTTATTATTAAAAAAAAGAAAGGGAAGAAAAGCCCCGCTACACAGAAAAAATATGATAAGAGAGTAGGGGAGAGAGAGGATTGAGCGTGCAGAAGCGATAACGCTAATCTGTTTCAATCAAACATAATGAAAAGAAGGAAAGAAAGAAAAAAAGTTAAATCAAGATTATTATACTTTTTACATATTGAAGTATTTGCAATAGTTTTTAAGTAAACATATCAAACATTGTAATAATTAAATCATCATACTGTGGTATATTCACAGGTGTTGCTAGTCTAAATAATTATCTGTAATGTTTGTAAATATTTCTGAAATTATGTTTATACCAATAACCAAATGTTCATTGTAAAACTTAAATTGGCCTGAGGGTTGATGAAGGACGGTATAAGATTACTTATCTGATTATTTGATCTTTGGAATTTGTCTCTAAAAAGACGAACATGTCAATTAGCTTATTGTCTTTGTGACTAAGAAGCAACATTTTTTAAATGTATATATGAGTTAAGTAATATATGTATATGAGGTTAATAAACAAACAAATGTGTTTTTTTTATATGGCTTTAAGCCGACAATTTTTGGAGGATATGTGCTTAATTGAAGTCATACCTAATTTTGAAAATTAATTAGTTAATAATTAAAGGATTTTTAGGCGGGCATATATGTTCAAATGTAAGGCTAAATGAATCGAGAAAATGTCAATCCCTGATAGGTCGAAATGTACATTCAGGGATTGACATTTTCTCGATTCGTTTAGCCTTACATTTGAACATATATGCCCGCCTAAAAATCCTTTAATTATTAACTAATTAATTTTCAAAATTAGGTACGACTTCAATTAAGCACATATCCTCCAAAAATATATGTATATATAAAATTGTAAACATCTGGTGGTGAGGTTCCAGTTTTAGAACTTTTGGGAGTTTGAAGTCACCTCTTCATTGTCCTGCCTTGTTGGCAGGACTTAGAATAAACTGACTGTATACCCTGCAGAGGAGTAAGATCCCCTCTCATCAAATGGGTGTTCTGGGTATAGCATTAAAATACATCTGATGATGAGGCTCCAGATCTGGGGGGTGTACAGCACCCTTTGATTGCCATTACTCCCAGGTCCCTTCTGTTATGACCCCCACCTATGGGTCAAATAGATGTGTTCAGAAATTATTTGTATTTGATAGGACCATGTTCCCAAAAAAAAAAACTCTTAAAAAATAATTACATAAAAATGTAAATATGATCATACAATGAACATGATTCCCTAACCTCTAGGCATAAAATAACCCTAGATGGGTTAACATTAACAACTCTAACTCTGTTAGGATTTCATCTATGGATCAAAAACATCTGTTTGAAATGATTAGATAATTTAGTGTGTACCTGTTTGTTTAAAATGATTGTGAAAATACATTTTTTACTGCATTATATAATTGGAAATCATGTTTATTAAACTGACTTTGGCATAAAAGTAACACACAATGGCTGACATGGCATAAAATCAACCCACCATCTTCCTACCACATCGTCTTTCCCAACCAAGTCTGTCAGACTCCTTACAACATAATATTTTTTTCCAGTGACTTTAGCTTTTCTCAAAGATAAAATCCCCATTGAAACACTGTGGGCAAGAGTAAAATTCTTATTTCTAAACATTTTAAAGCTTTCTTGGTTAATTAGTAGATAATTTGGATCTTCTGATTTCCTTTTTTGAGGACTCAAAAGTAGTAAGACAAAAAAAATAATTGCATGTATTTATGTTCCTCTGTTTAGGAGGATAGGGTTGTAGGCGTTATTTTCGTATTCGCCTGGGGAGTTGTCTGCCCGTTTAGTTTCGCTGGTTCCCGCTAGGGGCCTTTGATATTTAAACAGCTGATTTGAACATCTCTTTCTCTTTCCCTGCTGCTCGACCTACGAGACACCACTATGGTTTAGACTCTGGTCTACCCCCTTCTTGTTAGGGCTTTGCAAGTGATTCATACAGCATGGACTATTCCTAGTCTCATGTCTGTCGCTTTTATGTTTATCCTTTTACATGTAACTTTGTATTACTCATGTATGTATGTTCATGTACACCTCTGTGTGTTATGTACCCTGTTTATTCTGTGCTGTATATAAAATGTTTTGTCTATCAACCTTTGTCGGAGTTTTATTTCAAGTATTATCACTTTGAATCTTACAACTGGTGATACCCCGACGTGATAAAACGTTTTGTGAAGGCTTTGTCTTGCATTTTGAACCTTAACCCTTACAGGGTTAAATTTCTAATGAGTCTTATTGAGTCATTGTTAATCAAAAATCTTTCAAGCAAGGAATGTCTAATTGTTATATTCCTAGATGATTTTTATCATGTCTATAATCAATAATATATTAAAGCTAAAACTTGAAATATTATTGATTGGGTATATATATATCTGGTATGTCCATCCATGGAAATCTTGGACTATCAATATCTTATTATAATGGAGATTGTGTGTTTTTCTGTCCGTAACCGAAACTATATTACTAATCGAGTCACAATTAACATAGTTATTTTCATTACATTCTTCATGATTTTATTTATATTTAAACCTCATTATTAATAAAATTGCTTCACCTTTTTATAGTGTTGTCCATATCTACAAACTAATAACATGCTATTGTATTTATATATAAAAAATAGCAGTTTGCAGTGTGAACGGGAAGGCTAATTTGCATATTGATATTAAAAATGTGATTTATTAAATTGTGCTTAGTATTATTGATTTCTAACTGTTTGGTTTTTATTTTAATGAATATAAGCAAAAATCTCTCCAATGAATCTTAAATGAAATCCATTAACAGAAAAAATAAGTGTAATTTTATTCTTTATTTCTAATTTAACTAAATAGTTAAATAAGTAAAATTCAGCAATGAAAGACGGCAGTGATGGAAGAGTAAGTTTCATTTCTATTTTTCTATTATACCCCCACTCTGTTTCAAATCTTTTTATCTGCATTCTTATTAGACTTTCTAATTTAATACGATATTTCATTACATTAAAACTTAAATACTTGCACCCGGAGGGTGCATATATTTGCTAGTGTGAATAATGAAGTTCTGTTTTGAAAAGTATTCAAAAAGATTTTTTTTTCAAAATAGGGGAGACTACTCATAAGACCTTAAATCTAAATCTTGATTTTTTTTTTTTCAATTTCATTGATAATTATTGATATATTGATTATAGATTTAAAAAAAAATTGGGGTAAAGATATTGGGAATTATTAGACTAGCAGAAGTACCCCAGTGACGCCGGTAAATTTTGGGTTAAGATGGACTAGGAGGATGTAATTTGTCAAGAACGAAATAAAAAAAAAATGACATCCACATTTGCGTCCTCACTTCCCTACACCAGAGGAGATTCCCAGCGCCGATGCCCCAGTGGGTATATCCAGACTTTTTTTGTTTGTTTGTTTATCGATTTTAAGGGCATATCAACTCATCTGGGGTTATATCATGCCTAACGGTTAGAAAGTTATACATATTGTGTATTTATATTTATACTAATTGGTTTTAACAATGTGTTAGCATTATTGGAGGTTATGCTGTATGGTATTGGTTTGTTTCATGTCTATATTCTATGATATAATTTTATTTCCCTTAAAAAGGACAGAATATCCTCCATGTTGACATTTTCAAACAGATCTTTCATATTGTTTGCTTTAAAATAACGGTTTCTGATGTGATAAAAAAAACCTGCATTCCATGAATAAGTGTTTAACTGTTTAACAAAGGTGTTTGACATGTTTCACATTGTGGATGTTGTTCTTGTTTGAGTATATAGGAGTGCGTTAATCTTGTATGACCAATGCGTAATCGGGACACAATGACTTGTTCCTTTCTAGACTTCCTTTAAAGTTGGTCTCCAGTTTCCCAAAGTGGGTTTTGATCGGGAAGAGTTTATTGTGAATGTTGTTTCCCAGTGTTTGCCATTTAAAGGAGGGCATAGACTATTTTATCTAGAGGACATAGATGATTAGGAGATCTAATATGTCCAGAAATAACAAATAAGATAACATCACAGTCGTATCCTCCCTCCCTACCCAGCCGGGATGCCCCAGATATTTTTTGGTTACAAATGAGGGCATAGACTACTTTGTTTTTAAAATTGATTAGGAAGATCTGTTCAGAAAGCACAAAATTAACATTCACATAGTGGAGTGAGAGTGTATTCCCCATGTTGATGATAATGTTAGCATTTATTAGTCTTAACTGTAAATTATTTGCAAATTTTAATCTTTGTGTGAAATTAGTTGAAAATTGACTCTTGGTATGTTTGTATGATAATTTATCTAAAACAGTAAAATTTGAAGAGACAAAAGCAATTTTTAACTCTCCACCACCCATGTCATGAAATTTTCAAAGCACGTTATTGGCTTAATCATTCCAAAGAAGTTTTTTAATTCAGCAATATGTTATGCGGATTGTCCTTTAAATACTACAAACTATTTCTAATATGCAACATTATGTTACAGTATATTTTAACGTATCAGAAGAGGGTACATGCTGGACTACGAAATCATAGTAACTCCAGTCACACTACTACGTTCACTTTTGGTGCAATAGACTTAGGAATGGTATGAACACCTTTATTCCCCAGTTATAGTACAACTACTGTTCTTCTACAAGGATGGCATTAAATAACCCACGAAGGTTGATATGCCATTAGACAAAGAAACCACACCAAACCAATCCTTGCCGATCCCTAAAATCAAATCCAATAAGATTAAAAAGATTAAATATTATTTTAAATACTCTTCTTATCTCAAATAATATAAATAAAGCTCACAGGGCGGGGGCGAGTGTTTGTCTGTGTGTAGGGGTGTAGATATAAAGCCTATCCTATTTTGAATGAACACTGAAGTGGCTGATAACGAAATGTTTTTTTTAAAACTGTACTTTATAAGCTGCTCCCAAATTTGGAATTAAATTGGTTGGGCAGATAAACATGATTTAAAAAAAAAAAAAGAATTACTAAAATTGAAGTCTTTTTAGAGTTTAACTCTTGATTATAGGTGAGAGATACCAAATGATATTTTATTGTTGTGAGGATTTTTCCCTCACACAACACCTATCAGTTGCACATTAAAAGGGAGGTCATTGCATTTTTTGCCACCTGTGTTGAATATGAAGTGGACACAGGCTTTAAAAAAAAACGTTCCCACATAAAAAAAAAATAAAAAATAAAAAAAGACCTTATGTCATATTCCCTCAGAGGATATGGAAAAATACTGATATATCTTAGACTGGTCTATAAGTATAATAAAGAACTATTAAAAAGAATCTACAAAAAATCCTTTTGGAAATTCTATGGACTATTTAGATTAGTATCTTCATCTTTGTTGTTTTTATAATAACTCACTAAAAATTCTGTCATTATGAAATTTGGATCTGAGAATCCTTCCACTTGAGAAGTTTATGAATTTGTTAAAAAGTCATTGAACAATTCTCAAATATTGCCAGATACAATAAACAACAGAGAAAAGTTAGGAATACATCAAAGAAATATTTTGATAAAACAACGATTAGGATGCTAGTATTAATATTTTAGAGAATAATGTCAACAAAAAATTATTAATTAAAAATTTAAAAAAATCAATTTTGGATAATATTAACATGAATATACTTATCATTTTCATAGAAGCGAAAGTACTTCATACTGTCTGGATGAGTGTGTGTGTGTGTATATATATATATATATATATATATATATATATATATATATATATGGGTAGAAAGTTTTGTAGAAAAAACAACAAGATGTTAAAAGTTTTGCTGACAGAAATCTGTTTCGACATTATGAAGATGTCTTTATCAAAGCAACATTGTAAACGGAAAAACGAAATAAATATATCATTAATCACGAGGCACAGAACGCTCTCGATCAGTACCGGAATTTTCAAGAAAAATTTTTTTAAATGCGTATTTATTGTTAAAAATAAAATAAATTTTATTTTTTTAAATTATAAGCATTTTTATCATTAAAAAGCTCATAAGAGTTTGCAGTAAAAAGTGTATATGAATATCAAAAAGTTCACACATATATATATATATATATATATATTATAAAAGAAGGTTCATAAAATGGATTATGTTTTTTTTTTTGTTTTTTAAATTTTTATTATTATTTTATCCATTCAGGCTTCAATTAACCACATTCTGAATGTGATTAATTGAAGCCTGAAGAAGATATCAGAAGATCTGAAATATGTGTCGCTAATGTAAAATAATAATAAAATTTAAAAAAACAATCCATTTTGTGGACCTTCTTTTTTATAAAATATTTAATTTTCTCCCATTTGACCCATAACAACACTTTATATGTAACACACACACAATATATATATATATATATTATATATATATAATGCAATCTAGAAAAATTCTGTTGTTATGGTAACACAAGACATTTTAGAAATTAAAAAGAATAATAATATTGTTATAGGTAATTACAAGGTAGACCACTCTCTCTCTCTCCCCCCCCCTCTCTCTCTCTCTTTTTTCCTCTCTCACTGTGACTTTATATATTTCAGTTTTCCCTTTTTCTTCATCACTTTAATCCCTCTGTCTTTTTTTTTTCAATTTCTCTTTCCTTGCAAGTCATTATCTCTTTAATTCTCTCTCCTGTTGAGTGAAAATGATTTAAAAGGATTTCAGTTGACCAATGCTCCTGAATCATCAAATGATTTAAAAGGATTTCAGTTGACAATGCTCCTGATCATCAAATGATTGAAAGGATTTCAGTTGACAATGCTCCTGAATCATCAAATGATTTGAAAGGATTTCAGTTGACAAATGCTCCTGAATCATCACCAAATGATTGATGCCAACAGTTCCAACCCACACACAGACATAAGTAACAATTAAAACTGATCATGTCATAAATTATGGAAATTACGTGGGTCAGATGAAAAGTTCAGTTTGACCAAGATACTTTTAAAGAAATTTGACCAAATGAGGTTTATCTATCAACATAGTCCCCTCTTGCAGTTCACATATTTTTTTCCTTTGGTGTTGCAGTGCTTGTATCACATTTATCAACAGCTGATATGTCATCATATAAACTTTTCAGCCTGTAAACTTTTCAGCCCACATTTAATATATTTAAGCTGAATGGTGCTTCATCCAGGGGTAACATCTAGCAAAGCATTCTTGGAGGTGATTACAAATGAATAATGAGTTCCATCCTCACTGAGAGCTTTATATATCTGGCTTTGAAAAGAATATTTACTCAGGTTTAGTATATTATATCGATTTAAGCTCAATTCACAACATAGAAAATTCCTGGATGCTGTTTTTTATTATACACATTTTTTTCTTCTGATTGTTTAAAACAGCTCAATTTCTTACACTCCAAGATCACTCCATTTGTGTCTGCAATAATTATTTGTGCATAACATACACTCATATCTTTTGATAACAAAATTCTGGAAAAAAAATTCTTGTGGATAATAAGCACTGACTTTTAGTATTTGTAGAAGCTAAATTTAACCTAAATTTAGCATTTGTTCAACTTTTTATTTTTTGTGTTATATTTTATTAATTGGTACAATAAGTACTCATTTGACCACACACACATAAAAAAACTTAAAAGAAAAAACTCGATCATGTTGGCATTTTTTAAATAATTCTTTTATATATATAAAAGAATTATAACAAAAATGCCAACATGACAGAGTTCTAAGTTTTTTTTTCTTTTAAGTTTTTTTATGTGTGTGTGGTCAAATCAGTACTGATATTGTACCAACATTTTCCTGGGAAAAAAGGTATTGAATAATAGAATAAGTTCCACCTCCAACTTATCTGGTCATTTGTATATAAGAAAATAAAAACACAAAAATATTGCAAATAAAAGAGAGGGTGTTTCATTTTTTCCGATTACATCCCAATATGTTGTTTAATTTTGGACATAAAGGATCTGGATTAAAATTAAAACTGACCAAACAACCCTTAAATTAACAATCAAATACATAAATATTCTGTTATATCTTTTTTAAATAGACTTTGAAATTTAAAAAAAAAGTTCATTAGTCTGTGGGTCAAAATGACAAACTTCCTCAACTAAATAAAAACAAGTGGCCTAAGTAAACATTTAAATAATTTTATTGTTTATTACTCTTTCTTTGTCCGCATCACAAATATTTTCACGAACATTGTAAAAATCGTTATAAACTTTTAAATTAAAAAAAATCCTATTGAAATACAGTAATCCACTTTTTATCTAATTTTTCTTTTTTTTAAAGTAGAATAACCTAAATGTTGAATGAATCATTATAGCCATTGATTAAAACAATTTTATGACAGTCCGATTGAAAACTTCAAAATAAACGAAAGAGATATGCTACGAATGCTGATTTTTTCAAATTTTATTTATTTAAATTCAAAATTAAACCGACGTCCAAAGTAAGAAAACCAATTTTTTTAGATACTTTAAAAGCAATAGGGATCAAGCATCAAAATAAATAATAAACTTACCGTTGAACATAAATTTGTTAAATACAAAATATATTTATCTTTTTTAGAGTTTAACTCTTGATTATAGGTGAGAGATACCAAATGATATTTTATTGTTGTGAGGATTTGTCCCTCACACAACACCTATCAGTTGCACATATAAAGGAGGTCATTGCATTTTTTGCCACCTGTGTTGAATATGAAGTGGACACAGGCTTTAAAAAAAAACGTTCCCACATAAAAAAAATAAAAATAAAAAAAGACCTTATGTCATATTCCCTCTCAGAGGATATGGAAAAATACTGATATATACTTAGACTGGTCTATAAGTATAATAAAGAACTATTAAAAAAGAATCTACAAAAAATCCTTTTGGAAATTCTATGGACTATTTAGATTAGTATCTTCATCTTTGTTGTTTTTATAATAACTCACTAAAAAATTCTGTCATTATGAAATTTGGATCTGAGAATCCTTCCACTTGAGAAGTTTATGAAATTTGTTAAAAAGTCATTGAACAATTCTCAAATATTGCCAGATACAATAAACAACAGAGAAAAGTTAGGAATACATCAAAGAAATATTTTGATAAAAACAACGATTAGGATGCTAGTATTAATATTTTAGAGAATAATGTCAACAAAAAAAATTATTAATTAAAAATTTTAAAAAATCAATTTTGGATAATATTAACATGAATATACTTATCATTTCATAGAAGCGAAAGTACTTCATACTGTCTGGATGAGTGTGTGTGTGTGTATATATATATATATATATATATATATATATATATATATATGGGTAGAAAGTTTTGTAGAAAAAACAACAAGATGTTAAAAGTTTTGCTGACAGAAATCTGTTTCGACATTATGAAGATGTCTTTATCAAAGCAACATTGTAAACGGAAAAACGAAATAAATATATCATTAATCACGAGGCACAGAACGCTCTCGATCAGTACCGGAATTTTCAAGAAAAATTTTTTTTAAATGCGTATTTATTGTTAAAAATAAAATAAATTTTATTTTTTTAAATTATAAGCATTTTTATCATTAAAAAGCTCATAAGAGTTTGCAGTAAAAGTGTATATGAATATCAAAAAGTTCACACATATATATATATATATATATATATATTATAAAAAGAAGGTTCATAAAATGGATTATGTTTTGTTTTTTTGTTTTTTAAATTTTTATTATTATTTTATCCATTCAGGCTTCAATTAACCACATTCTGAATGTGATTAATTGAAGCCTGAAGAAGATATCAGAAGATCTGAAATATGTGTCGCTAATGTAAAATAATAATAAAATTTAAAAAAAAAACAATCCATTTTGTGGACCTTCTTTTTTATAAAATATTTAATTTTCTCCCATTTGACCCATAACAACACTTTATATGTAACACACACACACATATATATATATATATATATATATATATATAATGCAATCTAGAAAAATTCTGTTGTTATGGTAACACAAGACATTTTAGAAATTAAAAAGAATAATAATATTGTTATAGGTAATTACAAGGTAGACCACTCTCTCTCTCTCCCCCCCTTCTCTCTCTCTCTCTGTTTCCTCTCTCACTGTGACTTTATATATTTCAGTTTTCCCTTTTTCTTCATCACTTTAATCCCTCTGTCTTTTTTTTTTCAATTTCTCTTTCCTTGCAAGTCATTATCTCTTTAATTTCTTCTCCTGTTGAGTGAAAATGATTTAAAAGGATTTCAGTTGACCAATGCTCCTGAATCATCAAATGATTTAAAAGGATTTCAGTTGACCAATGCTCCTGAATCATCAAATGATTTGAAAGGATTTCAGTTGACCAATGCTCCTGAATCATCAAATGATTTGAAAGGATTTCAGTTGACAAATGCTCCTGAATCATCACCAAGATGATTGATGCCAACAGTTCCAACCCACACACAGACATAAGTAACAATTAAAACTGATCATGTCATAAATTATGGAAATTACGTGAGTCAGATGAAAAGTTCAGTTTGACCAAGATACTTTTAAAGAAATTTGACCAAATGATGTTTATCTATCAACATAGACCCCTCTTGCAGTTCACATATTTTTTTCCTTCGGTGTTGCAGTGCTTGTATCACATTTATCAACAGCTGATATGTCATCATATAAACTTTTCAGCCTGTAAACTTTTCAGCCCACATTTAATATATTTAAGCTGAATGGTGCTTCATCCAGGGGTAACATCTAGCAAAGCATTCTTGGAGGTGATTACAAATGAATAATGAGTTCCATCCTCACTGAGAGCTTTATATATCTGGCTTTGAAAAGAATATTTACTCAGGTTTAGTATATTATATTGATTTAAGCTCAATTCACAACATAGAAAATTCATGGATGCTGTTTTTTATTATACACATTTTTTTCTTCTGATTGTTTAAAACAGCTCAATTTCTTACACTCCAAGATCACTCCATTTGTGTCTGCAATAATTATTTGTGCATAACATATACTCATATCTTTTGATAACAAAATTCTGGAAAAAAAATTCTTGTGGATAATAAGCACTGACTTTTAGTATTTGTAGAAGCTAAATTTAACCTAAATTTAGCATTTGTTCAACTTTTTATTTTTTGTGTGAAAAACACAATATTTACTCAGTATTTAGAGAAAACACATGGACATGTTCATGCAAAAATGCAGCAAGCTTGTGGTGAAAATAAGCTCACATTATACACTTTTATCACAATGCAAGGACAGAGAGAAAGAAAGAAGGAAAGAGAAAAAGGTGACAGGACAACATAATACTGCTTGCTGGTTGGCAAGGTGATAGAGAAGAATTAGTAACAAACAAATATATCAACTAGGAAAGGTGTATTTATAAGCAGAATATACAAGACAATTTTACAATGTTTTTTTGTTTTTTTGGCAAAATTTAAGTTTTATTCATTGTTTGAGTAATGGACTTCCTATTGTGTTCCACATGTTGGGCTATTGCTTGTGTAGTCACATGGTCCTTGAGGATATGTGAGAAATCCATTGTTTGTGGAAAGGGAAAGTTGGCATTTGGAGTATATATATTTACCAACCCCTCCGCTTAAGCAGGATGCGACACAAGGTCAATTTCTTAAGCGGAGTTTAACAGGTTTGAATTCAGAGTTTTCCTTCTCCTAGACTGGTTACCTAGCCATGGTTAAAGGGTCCAGTCTGCCCTGCTATTTACCCATAGCTGGAGGGAGAATTGGATTCATACCTTTCCCAAGGGTATTAGCGCCATGTGAAATTCCAACAGCTACGTCCAGGAATTGAACTCGTGTTGACGAGTCCATTTCCTACGACTCTAACCATTAGACCACGCGCCTCCATTATATTTGGAGTATAGACTTGTAGTGGTTTTTGTTTTTGCTGTTGTTTGTGTTTGGTCATGACTTCTTCATAGGGTTACTGTGATTATGGATAGAGTCGTTAAATTTTGCATTAAACCATATAGAACTGTTAGTGGGGTCTCTACCTGGCATGTGATGGCATCATTAGAGCCATTAATAGAGTGAGAATGTTGCTTCTATGTGTGAGTATATTAGAGAAGATTAACCTGGTGTGTTAACTGATGATGCCCTAAGAAGAAGATATAATATATGGCTAATTCAAAGGTTTGCCATGTGTGTTGGTTCATCAGGCATGAATAAAAAAAAGTATTGTGTGTTAGCCAGTAAAGTGAAGACTTCTAATGTGTGCTGCCTGTCTGGAAAAAAGAATAAGAATGAAAAATTTGTTGTGTATATATATGGACTCTCCTGTCGATTTTCGACGTATGAGGTTCATACACACAATGAACTCCACACAGGGATTTGTTTATATGGTGAAGGCTTGTGTTGGACCATCCACACTTTTTGGCACAGTCGATAGGAAAGAATTGGTGCATCAAGGGTTGCCACAAACCCAATCAACGACCGACCTCAGGAATTTTGAATTCAGAGTTATCCCCTTCCTAGACTGGTTACCTACCCAAGGCTGAAGGGCCCAGTCTGCCCTACTATTTAACCCATAGCTGGAGGGAGAATATATGGATTCATACCTTTCCCAAGGGTATTAGCGCTATGTGAAATGCCAACAGCTTCGTCTAGGAATTGAACTCGAATCGACGAGTCCATTTTCCACGACTCTAACCACTAGCCCACACGCCTCCATAATTGTGTATATGAATATATATAAATATATATATATATATACAAGGGAAGACAATTATTTTTGTCATCCTACAAAACCATGTGATGACAAAACTGTTGGCAAAAAGGCATATATTTTTCTTTTTTTCTTTCTTTTCTTTTTTTTTTTTTAATTTTCTTTTTCGTTTCTTCATTTATTAGAAAACGACACGTCTCTGATGGCCTGAAGTACAGTCGTTTCCTTTCTTTCATTAGTGAATCATACACTCATGAGCTTAACAGTTTAAAGTACAATTCTTAATCTTTTTGCTATTAACATTGGTTTATTCTTCTTTTAGATTAATCAACAATACACTCTTTTCTTACAAAATTTAAAACTTCCTGTGTTTATTAAGAACAAAACATTGTGAACTAATTATGCAGTCATTTCCTTTTAATTTTTATACTGACTTGACTAATTGTCAATAATGTATGATTAAATAAAAAAAACAATGGTGTGTACTTTTGTCTTTGTACAATGTACAATACAATAAAGAAAGATTTAGACCAGTTATGAAATAAAATATCAAAGTTTTACTGTTAAAAAATGATATTAGCCTTTGGAAAACATCCATGTTTCTAATATTTCCTTTTATTTATTGACTTTATAATGTTAAAATAAGAACCACTGAATAGAGAATTATGTTTTAATTGGACAAATCTACGGTTAAGTGTTGTTTGTTTTGGATAAAATAATGCTTTGTGACTGTGCTAGAGACTGTGAGACAAGTGTTGGTCTGTTGATCGCATCAAGTACAGTTGACTCTGTGTCTATGCAATCCTAAGTTAGATATATAGGCTCTATCATTGATATTGAGTACTCTTTATTTATAAAGAAAACAAACTACATTATTATTATTAGTAGTAGTAGTAATAATAATAATAAGAAGAAGAAGAAGAAGAAAACCTAGTATTAATTAACAAGAAGAAGAGAACCTGTCATCTTGTGGATTTTTCGTTTAGATGTTGTTTGTTTTGGATAAAATGGTTTCTTAAACCTAAAATTTAAATTAGGGCAGTATCTTTCAAGTTTATGAGCATTAGCAGTTAACATGGAACTTAATGCTAAAAAGCTGGGTTTTTTTTTAAGAATAGCTTCATTATGTCACGTGGAATAAATGTCAAAATCCCCAAGTTTCCACCTTGTGCTTTTTCCAGTATGGCGTCCAGATGGCCACCAAATTCTTTACAATTCCTATTACACCGAAACTAATTATTGTATATGACGTTTCTCAACGTTTTTTTATAGTATTATATGTGGTTGATAGATAACAAAAAGTTAATCACACTCCTACAAGTAGTATTTTTCAAGATCATATCCAAGATGGTTGACTATGAAATTTTTAAAATGCTCATAATTTGTTAATTAAACATCTTAAAGATATTTAAGAATAGTAATTTGTTGTATTAAGTGTCTTAATAATATACTAAAGATCAACTGAAAATATTGTTGAATTATTTTACAACATCAGAATAAATATAGAAATAATGCAAATCACAAAAACTTTAAGAATATTTCTGCTTACTAATGGGTTAACTGGAAAATATTAATGAGTAAAAAGTGAAAGTTATACTTTTTTTTATTGTTCTTTCTTTTTTCTTCATTATTCATTTTCATTTTTTCTTCATTATTCTTTTCTTTTTTTTCTTTACTATTATTTATTTATTTATTCTTCATTCTTATTTCATTTTTAGTTATTATTTACCATTATTTCTTTTTCTTTATGGTTTATTCTTTTTCATTTTTCTTTATTTTTCTTTCTTATTTTTCTTTCTTTACTATTCATAGTTTCTTTTCATTAGTGGATCTTTCTTTTTTCATTGCTTTACTTTTTTCCTTTTATTTTTAAATTTTTTTTGCTGATTTTTTTTCTTTCTTGCTATTTCTTTCTTTCTCTATCACTTTCTTACTTTCTTTCTTACTTCACTTTTTCTTTACATTTCTTTCTTCTTCATTGTTCTTTCTTTTTACTTTACCCTTCTTTCTTTCTTTACTGTTCATTTTTTTATTTACTGATATTTCTTTCTTTCTTTTTTTTTCTATAAAGTAAGAAAGGAGTGATATAAGAGGCATGGTAATGTTTTGACAGTGGATTGTGTCATATATGATTCTTTTTACTATTTTATTTGACTATTTCTCAAAGAAGAGAGAGAGAGGGGGAAGAAAATAAATTTGTCTTTTGTTTTCACTGTCATAGAGATAACAGAAGAAAGAAAGAAAGAAATAGAAATGTTCCTTGTTGGGGTAGAGGGTTGTAAGAGAGGAGGGAGATAAACAAACTTTCAAGATAAGCTTTTCACCTGCTCGTGATACTTCAAAAGCACATGATAAATGTTTAATGTTTCACACACTATCAGGGAGACTAGATGGAGAGAGGGACACTGCAATCGTCTATGTTCCTTCTACCAACTTCCTAACAGTTCTCTCTCTTATTATGAGGAAGTAAAGGAAGAATAGAGAGAGAGATGGCGAGACAGTGAGGTAGAAAGAGATGTTGAGAGGAAAGAGCAAAATTTGAAGGTGTAGGTTGCCCCAAACAGGTTTTTATGATGATAGAAACAATAGTGTTCTTTCCCACAGGTAAACTGTAATTAGATAATAAAAACAAAAAACATAACAAAAACTGAACAAAGCCCCGTGTTAAAGATTTATTTAAGGCATAGCAGTCAAACGACTGACGCAATGTGATGGATGATCATTGTCAGTTCGTATCATAAACCAATTAAATCCATTCGTATATTGTAGAGTGTTGAGTCCTCAATATGAGTGCCCCACATTTGTATCCTTGTATCATTAAGACATGAGTTTAACTAGAAAGTCCTTTTGTGCTTTTGGCACAAGTTTCAGTTAAAAGAATCGTAAAGTGATTCGTCTGGTTACTGAGTAAACATCCACAGACACTGTACCTTTCCATTGCATTTATTAGAATGCTTGGTGATAGGGAGGATATTTAGGTAAATCTCCCCTCATCAAGGACCAATATCAACACTAGTAGATACCACCCAACTCGTTCGCCATGGGTAGGTGTGTCACAAAGTCGCAAGTATGGGCCATCCAACGAAAAGCAAATTCGCTACTCTGTAGTAATGAATCTGTGATACAAGCTTGCTAATTACGTGTATAGCACTAGTATATCCATGATATATAGGGTGTCCAAAAGCCGGTTAGGTATCTAAAAAAAAAAAAACCTGCAAAGTGTTGAAATTTAGTAAGGGACTTGCTTCCAGCTACACCGGCTAGTAATCCTTAGAGGACAAACGTCTGGTTTCACTGGTAAACACCAGTAGCAGCTGGCTGCCCTCCTTATGATCATGTGATGATGCCTATAAAAGCATTCACTGCTTCCTCTCGCTCTCTCTTTTAACTCCCATCCTCTTAGCGGGACACAATGGTAGGTTAGTATCTCCTGCTACTCTATTCTCTGCTTGTTCATTTTAAGCATATAACGGACATAGAAATATTAAATCCTTGAAGAAATTCCTGTTCACCTATCTCACGAAACTACGGATATAGAGATTTTATCAACTCCCTTGACGGCGATAAAAAACTGCCTAATTATTTCCGCACTGGAGAATTTGGAGAGCCTTCGATAATTCCCTACAATCTCGGATAATAGCTAACCTCCATACAACTCTGGTACTCTGAAGTCTATTTCAAGGACTCCACGCATGATTTAACTTTTGCAACTTGCCAACAAAGCAATTAACTAACTAGCTAAAGCTCCCACGGTCTTTTGGAGACCCTTAAACAAACCAAACTACCGGTGGCTATATCCGACCTAACCTTAACGAACATTGAAGTGAACATTTACTAACCTCTTTGTTCTAACGCATATTTGTATGTATTGTTGTACATTTAACATGTATTAAACCCATTATTGTAGCACATTTTTCGTCGTACTCTTGTCTTTGAAATTCCCGCCTATCTTGTCATTCTGCGAATTTGTACCCCCTAAAATTATCTCCCCTACACCATAGGGACCAATTTAATTTACAAGTAAATTTCTTTAAAAGATAGATTGGTAATTTAACTTTTTCAGCGTAGAAAAAATTACACAATGGAAATAGATTTATTTCAATTATGAAGAACATTGTGGTTTACTTCATATTCTAAAAAGAAAAAATTATAAATTCATGAAAGTTCAAACGTTTATTCTTTTAAAAACATCCCAGGTAACTCTGAGAACGGGACACCGTTAATTTTTAGCCCTGTATAAAGCACCAGTGAAACCCACCCTTCCGGAGCCGCCAGTCAGTCTGAGACCTCCGTAGGCGGGGGTTTCGGAAGTAGCACGCACCAACCTAGACTGTGAGGAGGAACTATTGTAATATCAGCCGTGTGCTTGTGTACAGAAAGAAAAGCGCAATATAAGACAAGACTGGAGGATGATCAGTTTCCCAGAGAGATTGCTAATATCAAAACACATGACTCTGGGCAGTGGTTTATCAGAGGAGAATTAAACAGAGACAAAGTCTCATTTTGGCATTAAAAGACAATCGTTTAATGACCAATTATACAAAGAATATTTGGACCATATTACCTTTAAGCACCCAGGGCGACTTGGATTCAGAGGGACATGTTTCGCTTTGCACCGTCAACATCCGGTTGTTTGTTACCAGACGATTTTTAGACGCATTTTTTTTTTTCAATTATAAAACTAACTGCTAACCCTAACCCTAACCTAACAAACAACCGGATGTTGACAGTGCAAAGCGAAACATGTCCCTCTGACCAGGTCGCCTAGGGTGCTTAAAGGTAACTTGGTCCGAATATTTTTACCATAATGTGGAAATGACAGTTATCACCAACATGGCATATTGCCCAAATTGTCAATGCTTGAACAAACTACAAATGCTGATATGGCACGGTATATAAAGATCTCCA
>CM042146.1:77275226-77333022 GCA_023376005.1 Doryteuthis pealeii | reverse complement strand
CGTTCAGAAATCCCGTTAGGTTTCCTGTTTCAAGTGGTATATCAACATTTGTTAGGTATATACATGTGGTCTTCAAGAACCCAACGTTTGGTTTTCTTTTTTCAAGTGGTAATATCGAACATTTTTGTCGGTTTACATGTGGTCAATTCGGAATCCCGTTAGGTTTCCCTTTTCAATGGTATATCAACATTTGTAGGTTTACATTGTGGTCTCAGAAACCCACGTTATGGTTTCCTTTTCATGTAAATATCAACATTTGTGGTTATACATGTGGTCTTCAGAACCCACTTTGTTTTCCTTTCAATGGTATATCATGTACAACATATAGTAGGTTTTACATGTGGTCTTCATAGAACCACATTTGGGTTCCTTTCATGGTTATGTCAACATTTGTAGGTTTACAATAGTGGTACTCAAGAAGCCCACGTTTTGGTTTCCTTTTAAAATGGTATATCAGACATTTATTGTAATTGATTGAATTCCAAAGCGTCCTTGTAAAGAAGAACAGTAATGGATACTATTTCTCTGAATTTTTTTATAGATGAGGCTTGACACATTGGTATTCATTTTGATTATTCAGACTATTGTTCTCATTACTAAAATAGTACATATAGTCCAAATACAACAAAATAATATCAGTAATGATACTATGGGTCGATAAAGAGGTCATAGCTCTTCTAAGTGTATAGTCAGAGAAGTAAGGATTCGGAGTTAGAGACTCGGTATATGATTCACTAGTTCAGTACAGTGTAGGCCAGTAATCAACAGCCATGAGGACTTTCCCCATCAGATACCCAGAAAAAAGACAAATAGATGATATCAAGGGTTAAGGAAAGAGTAGGGAATATAATTTTAAACATATTATTATGCCTGATAAATTCAATGTTCCAAACATCTAAAGTCTATGGAGTGGTGTGACAGTGATGTGACATTAGCCATTAGAAAAAACCTAGGTGAATATATTTGTGTGTGTGTTGTGTATATTATATATTTTATACCTAATGTATATAGTAATGAAGGAAAAAAAACTCTAAACTTGCTTCATTACAATATTTATTTCAACGTATTGCACGGCAATTTCAGGTACATCAAAATTGACTCTTACTGAGAATTTCCCCAAAGTAACATCGCTTTTAAATCTATCAATTTGGGGAACTCGTCTGTCCTTTCCATTCACTGGATTCCAATTGATAGATTTAAAAGCGATATTACTTTGGGAAATTCTCAGTAAGAGTCATGTTCTTGTGGATTACCTGAAGATGCTGTAGTAATACGGTTGAAATAAAGTATTTTAATGAAGCAAGTTTAGAGTTTTTTCATTCATTTACTGAATATCTTGCTCTGTCCTTCCCCAGTCGCTGGTATTAAGGCCCATTGAGCTCTCCTTATGGTCTACCTGCATCAAGCTTGGTTAAACCACACATGGAAAGATCCTAAATACAGGGAAAAAAAAAAAAATATATATATTATATATTATATATATAATATATCTGTTGTGATCAACTTATTGAGTTTTTAGAAGACATCACCCGTATCACTGATGGTGGCTCATGGGTGGTCATTGTCTACCTTGACTTTGCTAAGGCCTTCAATTCTGTACCGCACAAAAGACTTATGGCGAACTCTGTGTAAAGGGTGTAAAGGATGATCTTAACTGGTTAATGTCTTCATTCTCAACTGGAGTGAGAGGTAGTTACAGTTCTAGGGCAACACCTCCTCACCATACGAAATGTCATCTGGTGTACCACAGGGATCTGTGTTTTTTTGTTGCATATATTAATGACATAGATCTAACTTAAGGAAACCACAGTACTGAAGTATGCCGATGACATCAAGCTGTACCTTGAGATCAAAGAAGATCTGAATGCTGCAGATCTTTCTTGCAGTCAAACCTGGACACAGTGCAGCAATGGATCACTGACTGGCAACTCAAGCTGGCTGTAGACAAATGTACCACCATGCATTTTGGGAGGAAAAACCCATCATGCACATACTCTCTCCAAAACACTAAATATCAAGGAATCTTGTGAACGCGATCTGGGTACTACTGTCAGAAGCGATTTACGTTGGACAAAGCACATCTCTAAAATTGTCAAGAAGGCTGAGGGTGTCCTGGCGTCGCTTAGCAAGACCTTTGTCAGCCACTCCCCGGCTATCTATTTAAAAGCTGTATAAAGCCATGGTGCGGCCACACTTGGAATTTGCATCACCAGTCTGGAACCCCTACCTCGCTTAGAACACTAACCTCCTGGAAATTGTACAGAGACATGCAACCAAACGAATACCCTCCATCAGGAATTCTACCATATTCTGAAAGTCTTACTGCCCTGGGAATGGATTTGTTGCAACTCCGGCATCTGGCAACTGACTTGGTAAATGCTCATAAGGTCATTAATCATCTTACCAACAGCAACCTTGAGAACCTTTTTGATCTCCATGTTCTAACACACATGGGCATGCCTACAAAATCAGAAAACAGCATAGCTCATGTGACTTTCGGAAACATTTTTTTCACGTTCAGAGTTGCTGAGGCATGAAATAAACTGCCTGCATTTTTTCAAAACCTCCATGCTTCCTGTAATTTGACAAAACTATACCCAATGCCCTCTCCACACACATGCATGCACACGGACACATACATGTGTGTTATTACTGTATGCTGTTCATGTTCCTGATATTAGTACATTGTTCTGTGCGCTATGCGTGGGACTTTGATGAGTTATCTGTGCACTGTACACAATAAATTTCATTTCATATGTGTGTGTGTGTTGTGTGCATATATACGTTGGGGCTGGTTTATAACATGGCTAGAATCTCAAGTACCTCTTGGTCAAAAGTTAAAGAAACCAATAAAATCCAATTCTAGTGGGAAGGAGAGTTTTTAAAAAATTTTTTTATTAATTCAGCCAAACTTGAAAGGACTAAAATTTAATGTCCACTTATTTGAATGACCATCGGAGACGAAGTGGCTAGAATAATTTTTAAGTTCCCATTCCTTTAGGGTCATCTGAGACAAGAAGTCTGAATATGAAATTATGGTTTATTTGGTGGGAGGTTTTATCCGGATATTAAACAGGGTAGAGGAGGGAGCTCGGCATTTATATCACTCCAGACTTAGCCAGAGTCAGTTTGAGTTCTGTTCAATGTCTAGACAGAGAGAGATCAATTAGAGATAGGTAGGTGATGATCAATATAGCAGTTTTGATATAGTGCTGAGAAGATGGACTTAGATATGCACTAGAGAACACATCACTGAGAGTAGAAGAAGTAGGTACTGAGGGAAACACCTCCTCGGGCTCCATTATGCAGTGTAGTTGAGAGTCTAAAAGCTGGGAGTGAAATAGAATGGGGAATAGTGCTAGAATGTTATAGTACTAGAGAAGTAGTTGCACTAAGTGTCATACACCCAACCTCTGGATCTTAAAAGTTTGTTTTTTATCTTGTTTTTTTTTTTATTGAATTTTCTTTTCTTTTGTGTCCTCATCTCATGCTTAGCTGTAGCTTTGATTGCACACAACAATGGGATCTAATGTTTGACGATCACATGGTATGACATACAATATGATGAATAGAGCCAGGAGTTCATCAGCCAAGTGGCAATATCATAGCAGACTGTGATAGCTGCATTTCTGCTTGAATTAATTCCGAATCGTCCTTAGTTGATTAAAACAATTTCACTCCTGCTATGAAAGTCCTTTGGCTCTAATATTTTTGGTCACATAGCGTTTATAGTTTTTATTTACACATCTCCTCCTGCTATGAAAGTCATTTGGCTCTAATATTTTTGGTCACATAGCGTTTATAGTTTTTATTTACACATCTCCCTCCTGCTATGAAAGTCCTTTGGCTCTAATATTTTTGGTCACATAGCGTTTATAGTTTTTATTTACACATCTCCCTCCTGCTATGAAAGTCCTTTGGCTCTAATATTTTTGGTCACATAGCGTTTATAGTTTTTATTTACACATCTCCCTCCTGCTATGAAAGTCTTTGGCTCTAATATTTTTGTCACATAGCGTTTATAGTTTTTATTTACACATCTCCCTCCTGCTATGAAAGTCCTTTGGTCTAATATTTTTGGTCACATAGCGTTTATAGTTTTTATTTACACATCTCCCTCCTGCTATGAAAGTCCTTTGGCTCTAATATTTTTGGTCACATAGCGTTTATAGTTTTTATTTACACATCTCCATCCCACAATAGATTACAGAATCAAGTTCTCAGGTACGGGATTTTCATTCTTTAGTTTTTCTATAGTTGGTATCATTATTTTAACCAGTGAACTGCCATTTTAGCTTGAGTGGGGAATCAGTACTAATTATTACTATTACATATATATACAGGGTGTGGCATAAGTAACGCCTTTTGTTTAATTTAATTAATTAAAACTAATTTAATTAATTAATTTAATCAAACAAAAGGTGTTACTTATGCTGCACCCTGTATATATATATTTAAAAAAAAATTATTTTCCATTATCAGATTTTTAATTTTGTAAATAAAGTTTCAATAATTCTCTCCCCCCTCCAGTGTGTACATATTGGTTCAGCTTTGGATCTCATGTAGTGACTGATGTGTTTTGGTGCCTGTAGTTTGAAGGCATTTTGGATTCATCTGAAGTTACTAATAGGATAGTGGAATCCAATTCTTCCCACTCTTTGGTCATGTTGTTGTATAGCCCTCTTTACCGGCACTATATAGGTATATGTTATATATCTTTCTTACGTCTTACTCTGGTCGTCTATTCTTCTGGCCGGCTTTGCTTCTTCTATCGTCTATCTTCTATCTTGGTCTGGTATATCTTCTAAGGTCTCGTCTGTTCTTCTATTGAGGATTCCGTGTCTAGTTTCTGTTGGTAGGGATTTCTTGTTATCAGAAGCCCTGTGTCATTGTTAGCTTTTAGTAATAACCACAAGACTTCGATTTACGATGATGTTACTTTATTCGTAGACCCCCAGACCAGACAACTGCGCAGTGAGACTCACATCTTGCTAGCTTCACTTCTAACTTCAACTAACTGAGTTGCTTACCCTTCAACCGGAAGGGGGCTTTCTATCGGGGTTCCGTTTCTCACGGTCTATCCCCAGAAAGCAAGGTCAGAGTGAGGTCAAACGCTGTCACTCACTCTCAAGGCATCAGCTGTACTGATCGCCATAATGATTTCTACACTATTGTCATAATCATTAGGTATCTAATGATTATGTAACAATGTGTCACATTTTTAATTTTTACAATAAATACCTTATGTTCCCTTTTTGTTAATAGTACACAATCATTCTGCATTTTGATTCAGTTAGTATTACTACATTACAGGCAGTGCATGTTTAAATATTAAAGATTCAAAAGGCAAAATTTAAATCAAATGCTTTTTTCAAAAAATTGTTTTGTAATTTAGAATGAATTGTTAATTTTTTTTTGAGGACTAAAAAAAAAAAAAAAAAAAAAAATCATTAAAATCAATAGTATCTTTTTTAAATGTAAACCAAAAAATTGAAAGACGAAAAAATTAACATATACAAACAAAATAACAAAAATTAAATAAAAACACCTCAGCAAAAATGCACCCGTGATAAGTCACCCCTCCCCCAGTTAGTATTACCACATAACTGGCGGTATATGTTAAAATATCACAGATTCCATTGGAGAAATTTGAATTTAATACCTTTTCGAAAATTTTATGTAATTTAGTATTAATTGTAAAAAGAAAATTTAATTTTTTGCAGAACTAAAAAATAAATCATGAAAATGTGCGAAACCAAATTTTTTTGTTTGCTTTCCTAAAACTATCTTAAATGTAAACAAAATAAAATAAATTGTAATAAGAAATATCTTATATTCTAAATTCATAGTTTCTTTTTATTTTACATTGATGTGACAAGCCGATTGATTGGAGGGGACTCTCCGCCTGCCCATCTAGCCAAGTAACAGTCAAAGTGGAGTGTTGCATGTCATGGTAATAAATAAAAGATGTTAGATAAATACATTTATCACTGTACCGCAACTGGCAACCCATTCACCATGGATAGGATTTGACTTAAGGATGCAAGTATGGGACATCCAGCGAGGATTGAACTCGCTATTCAGTAGTTAAGGATCAAACCAAGTGTTACTTTTTTTTTTTTTTATAAAAATGAACAAAGAAAAACACTGTTTTAGATATAAAAGAAAAAAAAGAAAATTTAACAAGAACAATTTCAAATTTTTAATTCTTAGCTTCGTTTATTGTTACATTTTAATAGAATAAAAAAGGAGAATGAATTAAACTAATACATTTACTATTATTGTAACTCAACAGGCAAGGAATAACTAGCCTTAGGAAAAATACAATTGTTTCAAATCACTCACAAGTTAAGGGTTACATTTTTTAAATATTTTAAATGTAGGTATTTACCTAACCTGTTCATCACGAGTAGGATGTGACATAAGGTCGCAAGTATGGGGAACTCGTTATTCAATAGTAATGGATCTATGAGAGTAGCATGCTAACCATTACACCACAATGTGATTCCTTCTTTATTTACCCAAACCTGTTTATCACGTTAGGATGTGACCTAAGTACGTAAATATGTAGCATCCAGCAAGGATTGAACTCGTTATTCAGTAGTAATGAATATAAAAGATGACCTTGCTAACCCTTAGACAATGATAGGACATCCTTTTCTTTACCTAAACTGTTCTTCACAGGGTGGATATGAGACAAGTTCACAAGTGAATCTAGCGAGAATTGATCTCATTATTCAATAGTAATGGATATGTGAGACTAACTTGCAAACCATTACACTACAATGGGATGCCTTTAATATTAAAAATTTAAACAACAAAAAGAGACTATTCCATCTAATAAACAAAAATTATAATATGAATTCTTAGCTTTGTTTGTTGTTAAATATTTAATAAACAAATAATTTTCATTTGAATGAATAAGCAAAATTTTCCTCCAACAAATAAAGATATGTTCATTGGTTGGTTAGATTTTTCAGCGTCTTAACCCTTGGGTTAATTTATGAAAGTCAGGTTTGTTTTATTCATTATTATTGGGCATTTAAATTTTTTAAACTCATTTTTTAAATCTATTTAACCCATTGATGGGACCTTAACAGGTACTACCACTCTGGGTCAAAGTGGACCTGGGAGTAATGGCAATGAAGAGATACTCCACACTCCCCAGAATTGGAACCTTACCACTATATGCAATTTAACATTATACTCAGGACACTAAGACTTTCAGCCATTTCCTTTTACTACATATATGATAAAAAGGGATGGAGGTTTGCCATAAGAGCAGTAGTGACAATCATATAGGTGCTAGGGCTTGACATGACAAGTCGATTGATTGGGGGGGGGGGGCTCTCCTCCTGCTCGTCTAGCCCAAGTAACAAAGTGGAGTGTTGCATGTCATGGACTGCTCAGTCACCAGGATTCCATCCATAAGCATCATGGGTCACCATCCATGGCCTAGGGATGGCCCCATTGGAAGGAAGCCTTACTCTTCAGCAGAAGTATAGTCAATGTATTCTACAGCCCCAGCCGACAGAGTTAAATAAATAAGGACATGCTTAATATTTAGCTCCTTTTAATTGTTACTTTTTTTAGGGATCAAAAAGAAAATAAACAAATATTTTTCATTACTTTATCTCAGTAAGCAATTAAGAACTGAATTAAAGTTTTTGTCATATGTACAAAATTTTTTTTAGAAAATAAAAATTGTTTCAAAACACTCACAAGTTTACAATTACATTTTTGAAAATAATATCTTAAATGTTAACTAAAAAAAACTTTTCCCAAAATAAACATGGTAATATATAATTTCTCTGTGATTTTTTAAAAATTTGATGAATTATTTTCCTCTTATTCTCTCTCTTACTCCTGTTCTCTCCTTTCTAACACACTCCCTGATGTTTGTAAAACATTTTTAGTCCAGTCATGGACTGAATTCTTTTGCTAGTTATATATATATATATATATATATATATATATATATATATATATATATATATATATATGCGCGTGCATGCATACACATTAATTATAGTCAAGGGAAAAAAGCACTCCAGAATACTATCTCTTATTACAATAAAACACAGCCATAAGCAGGAATGCACATGCATACACACACACACAGAAAAACAACAAGACAGGAGAACAACAACTACAATTACACATAAAACAAATAAAAACAAAGGCCTACCAATTAAATTAAAGACAGTGGAACAACAAGACTACACACACATGCCTGTAAACAATATAAATACAAACACACAAACCAATAAAAACAATTTATAATTTTATAAAAAAAAAAAAAAAAAAAAAAACCAGACATAGATGTACAAAGAACTATCTCTGATAAATCAAAAGAAATCATAACCACTCCAACTGATTATAGGAATGGACAAGAAAGAGGGATATATATATATATATATATATATATATCATAAAGGTACACTGTAATAACCTACTCGAGTTTCTCCATAAGGATCTTGAGGGTTAAATCCACTGGATTAATCAAGATATTGATTAATTGCAGTCGATTTCACATGTGTATTTTTTCGTGATAAACGGTTGATTATAGGTCCGCAGTCGAAGAACGCTGATTTAAAATTCAAAATTCAAAAACAGCGGAAGTTGCATTTTTTTTCAAAGGATCAAAATATAAACATTGTTAGAAATCCGCTTTCTGCTATTTTTTACGACAATGATGAGGATTGTCTATATCATTATAGTGATTAAACGTGGTTTTATTAATATTAATATATTAATAAATATTATAATATTTGTGTAATATATATATATATATATATATATATATATATATACACAGAATCAGAAAGTGGTTAAACGAACCCTGAAGAAGATACAAGAAACTCTGAAAATGTGTAGCTGTAGAAAATAAAATAAAAGTTTTTTGAAAAACAAAATTCATTTTGTGGACCTTCTTTTTATAAAATATTAAATTTTCTCACATTGGACCTATAACAACACACACACATATATATAATGACTGTCACTTCTTTACAAAAGAAGAATATATATTATATACCCATGGGAACAAATGTGGCTCCATCAGGCCAACTTCACCCTTGCAACCCCTGCAACACATGGGACAAGCAAAAGAACTGTCTTTGGAATTGACATTAACTCTGTGCACTCTGATATGGCTTTTCAGACCTGTTGCAGTCCCATATACTTTGACACAAATTACATGTAGGTTACTGAGGAAGAACATGTAAAATCTGTGTGTGTGTGTGTGTGTGTCTAGTAAAGCAAAACTTTTCTCATTCCCCAATGATACCTGCATTGGAAAAATATTGTCTAAAAACGTTTGACTTCAGGTTACTCTTACCATGCTTTTAACCAGGGCAATTAATCGTGATAGAAAAATTCTCAGCATGTTTTTTGTTAATGAGTTAACTTCAATAATGTAAATATAAATTGGTATTTTCAATGAAATATAAAGGAAGAAAAGAAAAAAAGATTTTGATATGAATTAACAAAAATGTTAGAGAACAAACTCCAGTAATATGAAAAACAATTTTAAATATTCAAAGATGTTTTCAATGATTTCAAAATTACAGAAAATGAAACACTTCAACAAGGAAAAATAAAATCAATATCAATTTGTAAATATTCAACATTAGAAAATAATTGCTGTTATTTTTGTTAAAAATATGAATGATTATTGGAAAGCAAAAAAAATTACATTAATTATTAATTCAATTGATTTCTTATTGTTAGCAAAATTCTTTTACAGGGGTGGGTGGGGGATTTTTAATGAAAATTTCTTTTGTAAACACGTTGTTCTTTTTTCAATTACATGAAATTATTTTCTGGTTGGAAAATGTTTTTTTAAGAGAGTTTTATAATTTGCTTGAAGCATTGTGTATATATTGGTTACGAGGTTGATTTAGAAGGCTATCACAATGCAGGTGTAAAGAAAAAAAAAAAAAAAAAATACGGTAACAATGGTGTTGTGTGTTAACCTGTATTTTATTCTTGAATTTTCGAGATAAAATCTCTTTTTCAAACGATCACTGGAACTGAAGTAGTCTAGTTATGGCATTTCTTTTTAAATTAATTTTTTTTTTTAAAATGATGGTATTTTTTTATATAACTGTATTCTCGTGTTGCATGTTTACGTGAATGCGGTTTTTGTTTGTTTGTACATGTGCGTATGTTGTCATGTGCGTATCCATGAAAATGCATGTTGGCTGTGACGTTAAGACTGTATCCTAGCGTGGGATTGCACGTATGTATGTGCGTATGAAAGTTTTTTTTTTTTTTTTTTTGTATGCAAAAGCCAAGAAGTACTACATTAGTAAATATTGAAATAGTTCATTTGTTGTTTAAAGCCAATATATTATACAGCATCATTGTTTTTGAATTTGAAGAAGTTTCAAGAGAAACACACAGAATGTCAACATTCAAAATTAATCAAAATCGCCAAATTGATAATTAGCCATGTTGGCTTGATCAGACCAAGCGGCATAGTTAGAACCATCCATTTCTCCTGCATGGGTATTCCCACATCTAATGCATGGTTCATTCCTCCAATAGCCGAACCACACTCTGGACACACAGCACGTTCCATTGCCCCTCCACATTCACCAATCACATAGAAATGACCTGAAAAACACACAAGAAAGCCGGTTAAAACAACATAGGAAAGACAAAAACCAAAAAAATAATTACTTTTCTGATGGAAAGGGGGTCATTTGCAATGGAATAAGGATAGACATGGAACTTCAGGTTTGTTTTAAACACGTTTTAACTTTTAAATGCTTTTCAAGCAAATAAAACAAACCACCAATTGGATATTGCTAAAATAATAGTTTATAAAAAAAACTCCCAATTAACATCTGATGATTTGTATTAGAAATGGTCTTTTATAGAAATGATATTCAATTTTGTATAGTCTTCAGAGACTGAAATGCCAATACAACATTTAAAGTAAAAGTAATGTAAATAAATGATTTGGATTTTATTATAACAAAATTCCTTTGACAATGAAACAACAGTGATGAAAACCTAATAAGATAATGATTCATTGGATTTTATTAACAATATAATGCAAAGTATCATTATATAATGTAAGAAATGAAAATTTACCTTTTGGACATTTATACCAATGGCCAGGAGGAAGATCCAATGCTTTGACAATTTCCAGTCTTTCTTCTTCTGAAATAGTAAATTTTCCTGAAATTTCTTCTTGTATTTTTGCCACTTCATCTTGAACTTCTGAATAATCTTTAAATGCCAACAATTGCAGACACCGTTCGATCAATTGTTTGGTGGTTTTATCAGAACAGGCCACGGCTTTTTTTTTCACCTCACAAAATTGAAGAATCTTTCCAAGACGTTCCATTTCAATTTTGATTTCTTCCAACTGACTTTCGGTAAAGTTTGCTTTATGGTACAAAATCCACTGTGCTAAATCTTTACAATTCTTCTTTAAAGAATAATCATCTTCGGAAATGTCTTTTTTCATTAATTTACATAGAAATGAAAGATATGTAATTCGATGACTAAATGAAGACCAATAACCAATTGTTAAGTGATCCTTTTTTTGGGATTGGGACCATTCATCTGTAAGAGGATCTTGGTAATATTGCGGTAATGTTTCAAGATCTGTTTTAATTTCGAAAATCAGGTCCTTGATTATTTTTTGATCTCCAATTAATATTTCTTTAACCATATCAATATCCATTAATATTTTGTTGATGATTTGTCCATAACGCAAATTGCGTCTAATTGGAACTTTGCATCTTGGACAAAGTTTCAGCTGGATTTCCTCAGTTTTTTGGGACATCCAATGATCAAGGCCAGATTTTTCAAAAGTATGTCCACAATCTTCTAGTTCTACAAAGCATGCATCTTCTTCATCCTCTGTGCCAAAAAATACTTCTGTTAGTTCTTTTTCATTGCATACACGACACAAATGTGGGCACTTTTCACCACACAACCCAACACATGGGTGATTACAGGGTAGAATTTTCAAACAAGGTCTGTCACATTTGGGACGATCACAAGACTCGTGACAGTATTTGCTGCATTCATAATGTTTGCAGCGCCATTCACATGGCTCATTGCAAGGCACACAAATCTCTCCACACAATTTGTTGCATTTACTGTGAACGCATCTGTTCTCACAAGATTTCTGGCAAGGTGAACACACATTACATTGTTTGTTCATGCATATATGGCCACAGACTAACAATCTTGTACAACCATTAGAGCAAATCGAATGGATCCGTCGATTAGAACACTCACCACAAGTACCACTGCACAAATGTCCACAATCTAAACATTTTGAGCATTCTTTTGGACAGACAGCAAATTGCTTGGAACAAGAAGATTTCACAGAATGTTTACAAGGAAATGTTTGGTCAACATCAACCAAGCACTCAAAGCTACAAAAATCACCACAATATTTCATGCATCGATGCCCACATGGCAAATATTTTTCGCAGGCATTTTCACACTTAAATCTATTTGGGTTTTCAGAACAGGGCATCATTTGTTTATGATTGCAATTGGGTATAATTTTGGCAACCATTTTCATGCAAGGTGTACATTCCTCTGCACATATGTGAGTACATCTATGATTTTCTGCACAGCCAGGTGCTATTTTAGGGCATTTCTCCAAGCATTTGTATTCATCATGATCATCAATTGGATGACAGACACGCTTACATGTGTGCCCACATTTAAGACGGCTTTCACATGGCTTTAAACAACCTCCTTCAGGTGATTGTTCAAAATCAAATTTATTTCTTACTTGGATGCTCTGATTTGGGTGATTTTGGCAACAAATTGTCAATGCAACTCCAATCAAGTCGTCAGATTTAGCTATCTTCAAAATGTTGTTCCACAATTTGGTTTGCTGTGAAAAAACCTCAAAATTCCCAATCACATAAAAGCCCATTTTGGCTCTAGACAAAGCTACACACACTCGATTACTATGCTTTAAAAAGCCAATCGTATTGTTTGCATTATTTCTTACCAAAGAAAGTAAAATTATATCATTCTCTTCTCCTTGATAATTGTCAACCACTCTTAGTCGTACACCTTTAAAAATTATATGTTTCATCAGATTTTTCAGTTGGAAGAGCTGAGCCGTGTAGGTTGTCAGAATGGTGATTTGAGATTGACTGTATCCTTGTTTTAGAAGATACTTACACAGTTCTACAATGAAAGATGCCTCGTGAGGATTGCAATAACTTATAGCCTCGTTATTTGTCACCTCAAGTTCATTATGTTGAATGAAATATACATTGGTAGCAACTCCCTTGATGTTTTCGTATTTTTTTACAGATTGATGGTCATGCAATTCTGAATAAATTGGATTCAGCAGTTGAGAAATCTCTGGTCGCATACGATGCTGATGGGAGAGACATTTTACATGACACTTGTTAAAAACCATTCGTTCAAACAAGGAAACTTCCAAGTTGTAATTACGAGCCAATTCATAGACATTTACATTTGGACGAAGTTGCTTATGATCCCCAATGAGGATCAATTGTTCACACATTGGATTCAAGGCTGTGACAACATGAGCTTCCAAGATTTCTGCTGCTTCCTCTACAATTATGATTTTCGGATGAATTTCTTGCAGTAAGGAATGGTACTTGGCAGCTGCTGTTGTAGTCATTCCAATAATGAGAGAATTCTTCATAATTTCACCATCCTCGTGCTGTTGAAGTTCTTTATAGACTTGCGATACACGATTATATTCTACTTCCTTTTGCACAATTTCATCTCTCACTTGCTGACAATATGAAGCAATCCAACGTCTATAAAGTTCCCATCGTTTTTTTTTATTCATAAACCACAAGTCATGGTAACGAATTTGGTCAATTTCATCATCTTTCATTTGTGTATCAGCATACAAGTCTTTTTTCAACTGGTTTTTCAATCTCTTCCTTTCCTTTTTAGTTCTTTGAAAACCATCTGGAGTAAACTGTTTTATTCTATCAAGGTCTTTAATATTCAGTGCTATTAATTCATCATTAATTTCCACTTTAGAAAATTCTTCATCAATGCTCTCATCCTCCATCATACGCTCGTGCTGAATGAAATCTGTCTCTGTATACATATCAACGTTATCTTCCTCAGCTGAAAGTTCTGCCTCTTCTTCCTCCTCGTCTACATTTGGGTTGTCCAAAATGTCAATATTTCCGTAGCCTAGCCATTGTGTCATCACAGATATCTTGCCGTTGGTTTTACAATCAAAATTCACCTGGAAGTTTTCCACCAACCAATCATAAAATTGTTCCATATGATCTTGAAGTACATCCTCATGTAAAATTCCTTGTTTAGTTTGTTTGATTTTACTTGCCATTTGATCAATTTCAGATTTTAGTTTATTTTGCTCTTCTTTTGTCATATATTTATTCTTCATAAAATCATTGGTAAAAAATTTGCACTTTTTGTAAGTATCTTTTACGTTCTTTAACAAATATTTATAGAGAACTTCACTGTTACTTCTTCCCCCTACACGAAGAATACCTCCTTCCAAAAAGCTAGCTATTCCTTCTAAAAACTTATCCAACGCTTGGTTCGTGTAACAAACAATCAACATGGGACTTTTACTGTTATTTCGCCATAGGTTACTGTTAGAACAGAGAGCTTTGACTATTTTCAGGCCGATGTAGGTTTTCCCAGTGCCAGGTGGTCCTTGGGTTAGGGAGAATTCTTTTGTCAGGGCATTTTGTAGTGCCTGATGCTGAGAGTCATTTAATTTTAAAGTTTCTGCATCCGGCCAAGCATCCTCCAAAATGTTTAGAGAAACTTTAGTTTTTATATTTTCTTTGATTTTTACAATGTTCTCGTTAGAATCAAAAACTAAATGACAATCTTCAGTAAGGCATGTAAGATCCATTTGTAGATGAGTCTGTTGAGTGAGATAATTTGGTGCTTTCACTTCAGACTTACCATAAATTATATAGTCTTGAAATGGTATATCATCTTCTCTTATTTCTTTTAAAGCTGTTAGAATAGGACGGTAAGCTTCAAAATACGCTTTTGTTTCAGCCATAATAAAAGTTTTAGATGAGATGCGTGCAATATCTTCACAACTGGAAAAGAATAACAAGTCCACTAATCCTTCTTTTAATTCATTTGTCTTTCTATCTATGACCGTGGCAAAATGAACGGTCTGGAAATCATCCGACGTAAGACAAACAAGTGAACCGTAGATAAGTCGTTTACTTACCTCCCAATTAACTCGTAACTTTGATACATTAAATGAAACTTTATGGGAAATGCCATTCAATGTGCATGACGAGTACAAAATTTGCACCTTATGGTAAATGCGTAGATCATCTATTTGTTGGTGTTTCTGTTCATTTTCCAATGAAAGGTATAATTTGATGCCATCTCTTAAAGGACCAAAAAAGTCCTCTCTCATCAGACGGAACTGAACATCCAAATAATGGTCAACATTCTCATAAGCACCTTTCACTTTATTCTTTCGTAGAAATATTGGTTCTTCTGAGTGAATAGTCTCAGCAGTTGGCACAATTTCAAGATCACGAAAGTCTTCAGGGGGATTTTCAGTCAAAGAAGAAACCTCCTGTTCTGGTTCTTTATTTCTTTTTTTCTTGCAAAATGATTGTTGCAATAAACGTTGAAGTTCTTTGTATTTCTCTAAAAGGTTTTCTGTATTTTCATTGCTGATCTGATCAGGATCCTCTAAGATTACACTGATGACACCAATAATTTGAAGAGTGTTTACAGATTCACTTGGGTTCTGAATCAGAATTTTCTTCAGGATAAATATAAGATTCAACACGAATTCCTCATGATCTTTGAAATTACCAATGTCTAAAAGTGTCTGAGATATATTCACCGGCAACTTTGAATGTAATAATATTGAAAGAATTTGGTTATTTTTTTCTTTTAAGGAAAAATTTTGCATACATTTTTTAAGAACTCTGAAAAATAGTTCTGCCAAGCCATAATGCATTGGCTGGTTGATAAATTTCCTAAATTCATCCAAATTAGAACTGAGACTTAAGGTAATTTCATTTGGATCCTGATGAAGCAAATCTCGTAACTTGTGGGCTGTTAACTCATTACCATTTCTGCGCCGATTACCATGTCGACCTGCAAAATGCTGTGGCTGGAGGATTCTTCAAAAAATAAATAAAATTGACAAGTTTTAAAAAAGATATTTAATTAAAAAAATATTAAAGAATTTAATTTAAATTTATGACAGTCTAGTTCAATTTGATTCCCATAAGATGTTTTATTATGAGATCCTTGTGCCAGACTTGTTTACAAAATATTTATTCTATTTCAAACTGAAAGTAAACAAGTCTGTCCTGAAATTTGATATTAGATAGTGAAATGAATAAAACAGAAGAGAGAAATTGAGAATTTCACGTCAATAGATTATGGATTTCTTTCAGTCGTTTATATTTCTTGATTCTTTTATTTAAGAAATTGCTCCTGCTGATAACTTTTAACACCATGACACAAACAAAATCATTAGTATAACACAAAAATCTATAATAATCTGCATTTTGTGTTTTAAACAAAGTTAAATTTATGTCCTAATCAACAATCCTCTTTCAATATGTATTTGCACACTTAAAACAAATTATTCTTAACAGAAGATGGAGATTGAGAATTTCAATTTCATATTGTGGGATTTTTTCAGTCGTTTATATTTGATTCTTTATATATATATATATATATATAACACAATCTTTTTATACATTAAAGTAATAGTTAAGCATAGGAAATGGATGAAAAAAGTTAAAAGAAAATTTACCTTTCTTGGCGCTGACCTCTATTCATCTTGAAATGTTGATTTTAAATATCAAATATTCTGTGGAATAAGAAAGAAATACTCAATAACATTTTAATAAGAAAAAAGCCTTTTCTGTTTATTTCTCTTTATTTAGTCAAGACTTAGCCTAGTGATCAACTCTATAATCAATATTTAATATTCATTTTTACTCACAGATTAAGTCATGAGTTATTGATCTTGTGACCAGAGATTTTCTATAATAGACCAAAGGAGTACCTACTTTTCTCTTTATTTAGTCAAGACTTAGCCTAGTGATCAACTCTATAATCAATATTTAATATTCATTTTTACTCACAGATTAAGTCATGAGTTATTGATCTTGTGACCAGAGATTTTCTATAATAGACCAAAGGAGTACCTAACTTTTCTCTTTATTTAGTCAAGACTTAGCCTAGTGATCAACTCTATAATCAATATTTAATATTCATTTTTACTCACAGATTAAGTCATGAGTTATTGATCTTGTGACCAGAGATTTTCTATAATAGACCAAAGGAGTACCTACCGGGGATTGAAAAATGGATATTATCTATATAAGAATTCGAGAGAAAGATGGACTGGATATTTATTAAAATGATTCTAAGTAAACATTTTTGATATTAAAATTTGGTGGCAGAGTGTACTTATTCAGATTAAGAATAGAGAAACAAACAAAATAAAAATAGACAGTTGTTTTCACATTTAATTTTGATGTTTGTTTCTATACCAAGTTTCTACATAGAAGCAATTATTGCTTCTTGTGTTTAGAAAAAAAAAAGACAATTATGGAAAGAAAACGTTTATCCTTTAGCAGCCTCTATCTTAGAATCTAAGAGACAGAGAGTTGATGAAGCTTCTACAATTGGAACACAAGGAATTTGGTTATAATTATGGAGTGGAAAATATTCTGAAAATTTTGGATAAGCTTTATCTGAAGGATAAAACCCAGTTAGCATTTGAAGATCAGCCAATTGTCTCTCCACCCATGTTATTTGTATATAGATTTAAAGAAGGTCCTTCATAGAGATAGACACAATTTTACATTGAATTGAAAATCACCAGTCAGAATTAAAATAATAGACCATTCAGTAGCAATGACAAAAAAATAACAGGTCATAATCATAACATTAATTGATTGATCTTAATGGCATGTCAACTCATCTGGAGTTATTTTATGCCTAGAGGTTAGGAAACCATAGAATCATGTTCATTGTATGTTCATGTTCTTTGTGTAGTTAGTTCTTAAAGTTTTTTTTGTTTTTTGCATGTGGTCCTATTGAATAGGAATAAGTTTTAAACACATCTATATGAACCATATATATGACCCTAACAGGTACAACCATTCTGGGTCAGAGGAAATCTGGGAATAATGGCAATGAAGGGGTACTCCACACTCTTCAAATCTGTAAGACTGTAGCCTCACCATCAGATACAGTTTAGTGTCATACCCAGAACAGCCCTTTTGGGGAAAATTTTAACCCTCTGCAGGGAATACAATCAATATAAAAGTGTTGAGATGCTATAAAAAGACAAGCAACCAACCATTTTTTTTTTTTAGTTAGGTGCGTGACTCTCTCCTCTGGCATAGATTTCTCTAAACAAATGATAACTCCTGTAGTTTGCTAAATACTGAGCTTAAATAGCCAGCTCTCTGTAACTGCCTTCATCAATGTGGCTGTTGATTGGTCAAAGTCTGTGTTATGCAAATTATCAATTAGTGCCACCATTCTAACTATTCCTCTTCTCCAAATAGCCAATTCATCAAGGGTAGATAACTCAGTTATCCTAACAAGGTGGCTTATTTATTTTATTTGCCACTGTATATTCTAAGCAACAGGGCTTTATAACAATGATAAATGTGTTTAATTCTGGTTTGGTCTTTTTCTGACTAACTTCTAAGATTCATTAAACTTGGACTCTTGATGGGGGTAATAATGAGTTGGATTTATTAAATTCTTGGTTCAAGGCTGATTCAGTCATAGGCTCTGGATACAATTTCTGGGGTTCAAATCAGATTGTTTTTCTCTGTCTTTTCCATCAGAGGTAGATCATGAATAGCATTCCAAGTTGATTTTTTTTATTTATTTGAGGTTATTGTTATTTAATCACATTAGTTATATAGAGCTCTGTAAATGTAGTTCAAAACTGTTTGAATTATGCAAATATTCCCAGTGGTTCAAAAGTTATGAGAATTTAAAGCCCCAAGATTGGGAGTACAAAAGTTGACATGATTTTGTTCAAATATGTCAAATCACAGTCCAATTCAAAACAAGAAATTTAATAATTTATTCAACATTTCTTTATTTTTGGAGCAATTTTGAGAAAACTTAGAATTCCTATGTAAAATTATATCTTCTTTCTGATTCTGCACTCAAATTGTATGTTTCTCTAATCAGGAACGTAAGTAATCTCTGGGGGTCACAGTCAAGTTCGACGCAATGTTCTTCTAATTGACAGTCTTCAGTCTAAACACTCTCCCAGCAACAAAATGCTACTGCAGTTGTTCTCTTCTGGTCTGGGAGGGCAGGTCCTTAAATATACATCAATCCTCACCACATCCGGGCTCCTCACTCTGAATTGTCCATGCAGCACGTGCGACACTCGTCAGCACTGCAAGTACGCGTCAATCCTCACGGCGCGACTGTTTACATCCGGGTTACTCTGCACTGTGTTTTCATTAGTCAGGACTTTTCTGTTTGGCTTATGCCTGGTTTCTTTCACTATCACTTTTAGGTAGTCCCTATGTGATGTCATAATGAGAATTCATTTTTGTACATGGACAAATTAGGAAAAGAAAAAGTAAACACATATTTGTTTGGAGATATTTTGGGCAACTTTTGTTTATTTACTTTTTCTCTTTTTTCCCCTCTAATCTGTCCATGTGCAAAAATTTATTCCCATTATTTTGATATCTTGAAAATTTCACTTATCAGTGAGTTTAAAGTTCATTTCCAATTACTAGGGTGAATCAAAAGTTTTCCAATATTTTGCTAAGTGCTAGTCTGCAGTGTGTATATCACATTACTGAACCAGTTCATGCCATGGAAGATATCTGTCATAGTTGGTGTGCTATTACTTCATTCTGTGTGTGATTTGAAAGCCAGACTGATGAATGTATAAAGTAGTCTAATTAATGAGCCTTATGAGTTCACAATACAGTAACCAGAGGGTTCAAGAAATTTTGCTCAAGAACTACAATAATCAAGTAAGGGCAGGTATGCCTAAAACCATGGATTCTGTGTTTGTTTGAAGAAATTTATTATTTTATATTTACAAAATATGAAATAGGGGCAGACTATTTGAATAAAGATTTTTATATTGTGGAATAATAGCAATTTTCGGTTCAACGCCATTTTCAAATTTTGATTTTTTTTAAATATGTGAATTTAAAAACTACAAAATTGACTAAAGAATACTTCACCTTTGGAGTATGTAATGTTTTATATACTTTATTACATGTATTGAAAAAAAAAAAAATCTTGCTTTTTATAATATCTATGATAGAATTTTATTGTAAATAATTTTTAACATTCTAATTTTGATTTTCCCAACTTTTTTTTTTTTCAATAATATCAAGAGTTAAATTGTGAAGCATCAAGGAAATGCTAAATTAGTAATTTGTTTTTGCTTCAGAAAAAAGAAAAAACTTTTTCTCGTATGAGCCTCCATAAAAAAATTAGTCGGATTGAAATGTTCACATCAATATGCGATTTGTCAACAAAGATTAAGAATTTACGGGAATTTAATCTAAAATGCAAAAATATAGGTTTTATGTAACAGAAATTTGTTTTTTTCTTTTTTGTAACACATGAACTTGGAATTGTTCTTTATATTAAACATAAAATAAAAGGGTATATTCGTGGAGTCCCGTCCCGGCCTCCTACCTCAAAAACCGCTAGCCGGTGGCTGCTGAAAAAAAAAACACCAGCTACGATTGAAGGCTGTAGCCGAAGCGGTGTCACTTGAAAAAAAAACCCAAAAAAAAACTAGGTTTAGGGTTAGTTTAATGGGAAAATAAATAATTTGGGCTCTGTTTTTTCTGTTTTTACAGGGTGACCCAGAAAAAAAACAGAACCCACAAATTTTGTAATAAAACTGTTAATTTTTACTAGGGAGGGTAGGGTTAGGGTTAGGGTTTAGGTATAGAAGGTATCACCAAAAAGGTCACAAGATCAGTTTAGGCCATTTTGAATAAAACGGAAATAAATATTTCTGAACTTTGTTTATAAAAAATCTCGTAAAAAACAAAGATTGTACAGGGTTGTTACAAAGAAAAACAGTTAATTCAAAGATCAAATTATCCGATTGGGAAAAATTACATCGTTATCTTAAAAAATAAATAAACCTATCCATATTACATGCAAAAGGGTAATTTTTAGGTCGCAATTTAGACAGAAATAATTACATATTATTACCCACATATGGCTGGTTGTAACGGACATACTTTTTTTAGCCAAAATTTACTATTAAAATGAATAAAATCTTTAAAAACTTTAATATTAAAATGTACTATTAAAATGAATAAAAACTTGAAAAAATTTAATATTAAAATTTCACAGTGAAATTGACTTTTTTAAAAAATGTCTTCGGTTTTGGTATTAATTTTTAAAATTGAAAATGAAATGAAATGAAAATTTGAATATTTTTTCTAAGAGAAAAACTGATAAAATAATCAATATATACTTACTTTTTTATCCTCATAGGTCGAAAAAGTTGAAAAATAATTTTTTACGCTAAGAAAAACAAACAATAGTAACTGAGAAGCGTCTCGTCTCTTTGTATAAAAAACAAATATGTCAGTTTTGCTCTTCCATATATTCTAAGAATCACACATTACTATTCAACAATAAAAATTACAAATTCTTTTAAAAATATTAATATAGCGTGGATCGGGCCATTTTTTAGTTCACCGGAATTCTAAAATTCATATATTTAAATATCCGTGAAAAATTGGTTTTTTTCACGCAGAAAAAAAAAAATTTAATTTATTTCACGCAGAAAAAAAAAAAATTTAAGCACACAAAAAATTGAAAATCTCTTAAAAATTAATTTCTTAAAAAAAAATTTTTTTTGACAATTTAATAGAATATAGTACATACCAATTAAAAAAGCAAAAAAAGTTTTCAAATAATAATATTATGACATTTTTTTGCACTTTTTATTTCCAATTTCATTAATTTTCCCTAAAAAACTACTCTATTGTATGTTATACAATTTCTTTGATATAATTATTCAGACAGTTATTCTTATCTTTATAGAAAAAAAGTAAAAAAGTTTTCTGATGGTTCATTTTTTTATCTCATAAAATAAAATGGTGTGTGTGTGTGTGGGGGGGATAGACCTCGCAAAAAACTATTTCCGCTAATATATTTTAGGAAAAAAACTATTTTAGATATATTCACATCCAAAGGTAAACATTTATGGAAATTTTTGTGAAAATCAGACTATTAATTGAAATTTCATAGAATCTAAAAATAAAAAAACTCTTATCGTAACTTGTTTTTAGCTATGTTAAATGTCAGTTGATTTAACAGTGCAAAAATGAAAACATTGTTTTTCAATCATAATTTTCATTATTTCCGTAAGCTGAACATTTTTTTTTTTTTTTTAAATCATCAGGAGTTTGTTTTTCTTTCGAATGGAAAAATTTTTTTCAAGAAAATATTAATTTTTCTGCAAGTTTCATTGTGTTAAATATAGGAGGGGGGGGGGGTAAATTTCACAGGGGAAAATTGGTGGTACCTAAGGTATAGGGTTTAGGGTAGGATTTTCGGGAATAACGCCCTAAGTTGTTTTTTCCAAGTGACACTGCTTCGGCTACGGACTTCAATCGTAGCTGGGGGGGGGGGGTTCAGCAGCCACCGGCTAGTGGTTGTTGAGGCAGGAGGCCGGAACGGAACTCCGCGAAGAGTACCAGAGTGCTTTTTGAGTATACCTAGTTTTAGGAAACTAAAACATTTTCACGGGATCCAATCAATTGAACATTAAGATAAATCATTATCAAACACTAACTACCAATGACATTTTTCGCATGTATTACTGACGATAAAATACGCAATAACATTAATTTAGAATTTTCTATTAAAAATATTTTCGACAAAAGATTTTTACGTTTTTTTTAAATTTAAAAAAATTTTTTTTTTTTTATGGCGGGACAATCTGTCTTTATTTGTGCCACGATCTGTGTTTATGTCCATAAGGACGTCCAATTTGACATGTACAATTTACCCCTCCTATATTTAACATAATGAAACTTGAATAAAGGTTAATATTATCTTCAACATTTTTGGACCATTCAAAAGAAGCAACATTTAAAAAAAACTCCTGATGATTTTTAAAATTTCTTTTCTCCAGTTTATGCTGTAATTTATGAGGAAGTGCGTCCCGATCTCCTGCCTCAAAAAATTGCTACCCGGTGACTATCAAAATAACGACCCCAGCTCGTCATAATTCTTGTTTATTTATCGTAATTCTTGTTTAGATATGAAGATGGATATATAGTTTGGAATAGACTGAGATAGATATAAACAAATGGAGATAGATAGATAGATATTTTCGACAAGTAAATGTATTAGGGGGGGGTCGCTTCTTTTTATTGTCGTAATTCTTGTTTATTTAAACTAAAAACAAGACATTAAACAAACATGAAAAAAAGAAAATTTTAGTATTTAAAGTAATATAGATAAATTTGAACAAATTGAGATAGCTAAATATGAAGATGGATAGTCACCGGGTAGCAATTTTTGAGGCAGGAGACCGGACGCACTTCCTCATAAATTACAGTTTATGCAAATAATGAAAATTTTGAGCGAAAACAATGTTTACATTTATGCACCATGAAATCAATTGAAATTAACGTAACCAAAACAAGTTATGACTACTGGATTTATACATGATTTACTTTATTAAAAAAAAAAGAAAAAAACAACATGAATTATGAATTCTGCTAAAAATGCCATTAGATTATTCTTTGTCAAATTTTTACTTGCTTTTTTAAGTGAATTTCCAAGAAAAAATTTTTTTTTCAAAGAAATCTTCTGATATAATTATTCAGACTCTTATCTTTAGTTACCACCAATTTTACCCTGTGAAATTTACCCCCCCCCCCATATTTAACACTATGGAACTTGCAGAAAAATTAATATTTTCTTGAAATTTTTTTTCCATTTGAAAGAAAAACATTAAATAAACTCCTGATGATTTTTAAAAAAAAATTTTCAGCTTACGGAAATAATGAAATTATGATTGAAAAACAATGTTTTCATTTTTGCACTGTTAAATCAACTGAAATTTAACGTAGCTAAAAACAAGTTACGATAAGAGTTTTTCTTTTTTAAATTCTATGAAAAATCAATTAATTATCTGATTTTCACGAAAATTTCCGTAAATGTTTACCATTGGATGTAAATACATCTGAAATAGTTTTTTTCTAAAATATATTAAGGGAATATTTTTTACGAGGTCTATCACCCCCTCCCCTATTTTATTTTATGAGATAAAAAAATGACGCGTCAGAAAAATTTTGTACTTTTTTTCTATAAAGATAAGAGTCTGAATAACTATATCAATGAAATTGTATGAATGTATGAGGTGTAGTTTTTTTTTTAGAAAAAATTAATGAAATCAGAAAAAGTGCAAAAAAAAGGTCATAATATTAATATTTGAAAACTTTTTTTTGCTTTTTTAATTGGTATGCACTATATTCTATTAAATTGTCAAAAAAAAAAATTTTTAAGAAATTAATTTTTAAGAGATTTTCAATCTTTTTGTGTGCTTAAATATTTTTATTTTCTGCGTGAAATAAATTAAATATTTCTTTTTTCTGTGTCAAAAAATCGAATTTTTCACGGATATTTAAAAATATGAATTTTAGAATCCAGGTGAACTAAAAGTTGGTCCGATCCGAGCTCGATTAATATTTTTAAAAGAATTTGTAATTTTTATTGTTGAATAGTAATGTGTGATTCTTAGAATATACGGAAGAGCAAAACGGACATATTTGTTTTGTTTTATACAAAGAGACGAGACGCTTCTCAGTAACCAAAGTTTGTTTTCTTAGCGTAAAAAATTATTTTATTTAACTTTTTCGACCAATTAGAATAAAAAGTATATATTGATTATTTTATCAGTTTTTCTCTTAGAAAAATATTAAAATCTTCATTTTATTTTCGATTTAAAAAATAATTACTAAAACCGAAGACATTTTTTTTAAGTCAATTTCACTGCAAAATTTTAATATTAAATTTTTTCAAGTTTTTATTCATTTTAATAGTAAATTTTAATATTAAAGTTTTTAAAGATTTTATTCATTTTAATAGTAAATTTTGGCTAAAAAAGTGTGTCCGTTACACCCAACCGTACATAGACGTATAACCGTAAGAGGGTAATAATATGTATTTATTTCTGTCTAAATTGTGGCCTGAAAATTACCCTTTCGCATGTAATACGGATAGGTTTGTTTATTTTTTTAAGATAACGATGTAATTTTTCCCAATCGGATAATTTGATCTTTGAATTAACTATTTTTCTTTGTAACAACCCTGTAGGATCTTTAATTGTTTTTTACGAGATTTTGATAAACAAAGTTCAGAAATATTTATTTACGTTTTATTCAAGATGGCCATAAACTGATCATGTGGCCCATTTAGAGGTACCTACAATTCAATTAGACAAAAGTTTGACCTTAAATAATAGATTTGAATAATTTTAATTCGTTTTTTAAAAAACAGTAGCAGACGATTTGGGGGTATATTTACATTGTAAACAAAAACCACTGACTCAAACGTTGCTTTTGTAATTTTATCATTATAACTTACCAAACAAAAAGGTATTATTAGTAATATTATGTTAAAAGTTCTGAAGTTTGTTGTTTTTAATTTTATTTATTTTTTAATTCTTTAATTATTATTTAGACAATTTTTAAAAAATGTAAAACAACTTTTTATTTATTTATCGCTCGAAACGAAGTATATAAGTTTTATATACTTCGTTTCGGGCGATTCGTTTCTTATTTTCTTAATGTTGTAAATGTAAAACAATTGTGTTTATTTTTATTAAAACGTTTTTAGTCAATTAAAAATCAGAAAAAGAAAAAGGAATTATTTCATATTAATAATTTTGTTTTAGTCTAAATACAACGTATACTTGAAAAGAAAGAAGAAAATTATTTTTAATACTGTAGTTAATATAAAATTTATATTTTTGACTTCTTTCGTATTTTTAGAATTTATTTTGACAGTTTGAACAACTGTCAAAACAGTTGTCAGTAGATTTTTTTGTTTTCGAAAAATAATTGTTGATGATAAAATAACTTAATTTCTAATGTTTAAAAAAACCCAAAACATTCATGATAAATATTGTCTTACCTGAATTACAATTTCAATTTCTTTCTGTTTGTGTTTTGAGTCGACTAAAAAAATAATAACCCCATCACAAGAGAAGACGACTTTAGTTACTTGAAGTCTTCACTGGTTGTAGATTATGAGTGACCAAAATGACACATTTATATATGAGTAAAAATAAAAAAGCAGTTAATTCCACGAATTTTGTTTCAGTTTTACGAAACTGAAACATTTTCTCGGAATTCAAACAATTTAACATTTAAAAGAAATCATTTTCATAGGGAGATAACTCTCAATGACATTTTCTGTGTTTATTACTGACTGACGATGTAATGATTAATTAATTCATACTACCATCATGGCAATGTTAAGCACTCAAACCCTTTTAAAGTTGAAGAAATATTATTTATTAGTTCTTACCATTTCATATGTTACAAATTATGTTTGATGAACGGTAATTATTCTCATCGATATTTTTTAATTGTAAAAAATTGATGATAAAGACTAATTATCATCAGGGTTAAAAATTCAGTTTACACCGGTGACCTGTTTGCCAACTGACTTTTTCTACGAATTTGGGTATTTCCGAATTTCTTATAAAAAATTAAAAAAACTTAATGTGAAATTTTAAAACTTCCTTTGGCAAAGGTAAAGGGTTACGACCCATAGACAAAAAGTTTTTAATATTTTTTTCAAGAATTAAAAAAAACAAAAAAAAAACTATTGTTTAAGTACAGAATAACCCATAGGGACCTCCAAAATGCCGTGTCAAATTTACCTCCCCCCCTATATTTAACACAATGAAACTTGAATAAAGGTTAATATTGTCTTCAACATTTTTGGACCATTTAAAAGAAGAAAATTAAATAAACTCCTGATAATTTTTTTTAAAATTTCAGTTTACGGAAATAATGAAAATTATGAACGAAAACAATAGGTACGGCAAAATCAGCCTAAAATGCGTTTTTGACAAAATGACTTTAGCCCCCCCCCCCCACCTACAGAAAATAATTTACGAAAACTCAGGGAATTATCGGATTTTAATGAAATTTTCAGTGTTTATTTATCAATGAATGATCTTTATAATGCATTATTTATTTTATTTCAAAACTTTCTGATTTTTTTTCAGGTCACTTAATTTTGATCCCCTTACTTTGGGGGTGTAAAATATTGGCGAGTTAGTCCTTGATTGATACTAATTACAGTATAAATAATGAGATAAAAGACCGAAGTTATGAAGAGAAACAAAAAGGTTTTTTACGGTGGCTTTCTATGAGAAAATAAGTACCGAAAATTGAAAAATAAAATGTAAAAAAAAATAATAAATAATTAATTTTTGGAGATTTCTTTTTTTACTCATTTCGATAATTATATAATTGGTTATTATCTTATAAAAGAAAACATTATATATCGATATTTTTCGGCTTAAAAAAGGAGGGCGGTACATTTTCAATCGAGTTTTTCTTCAAAACTTATTACTTTATGTATCTAAAATAAGGTTTGCATTAAATAGATATTTATTTCTAGAATCTAAAAATATAACATTTTAAACTTAACATCAGACTTTTCACATTTTAAATGAATTTTATATATTAATTTTTCATAGCAAAATACTAAATTAAAGTTTTGAAATAAAATAACTGATGCATTATAAAATTCATTAATTGATGAATCAATACTGAACATTTCATTATAATCGGATAATTACCTGATATTTGGTAATTTTTTTGCAATCGTGAATGTTACATAAAAATTGAAACAAGCCAATAAAACACTTAAAAAGAACCAAAAATTGCGTCGGCGAACAAAATTGACCAAGACAAATCGTTTTAAATCTATTAAAATAAAATTGCTAATGTAATGATATTTTTCTTTTTTTTAATGATGGTCATTATGTTACTACTTATCGATTTAGACAAAGTTTGACCGTAAATAATAGATTTAATCATTTTTAATTCGCTTTTAAAACTCGTAGCAGACGACGTTAATGCCAGTCCCTAAAAAACAATGTTTACATTTTCGCACCATTAAATAAATCAATTGAAATTTAACGTAGCCAAAAACAAGTTATGACTACCGTTTTTTTAAATTTTTTAATTCTATGAAAAATCAACTAACAGTCAAATTTTCACGAAAATGTCGGTAATTACATACTTTTTGATGAAATTATGTTTGAAATAAGTTTTTCTTAAAATATATAGGGGGAAATATTTTTACGAGGTCTCCCCTCTATTTTATTTTATGAAATCTGAAAAAATAAACCGATAAAAAACGATTTTTATTTTTTTTCTATAGTCAGAATAATTATATCAGAAGATTGGTAATCCTTAACTTTTTCCTCGTAAATTCCTACCATAAAATAAACTGAACCCTTATTCTATGTACGTGTTTTTGCAATAAATGTTTTATTTTTATTGCACCCGTTATTTTACAATACTAAATATATTTTCTTTATTTGTTAAAGAATAAAGAATAAAGAAAATATATTTAGTATTGTAAAATAACGGGTGTAAGAAAAATAAAACATTTATTGCAAAAACACGAACATAAAATAAGGGTTTCAGTTTATTTTATGGTAGGAATTTACAAGGAAAAAGTTAAGGATTACCAGAAGAATTTTATAAATTTTTATACAGGATTTTTTTTTTAAAGAAACATGAATACAAAATTCTGCTAAGAAATGTCAATATTATGACATTTATGCTGAACCTGATGCTAGGATGGACTTTTGGCAAACAAGGCTTGCTCTTGAATTAATAGGTACCAACAATTTTCCCTCCCCACTATATTTAACACAATGAAATTTGCATAAAGGTTAATATTATCCTGAAAAGTTTTTGTCCATTCAAAAGAAGAACATTAAAAAACTCCTGATGATTTAAAAAAAATTTTTTCAGCTTTTCGGAAATAATGAAAATTATGAACAAAAATTATGAAACTAAAACAAAATTTGAACTCGAATAATCGATTTAATTCATTTTAATTCATTTCTAATATGAAAATGAGCGAACAAATTGGTAGTACCTAGTATATACCATAATCATTTTGACATGAACAGATAATCTAATAATGGACCCCCCTTCCCAAACTTTAGGCTGGGTAGGGATGGTCATTTTTCATGTGTAAGGGAGATAAATGTTATAAACATCATTCAAAAATGGTCTTGATTTTGGGGTGTAATAGGTAAGAATCTATGGAGGACCCTAAAGTAAAATTTTATCATGTATCTCACTGATCCATAAATTGGGGGTCTACAATAATAATTTTAGTGGTCAATGAAAACATGTTGCTTTTAGACATATCTATTTCTTTCTCTAATGCTTAACAGAATTTAGATTCTAAATGTCTATATTAAACAAGAGGACTTGGATAAGTCCACTTAGTTTTTGTTTTTATGACTAAGTTTCAAGCCATATAATTGATGAAAAGTAAAAACTTGGTTTAACACAAATGTTTTGCATTTCATAGATTTTCTAGCTCTGATCTTCCTTGAAGATGACAAAAACTACAAGTTGAATTGTTCCAGTCGCATTAAATTTAGTTTTGATTAGGAGAGTTGATAGAAAGAAAGATTGGTCACAAATGTTTTTGGTAATAGAGAAAACTAATTGATAATCAAACATAAAAATTTTGCAATTTATTATTTAAAATTGGTCTGAACAAATTTTAGCATTTAATCTGTATGTTATACTTTGAAATCAGGAAGAAAAGGGATTGTTATGGGTCAGGAATTAATTCAAATATAACTGACAAAATAGAACAAGTATATGTTGGCTTGCACAATACCCATAAAAAATGGCAGGATTATTTGTTTATGTACCAACGCTTGTCTCAATGATCAGAGTAACACCTATGAATCCCTGTGTTAAATTGATCTCTTGTCACATGTTTTCATGGAGAAGTTGTTAAGTACTGGATCAGAGTGAAGTATCTGTGTGCTCTGCCTATTATCAATGTGTCACTCCCAAGCACTTCTGACTAGGATCAGAGTGTAGTATCTGAACACTCTATGAAATATTATTATTGAGTTTTTCATACCTGCCGTAGTTGGTGGTTTACTGGAGGCTGAGTGACAGCAAGTCTCCTCAGGTCTACAGGACTCTTCTGAGTATTCTAGCCAATCTTAATGCTTTAGTTTAGATGGTCTTGATTCTCCTCTAATTTCACCGAAATTCTTTTCCAGACCTTTGAGGACTGTTCCAAGGGCACAATAATTAGCACAACATTTACCATCATGTTCCTCAGTTTTTCTCAGTTCTCTGGTAAAGTCAAGTATTTGTCTATCTTTTTGGTTTTTTTCACTTTAACTTGGTGGTCAGCCTGGACGGCAAAATCCACAAGATGACAGGTTTCTCTTCTTCTTGTTAATTAATACTAGGTCTTCTTCTTATTATTATTATTACTACTACTACTAATACTAATAATAATAATAATGTAGTTTTTTCTTTATAAATAAAGAGTGCTCAATATCAATGATAGAGCCTATATATCTAACTTAGGATTGCATAGACACAAAGTCAACTGTACTTGATGCGATCATCAGACCAACACTTGTCTCACAGTCTCTAGCACAGTCACAAAGATTCTAAATGTTTATATTAAACAAGAGGACTTGGATAAGTCCACTTAGTTTTTCTCAGTTCTCTGGTAAGTCCAAGTATTTGTCTTTTTGTTTTTTTCCACTTTAACTTGGTGGTCAGCCTGGACGCAAAATCCACAATTTCTCTTCTTCTTGTTAATTAATACTAGGTCTTCTTCTTCTTCTTCTTCTTCTTCTTCTTATTATTTTATTATTTATTATTATTATTATTATTATTATTATTATGCTACTATACTACTACTATTTAATAATATAATAATGTAGTTGTTTTCTTTTAAATAAAGAGTGCTCAATATCAATGATAGAGCCTATATATCTAACTTAGGATTGCATAGACACAGAGTCAACTGTACTTGATGCGATCAACAGACCAACACTTGTCTCACAGTCTCTAGCACAGTCACAAAGCATTATTTTATCAAAAACAAACAACACTTAACCGTAGATTTGTCCAATTAAACATAATTATCTGTTCAGTTGTCTTATTTTAACATTACAAAAACAATAAATTAAAGGAAATATTAGAAACATGGATGTTTTCCAAAGGATAATATAATTTTTTAACAGTAAAACTTTGATACTCTATTTATAACTGGTCTAAATCTTTCTTTATCGTATTTGTACATTGTACAAAACAAAATACACACTACACACCATTGTTTGTTATTTAATCATACATTATTGACAATTAGTAAAGTCAGTATAAAAATTAAAATTCTGTTAAGCATTAGAGAAAAAACATTTATTTCTTACAATAAAAACCTCTAAAGCAAAATGTTTTCATTGATCACATTTATTTACTATTGTGGACCCCCAATTTACTATTTTGCTTATGCGGGCCCTGTTGAGAATCATTGAATTAGATCCTCAAATATTTTTTTATATAAATACTAACAGAGATAATCAACATTTTTAAAGAAAATAATGTCCCTTATGCTTTGGAAAAAAATGTGAGGTTAATTTTTCCATCCTTGATGACATTTAGATTTATACTTGTGAGATTATCTCCCTTATCTGCCAAATAGTTTCTGCTGGTGACCACTGAATGGTGTTATCAAAGAAGTATATTTGAAGAGTGTGTGAAAGTTTAACTTTCTCTCTCTCTCTCTCTCTCTCTCTCTCTCTCTCTCTCTCTCTCTCTTGCAGCATGCCTTGCCACAAGACCAGATTCTTGTCATTTGAGACAAGGGACATTTTGTGTCCCCATCAACCTCATCTCATATTGAACATTACATCATAGAATAATACGCTTCTTAAAAATGTAAGTCTTTATTCTAAACTTCCATTTCTAGAATTATACATATGTATACTAAGGAGATTTCTTTATACACTTCTTTATAAACACTTTTTGTAGCTCATAACATTTTGTAATCATTCTAAATTTGCTTAGGCAATAAAATGTGTTGTTGTTAATCCAATGTGATGGCTCTCATATTTATTCTGTACAAGGAAATATTAAATGGACTACAAATTCTTATACATATTTATGGTCATACATAGAATAAATCAACACTGCTCTAGACACCTGAAGATGGTCAGAGAATGACCTTACCAAAATATAAAAAAGAATACATCTCTTTGTATTACTTAGAGTTTTTGGACTGTTATCCTAATCTTTATTGTTATATCCATAACATTTTTGGCTGTTGTGCTCTTCAGCCTTCTTCAGTTCACAAGTTCATCAAGAACACCTGAAGAAGGCTGAAGGGCATATCGGATAAAATGTTGTGTATATAACAATAAAGATGAGGACAACAGTCTGAAAAATCTAAGTAATACAAATTATCAAACCTCATCTCAAAAATTCAGACAAAGAATACATCTCTCTCTCTCAAAAAAATTAATGAAGAATGAATTCAAGTCAAATATCAATGTCTTTCTATTATTATTGGCTTAGAACAACATTTGGACCATATGATCTTAAGGCACCCCTTTTTGATCTCGATTAAGAAAGGACATGTTTTTAATTTACACCTTCAATATCCGGTTGTTTGTTAGGGGTTAGTTTTATAATTTTTAAAAAAAATTTAAAAATCGTCTGTTAAAACAACCGGATATTGACAGTGTAAATAAAAAACGTCCTTTCTTAATCGAGATCAAAAAGGGTGCCTTAAGGTAATATGGTCCCAACATTTTGTTTCAGGTTGTTGCTGCAAGCCTTTTGTCTTTTATAACTAACCCACAATGCAGCTGGGCAGAAGTTAGTAGATAATGTCATATTGTCATACTTGTGTGGGTTTTTGCTGCTTTGGGATCTCTTGTTGGTTGTGTCTGATGTAAACTCCAATTAGTAACTGAAGTCTGGCAAGATACTACATCTTCTGGTTGTTTCAGACTTTTTTTTGTCACTAGTACGTCATGATAGAGGTTTTCACCCTCCCTGCTCTAGCACTTTAGTCCCTTCTTTCAAGTTGGTTTCCCCATTTCTGTTATAGTAAAAACATCATGGAAAATATCACCTATGGAAACACTAGAATTATGTCCCTATCTAAACATTTGACACCCACTTTTTAGATAACTTTACCATAAAATCAGTTCAAAAATACGAGTTGATTTTGTTAATCTTTTAATTAACAAATTATGACACTAATGAAAGTGATAATTACATGTTCCTTGTGTTGATGAATGATAGTTGGTTAAGTATATTGTTTCCTTGTATGGTATAAATATTAGAACTATTCATGAAGTGATTACAAAGATATTTTATTGCCCGAGTAAACTGAAATTTACAATTGCACCTTCCTTGCTTTCACTTATACAAATTGGTCTATGTAGTCAAAGTGTTGTTTTTTTTCAGTTTCTGTGCTCAGCAAAGCAAAAGCTTAGAATCTGCCTTGACCAATGGAGACTATCGAATACAAACTTGCTAAATGATCTCTCACAACTGCCAATGGAAACTGTGATGGTTAGCATTATCTGAAAATAATTCTTTTCCGATGGTCCTCCTGCCAGTAATTATCAGTGGCACCCAGGGTGTGGGGCCTACCTGCCATATTGCAAATATGGCCACTTTCCTTGATGGACCAATGGATTCCATTCCTCTCAACATGGTTTTGTTTTTACTTTCTCATATTTATTAATTGTAAAACTTTATTGGTTCTCAAACAAAAGCTACATTGTTTCTATTTTTAGTAGTGGTGTTACTTGAAAGAAAACAACCAACTTGGGACATTAAATGTATTTTGGGGGGGAGGCTTCTCTTTGTTGTAATTCTTATTTATAGAAATTTCTTTTATTCATTTATGTTTAATGTCTTGTTTTTAGTTTAAATAAACAAGAATTATGACAAAAAAGAAGCGACCCCCCCCCAAATACATTTACTTGTCAATAATATCTATCTATTTCCATTTGTTCATATCTATCTCAGTCTATTCGAAACTATATATCCATCTTCATATCTAAACAAGAATTACGATAAACAAAAATTACTACAAAAGAGAAGCCCCCTCCCCCAAATACATTTAACGCTCTAAGTTGGTTTTCTTCTTTCAAGTAACACTGTAGCTGGGGTCGTTATTTTAATAGTCACCGAGTAGCAATTTATGAGGCAGGAGACCAGGACGCACTTCCTCATAAATTAACCTTTTATTCACTGCAGATTAAATTTGTTAAAAGAACAAACATAAAAGTTATGAAGTGGGTCATCTCCTAGGAGTGGAGTTGTATTAGCCATTTCCTCAATAACAACTGCTGCTTTAGCTAAACCACCCCTACCATTTCAAGTAAAGCCATTTTTTTTATTTTTTTTTTATTTATTTTTACTGATTTATGCATTAATTTTCCTGTCAGAAAATAAGTATTCCTATTGAAAGTGGAATTGTTAGCATTGACTATAAAAGAACTTTATGACAAGGCAGAACCAGACAAGGTAATTTATGAGGAAGTGCGTCCTGGTCTCCTGTCTCAGAAATTGCTACCGGTGATTAAGATAACGTCCCCAGCTATGTTCTCCCAGCTATGTTGTCTCGGTGGTGTTACTTGAAAGAAAAACAACCAACTTAGGGCGTTAAATGTATTTTAGAGTGGGGGGGGGGATTCTCTTTTGTCATAATTCTTATTTATTTTAGAAATTTATTCATGGAAATTTATCATAATTCTGGTTTAGATATGAAGATGGATATCTATCTACCTCAATTTGTTCATTTTTTACTTTGTTTATATATCTATCCACCCATCTCCAGTTGTTCATATCAAAAAAAGAGAAGCCCCCTCCCCTTCTAAAATACTTTTAACGCCCTAAGTTGGTTTTCTTTCAAGTAACACCGCCGAGGATGTTATTTTAATAGTCACCGGGTAGCAATTTCTGAGGCAGGAGAACGGGACGCACTTCCTCATAAATTACCCCAGACAAGATTAAAGAATCTTTCATATAACTGGGAGATGGTTTATATGGATCCTACTATTGATCTCTCGATCCTTGGCTAGCAAAATGTTCAATCACTGTCCCACCTGCCAATTAGCAGTAGACTTAGTATGTTTTATAGGCAAAGCAATTCACTAGTCTCTTGGATCAATGGACACCTTTAACACCAAATAAATATACAGATTATCAAAACAGTAAAGCAGGGAAGAAAGGGATAAAACAACAAGACGGAAAACTTCAGATATTTGATAAATTTAAAATTTTTATTATTAATACATTACTCTCATAAAACAAATGTAAAATATCAACTATATTATCAAAAAGATCTAAATTCAGGCAATTTACCAACACATCTTATATAATTCAGGAATGAAATTGGTCATTTATTATTAATGAAATGTTTCACATGTAGATTTCATAGTCATTTAAAAAAGAAAAAAAAAAAATAGAGTGAAAGCAAGTCATCCTTGATGTAAGTGGAGTCTACTTGCAACTGCAGCCAGAAGAACACTTGCAATCTGAATCCCCTTTACAACCAGCACCACATTTGCAGGCACCTGTCAAAGAAAAATGATTCTAGATTAAATGAAATTTCTTAACATTTAAAGAAAAGTCCAGACTAGTCTCAGGGTAGAAATTATTTTCTTTCACCAAGGAAAGGGGGTGGGATGGGATAGATAAAAGTAAATTTGAAAGTTCCATGATTAGCTGATATTAAGTTAATTGCAAAGAATGAACATCTAGATATTTTTTTTTGGGGGGAGGAGGCATATGTATTTAGCCAGCCCCTCTACACAAGCAAGGTCAGTTTTTAAGTGGAGTTTAACAAGTTTCCTTTCTCCTAGACTATTTGTCATACCAAGGTTAAAGAACCGAATCTGCTCTATTAACCCATAGCTAAAAAGGAAAAATAGTTGGACTCCTACTTTTCCCCAGGGTATTAGTTCTATCTGGAATACAAATAGCCTCATCCAGGATTTGAACTGAGAGTCCTATGATAACAGCCCCTTTTTTTTTGGGGGGGGGGGTGAAAGGCTAAATTTGTGTCAATAATACTGACCAGTAGTAGATACATCTTTCATAAAGGCCAATAATAGCCAAGTGGCTAGAGTGATTTATAAAGCGGAGTTTCATGTCTAGTAGCCATGTTTGTGGTCAGACTCTTTGGCACCTTATGAGAGTAACAGATACCAGTTAGGCGAGTAGCTCTTTAATTTTGTGTTGAAGCCTCACGAGATGCCACAAATCTTAGTGGTGAATTAGTTGGGTAAATACATACCTATTCCACCCCCCCACCCCCGTTTCATTTACTGATTAGTCAAAGTAACCAAATCTAAATATTTTGTATTCTCAGAAGTTAGCAAATTTCACACCTTTACTCATCAAAATAAAATAATTTAGATGACCCTGAAAACTTTCAGTGTGCCAAACTCCTTGATATTTCCTCAGCCAATAGTCGGTTTATTTCATCTCCATGTAACATGACAGATTACACAGAGTTACCAGTAGCCAAGAATAATTTTTTTAGCAAATTTAGAGACTAGAGATAAGTTACCTTTTACAAGGCTAAAAAAAAAAAAAAAAAAAAAAAAAAAAAAAAATTGTCACTGCAACATAAATTTCAGGGATTTTAAGGTTTTATAATGGAAGAGAAAATCTTACATGTAGAGGGGGGTGGGGGGGTGAAGGTCAAATTTGAATGTTTATTTTCAAGGAAATCTTTATATACAAGAAAATTACATGTTATATTGTCAAGAAAAAAGTTTTACCTTGCAAGTTATCATCCATATAAAACTATAGCACAGGATTATATTTATGAAGTCAAAGATGATAGGTTCAAATAAATATGCTAGTCATTTTAAATTTAGTCTTTTAAATGCTAAGGTTTCAGATTTAGCATTTTGATTAGGAATAAAAATGAAGGTAAAAAAAAACAAAACAAAAGACTAAGTAAACAATGAGTTTTGCATATAAATTCAAGATAATTTTAGTCTTAAAACAATTAAAATAAATTTGAATCAATTCTTGTAATCTAATTTACATCCATTGTTATAATTCAATGCCCAACTCCAGATGAATTCCTCATCTATATTAAACTTTATAGACGTTTGTGTAGTCAACATAAGGGACACGGTGAAGTGATTCCAAATCCTGGATGAAGCTGTATTTCATTGGGAAGGTATTAATCCAACTATAAGTAGTATGGCAGACTGGAATCTAACCTGGGCATGGCAACTGATCTAGGAGAAGGACGATTTAAAACCTGTAACTCCACATAAAAATTGACCTTGTGTTGCATTCTGATTGTGCAGAGGGATTGGGTAAACAAACTTCAGAAGTACTACAAATGATTTCTGCAAAAAATCATTTTAACTAAAGTGAAATTATGTTCTGCTTTATTTTTGTGTTCAGTTAATCTTTAGAGAGAAAGCAACGATGATCAACTTGTTCACTTACATAATGTAGGATTCCCTGAAGAGGGACAAAAAATATTTAATTTGTAGATTATAATCTACCATGTAGACTTCATTTTAAGCTTGCAAAGGAAATTGCGCCGATAATATAGATAAAATTTACAAGTTATGAATAAAGTATTTTCAACAGAAATACTTGAACGTGACAATAGCTATAGGAAAAGAAATTCTAACAGTATGGGGGGGGGGTAGGAATATTACTGATCTACATTGGTATAGCAGTTGAGGATATATTCCGATTAGACAAGTGGGCAATTATTGGTTTTTAGTATCTTTGCTATTAATCAATACAATGAAGGAAAGTACAAGGTTATTGTGCAACAGGTGGTTGAAGAAGTCATTTTGCTTTGTGACTATGTAAGATAATTACATTTAGAATTGATTTTAAGTTTTAATTTCAACTCCAAGAAGGAAAAAACTTACATAAAATAGCATAAAGTTTCTCAGTAATCTTTTAGTACAGTTGAAGCATATTTAACATTTATGGAGATTCCTAGCCATTAAATGGAGTTAAACTTAAATAGTTTATACTTACTGTCGGAACATTTGCAAGCTGTTCCTTTGCATTTGGGACATGTGCAATCAGCTGCACATTTGCAACCACCTTTGTCGCATTTTCCACCCTTGCAGGAGGAGCTGCAGACACACTGACCACCTAGGGAAAGAGGAATTTTATTAGTTTTTCAGCTTTAATAGAACATTTTAAGATCCAAGTTTCTACAAATTAATTCTAGTTAAATAAGTGAAGGCCTCACAGAAAGTCAAATTAAAAGTAGAGGCTTTCACTTAAAATACTTTTGAAATATGGTAAAGGTACTAAGAATTTAAAGAGATAAGATTATTTTATACTAGCAAAACCTAAATAAATTTTACAAAAAGCTATTTAAACAAGAAAAGATGGTTTGCAATTACAGAAATCCTAGGGTTGTTTTTGAAATAAATACACAAATATACAACAATCTATACAATACTTACATCATTTGTTAGCATCTAATTCTACCAAAACTAGAAGATTTATAAATAGTTGCATGTTCTATTGTGGATAATGGTGTTGAGGAATCTTCAGAATTATTTTTCAGTCTTTGCACAACACACTGGAGCTTATCAGATCTTCAGCAAACCAATATACAATAATTGGTGTTTACTATGCTAATTAGGATAGATGAAGTTAGCACAGAGAAATTCAAAAGTTGAACAGTTTGATCTGAAGCAACATTAATGTAGAAGAATATCCCAAATAGTTGAAAGTGCAAGAATATTCCATTTTGTCAAAGGGGAGGGTACACGGTTGAGCATACTATGCTAATAAACGAAACAAACAGAATTATAATGAGATAGAGGCTACCATTTAAAATACCTTGGAAATATGGTAAAGTATCATAGACTTAAATAGAGTATTTTGTATTCAAAGAAGAAAAAGTAATTAACCTTTTAACAAATATGCATCTGCAATATTCCCTAACCCAAGGTTTTCAAATCTAAAAATAGAATTTTTAAATCATGTATTTCCAAAAATAGCTTTCTATTTTGCTAAAATAGAAGTGGGTCTGAATACCAGCTATCCCTTTCTAATCGGTGGTAGTCCAGTAGTTGGAGATTGATGCAAGATACTAAAGGCTGAACAAAATATTTCACAATCATAAAATTGACCTCAAAAAAGAATTCAGAATAGAATAGACAAGTAACAAGGAAAGGGAAAAAAGTCAATACAAGAATATTTATGTACATATAAAAAAATACTGAAAAACATTGTAAGTTTTTACCCATTGTAAAAAAAAACAAAAAAAAAAAAACACATCTGTATTTCAAACTTTTTATTACAGTACCCTAAAAAATTTCTAAAATTAAGCTACATTTCATGGTTATGAACTTATGTATAATTTGTTAAAATTCATGGGTTCTTCATAACATTTCTAGCATAGAGTATGCTATACTATATATTGGCTCTAGAAGTTTCAGAGTATCCAAGGGCTAAGTGTGACAAAAAGTTCACGGAAGTTATACAGAAAACTTAAGTAGTGATCACTACTAAGTACAGCATTTATCAACTAAAGTATAAAAGATAAGAACATAATTATGCTTAAAAGTAATTGTTGAAATTTAAGTGGTTCTGTACTGATAAGGTTGTTTTTTTTCATGTCCCTGCTTACACATGTTAATTACATAAACAAGAGCCAAACTTACAAAATTTCTAGAAGTTTTATTCACTAGTAGTTTAATTAGGTGGACCAATAGTTAAAATTATTACTAGTAAAATAGCTGTTATTCTAAACATGAAAGGAAGTCAAGATTTGAGTTTATACTATTGATCAATGACATTACCAATTTAAAAAAAAAAAAAAAAAATAATAAAATAAAATAAAATAAAATTCAAATGTAGTCAATTTCTTTGCAAGTGAATCTTGAAATTGACCCTACAATCGATTCTCAAGTTTGTTTCTTCACATCCTATTGAATAGGAATTATTTTAGAAGAGATCTATTTGACCCATAGATGTGACCCTAACAAGTACTACCACTTAGAGCGGGCCTGGAAGTAATGGCAATGATGGTACTCCCCAGATGCAATTAGTGTCATACCCAGGAGGAACTTTTTTTTTTGGGGGGGGGGGTATTTACCCCCTCTGCAGAGGGATACAGCTAGCTTTATTTCCCCGCCAGACAGGGTACATATTTAGTTGTGGCTATAAATTTATGTCTACATACAATTAATGTAGATTGAATTATAAATCATCTCAATTTGAAAACGTACTAAAAGATTAAGAGCATTATTTCTATTTTAGAGACACTTAGTACAACTACTGTAACATCAAATTTTTAAAGCTAAATAATTTGAGCCAGGAGTGACAAGCGTAGCCATTATGTCAACTCGGGTTAGCATTCCAGTGTATTTTTAGTCAAAGTTAAGAAACTGAGTTTGACCGTTATAGTGAATCAGATACCACAGCTTATGCACACGTTTCCAGTTTCATAGTTAACCATATTTTCAGCGAGACAGCTTACTTCAGTTTCCATTCCATATGGTCGGTTATATCAGTTACCGAAAGATTCGATTATATTTGCTTTAGGTACGCGAGTACTTCAATGAAGACTTTGTAGCAAAGGTGACAAACCATTACGATTAAGTAGTAAAAAGAATTAGTGTTATGGATGATCATTCTCCCTTCTGGAGGGATGAACATACGTAACATTTCCACTTGCTTTGCCGGAATCACCACCTCCATCAGAAGCAAGGGGTGGTTGTTTTACAGTCTAACATCTTTTAGAAAAAAAAAAAAAAAAAACTTACAGTAAAATAAAGACTAGAGTTTAAATAAAAATTTAAGCAAAAAAAAAAAAAAAAAAAAAAAAAAAAAATGTAGGATGTTTTGTAGCAAAGCGAACGGTTATTTAAAATCTTCAATTTTGGAAGATTCCCCCTCCGAGATGGGTCTTTTACAACATGTGAAAAAAGATACAAGAGGTAGGCACTGAAACAAATAGGTCTGGTTTTAAAAAGAAAATTCTCATCCAACGAAGATGGAAATTAAAGAAAGACGAAAAAAAACCCAAACAAACACGATAAATAACGTTATCGAAAAGGTAATGTAGACACATGTTGGTTTTGCGTTTGTTTACATAAATACAGGAGGACTCTAGGTAAATTTATCGTATTAGATGAATTTTCTTCATAATATAGGGCACCCCCACAACCCCTTTTATTTTTTGTAGATTTCTCAAAAGCAATGATTAAATTCGGAGTTTAGCTACGAATAATTTACCGGACACGATGCCGGTGGTTCGGGGTCGTTTCTCGGAGTTCTGTTGAAAATAAAATTGTAGGTGGGGAAAGTGAACTATTGTTCAAAGAAGTGGAACTAAAATGCAATAAGTAAAAATTAAAAACATTCAATTCATTCAGAGTATAATAAAAAGGTTAGCAAAAACTTTAGTCTACGTCCAGGATATGAAGCGGCTGCAAAATTAGAAAAATTAATTTACGGCGTAAATTACGCATAACTTTTTTTCGTCCACCTTTTTTACCATGTACACGTTACACGTAAACTTTTTATGCCAAACATATCTATTGAAAAAAAAAATATACATATATATAAATTCCGGCTTACCTTCAGTACAACAACAGCTATCTGGCATGATTCAAGTTTCTGTAGATATTCACAACCTTAGATTTACGAATATACGCGCGTGCTGATATCAAAATATTCGCACTGTGCTGACTGGACTACGTCAGCTGTTTTTATATTAACTTAATTGATAGTGCCGCGTGCAAAACACGTGACCTGTGGAAAGTTATAGTGATGATATTGAAATTTATAAAAATATCATCATCATCGTTGTAATTGTGTCTCTTTTGTTTTATAATTCTAAAGAAAAATGCTAGTAGTTGGAATTTAGTCAGTAATCTTTTGCTTAGTCAGACGCATACAGACCTCAAGTTTGCTTACTGTTCCAGCATGGTCACATATCTAAATATGAAAGATGATAAATTGCTGTTTTTGTTTATCTTCGGTAAATCAAACGAGAACCAGTGCATTCAACAAAAATGGTAAAAAGTTTTAGTAAAAATAATAGATTAAATCTGAGGAGGAGCAATTATTACAAAAACAACAATAATCAAAAAAGCAAAAGTCGAAAAAGATAGATTTTTTTAAACATAAATATTTATTAATGTAAAATCAAAGATCATTTTTTAAGCTGCTGTTCGTCTCAACAGTTAACAGGGTTGTTGCGAACAATGGCAAAAGAAGAGGTACGTTATTTGACAAAGTTTGATAAAATAAATAAATAATCCTTGCATCAGTATTAAAAAAAGAAAAAGAAAAGAAAAAGTTAAATAATAGAATGTAATAAAAATTAGGCCGGTTCTTATCCAGAATATCCCGCTGTGGAAATGTCGACGTGAATGTTCTAAAAAAATTAATCTAATGCTTACATCTCTTACATTTTACCCTCCAGTGTGGCTAGGAATAAAGTCTCGAGGGGAGGGGGGTTAAAAAAAAGTCCTAATTTATGGCCGGCTAGGGTTAGTGTTCAGTTTTGTAGAGAAATATGTTTTTAATTCAAATGAGACATAAACACGAGTAAACACTTTTGGTTTATGATTTGTTTTTGTTTTTTCCTATGACTTTTTTCCGTGACTTTTTTCGAGTGACTTAAAAAAAATTTTTTTTTTTTTTTTAACCTGGATTCATAATCCAGAATAAAGTAAATTTCAGTCATTATTTTCATTTTTTTACTGAATATATTCAATTAACAATTTTTTCCATCCCTAACCATTAGGAGCCGATTAATTGTATTTACCGCGTACCCCACATGTACGGGTCAGGCACAAAGTCCCTATTAATGTGGGACCACCCACAAGCCGAAGCTCATGGAATGGCAGGTGCAAAAATTGCGTCGATCCCGTCGGCATTCCCCTCAAGGGGGCGCCTCAGGCACTGGGCAATAAACCCAGCCCTGCCCCTTTAAATCGAGGGGGCAGGTGTTGCCTGGGGGGATGGCCCCCTGGGATCGACGCTATTATTATAAACAACCCGGTCCAGCGGCCGAAGCTCGCCGGACCCCCAGTCGAAACCGGACTGGAAAACCAGAGGTTTTAATTAGGAGCCGATTAATGATAGGTTTCCGAGTTTTGTTATTCTTAATTATTTTTGTTTCCTGACTACAGGCTTAATTCTAAAGTTATGAAGTTAGTATTTTCTGAGAGCATATTTCCATGTTTGCTATACCGAGTGTTGTATTTTGGTATTCATGTACGACTGTAGCATGTTGGTATTTTATAGTGTAATTAAAAAGTGCATAAAATTACGATTTATATTGTACATTTGTCCGTTAAAGAGTAATGTTTTTCTTTTCTAAGCATTGCCAAAAATAAGCAATTTTTGATGTGAATAAACAAAAATATCTTTAAAATATTTCTATGATTACTAGGATGATTAAAAATTTTTCCAAATTATGGTGCGCGTTAGTTTCCCGCGCGTATATCATGAGACCCAAGCGTTACCTACCATGGCTTAAACTGTCGTGGAAGGAACCCGCTGTTGTTGGTCATGGTCGTTTGCGCACTGGCACATTAGGCATTGCTTCACCCCGTGTGTGATTTGAACGTCGCACAAAAGTCTAATTCTGGAACTTATACTTTACAAATTCAAACTGAGCCATAACGCCGCGGAAGCAACCAAAATCATTTGTTGTACAAAAGATGAATGTACACTTGATCAAAATACTGTAACAAATGCAACCAAACGAATACCCTCCATCAGGCATCTACCATACTCTGAACGTCTCGCAGCTCTGGGAATGAATTCGTTGAAACTTCGGCGTCTGGCAACTGACCTGGTAAACGCTCATAAGGTCATTAATCATTTTGACAACAGCAATCTTGAACACCTTTTTGTTCTCCATGTTTCTAACACATGTGGGCATGCCTACAAAGTCAGAAAACAGCACTGATCACGTGACTTTCGGAAACATTTTTTCACGCTCAGAATTGCGGAGACATGGAATAAACTGCCCGCGTCTGTTGTAGGCTGCCGAAGCACTTTCAAAACCTCCATGCTTCCTGTAGTCCGCTGACACTATACCTTATGCCACTCTCCACTATCGGGATTAGCGCCGTGAAGCACCAATCTCAACATGGGGATATCTTCTAGCTCCAGAGTACGGGTAAATTCACTTTGTAAATATACCGGTGAATAAACCTTTTCAAGTACAAAGGGAAGATAGTTTCAAGGGGGCGGGAAAATACGCAGATTCAAATCGGATACTGAGTGAAAGAAAACACGATAACAAATACTAAGGTTCAACAATTTTAATGTAACAAATAAAATAGGTAGAAGAAAGAAGAAAGAATAAATGTCAATTTGATAGAGGGTGGCTTAGGTAGAGTTCTTTGGTTGTTGAAGAGTTGACTTGTCTTGAATTGTAGAATGTCGTGGAGTTCTTAAATTGAAGATTTCGTAATGTTCTTGACAATAAGGTAGCTATGCTACAAATTCCTTATTGTTGGGTAGATATTTAAGTTCTTGAGTTGTTGAATTTCGAGTGAGTGCCGGCTTATCCTTTTTTCATTCTTTGAGGGAGATAGACTCTAATTTCCCAAGACGTGGTTGATTTTCACAACCTGTGGTGGTAGCGAAAAGCTACGAGGTCCACCCAGGTTAACGGCCAGTGCGACACTGATGTTTCAAAAGCGAAATTCTCCCTTGCCCTAATCCGTGACGTCACATTTCTCTCTGTAAGCTAGGCCCTTCCTTTTCCCAAAAGGCGTACGTGTTAAGATGACAGTGTAGTAGGATTTGTTCGCTAGGGTCAAATTCTGGGACGAAGCAGCAACCGTGACGTCATGGCTTCTCGGAAGATTCTTGATATTTTTCATTTTTGTTTTCATTTTTAACATAAATTTCGATACCACATACATATGCACACACGCGCAACCATACATGCATATTACTACTGTAAACTGTTCATGTTCCTGACACTACATTATTCTGTGTACTTGACATGAGACTTTGATGAGTTGTGGTGCACTTAAGCACTGTACACAATAAATTTCATTATTATTACTAGCAAATATATGCACCCTCTGGGTGCAAGTATTTAAGATTTAATGTAATAGAATATTATATTATATTAGAATGGCTAATGAAACTAAATAAGAATGCAGATAAAAAGATTTGAAACAGAGGTGGGTATAATCGAAAAATAAACAACTGAAATTTACTCTTCCATCACTCTCGTCTTTCATTGTTATTTTTTCTAATTTAAGTATTTAGTTAAAAGAGGAAGTAAAGAATAAAATGACAGTTATCTTTTCTTGTTAATGGATTTCATTTAAGATTCATTGAAGAGATTTTTGCTTATATTTATTAAAATAAAACCAAACAGTTAGAAATCAATAATACTAAGCATATATTTATTAAAATCACATTTTTAATATCAATATGCAAATTAGCCTTCCCGTTCATACTGTAAACCGCTATTTTGTTGTATATATAAATACAATTGCATGTTGTTATTATGTAGATATGGTTAACAGTGGCTTCGGCCTCTGGACCATTGATATAATTAACAGCGTCGATCCCAGGGGCCCATCCCCCAGGCAACACCTGCCCCCTCGATTTAAAGGGGCAGGGCTGGGTTTATTGCCCAGTGCCTGAGGCGCCCCCCTTGAGGGGGAATGCCGACGGGATCGACGCAATTTTTCACCTGCCACTCCATGAGCTTCGGTTTGTGGGTGGTCCCACGTTAATAGGGACTTTGTGCCTGACCCGTACATGTGGGGTACGCGGTAAATATCATGTAGATATGGTTAACAGTATTAACAATGTAAAACAATTTTATCAATAATTGAGGTTAAAATAAGGATAAATTCATGGTGAATGTGACGTCAATAACTAAGGGAATTGTGACTTGAGTAGTGATTTAGTTTCGGTTATAGACTGAGAAATACACAATCTCCATTATAATAAGAAGATTAAATGGTTCAAGAAATTTTTCTCGGGCTGCAAGAACCTCAACGATCAAGCAAAGTCACATAGGCTTAAAATCGTGGATTCCGAGGCCGTGTTCCAAGACCACAGAGGCAGATCTGGTGAGTAAGCATCCAGATAGTATCAGGTGGGCTCGACATCTTACAGTTCAGTGTGGTTGTTCGCCTTCATGACCACGGCAAAAGAATCCAAAGCTTTGTTCTTCACCTTACCAAAATAATGCAAATCTCTTGACTACATAAAAGACACATGGGACATGAATCTTTCTGAAGACCTCGCTCCAAAATTATTGCAGATTTTGTTTTCTTAAATTGTTATTATTACCATTTCATTTATTTATTTATTTCATTTATCTATTTTTTATGATTTTCTCCTGAATTAAATTGAATTAAATTTTACGTACAATTTATAGATTGAGACAAATCAATAATCATAGATTATAAAAACTTAAAAAATACAAAACAAATTAAAGCATCAATGTAAAGAATCTGCTCTAATTTCCCAATGAAACAACAATTTGGATTCTTTAAAATACCTCCGTATTAGATTGCTTGGTACCAAAGAAGATATTTATTAGAGTCCCAACTCACCAAGGACAAATATGAACATTATTATGTATTTGCCCAATTCCTCCGCTATGGACAGGATGCGACACAAGGTCAATTGTTTAACAAGTTTGAAATGAAAGTTTTCTTTCTCCTAGACCGGTTGCCATACCAAGGTTAAGGAGCCAAGTCTGCACTTTATAGCTGGAGAGAGAGAGAGAGAGAGTAGTTGGATGCATACCTTTCCCAAGTGTGTTAGTGCTATATGAAATAAAAACAGCCTCGTCCAGGATTTGAAATCGGATCACAGTGTTCATTTCCTATGGTGATAGCCGTTATACGACAAGGACCTTTTTTGGAAGGGGAATAGGCCAAACTTGTGTTTCAATAATAGTGACTATTAGTGGATACATCTTTATAACATCCATGACCCATTACACAACGAGTGCCTATATCCACGATATGTTAACACTGAACACAACGTAAGAAAAGATACAATAGACTCATTTACACACACAAGTAAATTTAACATTCAAATATATACAATATAAACACCAGTGGTATTAAAATAAACAACAGACGAATGTGTCCCAATGGATAAGAATATACACATATTATTCCATGAACAAGCAGAATTTGGAAGGGATACAAAAATAGATACAAAAAGCTTGCTTAACCACGTGGTTATAATGACTTCTGACAGGGTCTGCTGTTCAAAGAACTGAGGCAAAAAGAGGTAAAAAAATGGCTTTCTATGACTGTCATGTAATACACTACGAGCCCCCTAACATGGCTAATTGCCCAAGAGAGATAATTATCTACTGTATCCCTACATCAATTTCTGACCAAATTGATTGTAATTTTCAGTTATACCTTAATGAATTACAAACAATATAAATCATCAATAATAATCTTTAGTTATATTTTTATGATAATAAGACCTGGATATGGCTAAAAAGGGAAACCTCAAGAGAGAAACTAAATTTCTTATTCACTTCTATAAAAAAAATTACTAGGGACTTTTAACTCAACCTCAACCAAATAATCTGGGAGGACTTTTAATTCACTACTAACTTTCCTCACGACTCGGAAGCATTATAATTTCCGCAGTTTCCGGAAGCTATTGGAAATCTGTTATATCGTAGTCCGACAGTAAGTAATGAATAAACGCAGGAGACAATTTTTGTAGGAGAAATTGTTGTAATAAATCGTCTTCAGTTTGATCTCTATCTGCCTTTCTTAATGCTCGCTTAAACGTATTTACGAAGCGTCCAGCTTGGCCATTATATCTTGGATGGTACGGAACGGTTGTCACATGACTAATTGAAAATTCTTTGCAGGAATTTCCCAATTCTTTAGCTGTAGATTGACTACTATTATCCGTCATAATTGTATCAGGGATACCAAATCTTGCGAAGATATCGTGCAAAAATTAATTGTGCTTTTACATGTAGGTCGGCTGCATTTGACAAATTCTGGTTAGTTTGTGATACTATCTACCACAATAAGGTAATAAATCCCATTCATTGGTCCTGCATAGTTAATATGTAATCTTGACCATGGTCTGTACGTTTCCGGACACGGGTTAATTCTTACTGGTGATGCTTTTGCTGCCATTGCACATAACCTACAATGTTTCATAACGTCTTCAATTTCTTTATCTATGCCAGGCCAATAAACGTAACTCCTCATAAGGGATTCCTGGATGTCCCGTAAGAAAATCCTTCAATATTCTTTTTTTTTTCAGTGATGCCGGTATCACCATACACTCACCATATAACAAAATATCATCACATTTCTGTAATAAATTTATCAAATTTGGCTTTAAATCTAATCTCATCGAGTAATTCCTTCAGTGTATTGCAAAATACGTTTTTTTTTATTATCTCCGTTTCTGTACGTGATGCAGCAATTATGGTTTCCACCAAGGGTTCACTTAGCTTTGGAATTAGCCTTGACAGTCAGTCTGCGTGTCCCATTTTCTTAGATGGAAGCAATTCCATTTTAAATGTATAATTCAAAAGAATGGTTCCCCATCTTTGCAGGCGACTCATAGTATAAGCTTTTCTTAGACCCAAATATTGATAGTAATGGACGGTGGTCAGTTTTCAAGATAAAGCTTCTTCCATATAAGCTTGTAATATTGTAACACCTGTTGGCGAAGACATTTTTTTTTTCTGGCTGTCGCTCTAGCTGAATCAGGCTTTCCATCCTTTTCATCAATTATGTATCCCAAGTATTTAATTTTTTTAAACTTATATTTATCAATGCTTAGCTTAAACCCGCATTCTTTATCATTTTAAATACCAGTTTCACATGTTCCCCGTGTTCTTCGCGATTTTTGATTTTTACCAAAATAACATCAAGATATGCTACTGAAAAATCCAAGTAACCCAACATGGCGTCTATGGGGATTAAAATAAATAAAAAAAGCTCCCATGAGCCTTCAGATCGGAAGAGCCCTCTGAGCATGTGCAGAAAAAAAGGACCCATATCCGACCACCAAGATAATATCTCAGTCATTCTGACTTAGGCCTTAACTGGGACGGGACACTTTTTCTGGACGGGAAGAAATTTTCCCTGCACGTGGTGGCTATGACCCATGAATAAAGCACGAATTCTAAAACTACCCTTTGTCTTTTCCTTTTCTTTAATTCCTTTTCAGCGCGACCTCGACGTTAAAATGAACGCGGAACATTCATGAAAAAAAAACTTCCAGTGAGTGTCCGCTAGCTAGAAAAGTGGACAAGACATGAATTCATCACCGTAACATACAGTAGAGTTTCCTGACAAAAAAAAAAAAAAAAAAAAAAAAACGAACTTAACAAAAAAAAAAAGAAAAGAAAAGGCGTGAGTAAATAACTGCTTTAATCTTTTTCCACATTCACCCACACATACAAAAAAAAAAATGAATGAACTCACATTACTCCCTACAACCACTACTTAGCCTTTTTACCATTTCCCTTTTTAAAAAAAGTGATCACTACTAACGAGAGACTCTGAATCCCATTTTCCTACATTCCCTGACCTAAAAAAATGAACCCACTAACAATTTGATCCAATTCTGTTCAAAGCTTAGACGACTTGTTGCTGTCTCAACAGACACCGGCAAATTTCCAGCCTAAATACGGACCCAAGTCAACCTAGCAGGCAGTTTAATCCCACCACAACCACAATGGTTTACTAAGTCATGCCCTTTTGTTTCCACATTAAATCGTGCATAAAAAAAGAAGACAGGAGATGCAAAAAGCTCAATTTCAACATGTAAACGCATGCAGCGGTGAAATAAAAAAAAAACAGTCATAATTCTCCATGACAACCTGACCAAAAAATTTAAAAAAACACACACACCTACAAGAGACTTACTTTTCTACTAATGCACCCTTACCATAGCTCCGCTATTGGATGGGGATGTATTGTGAGGATTAAAATAGAATTAAAAAAGAATAATAACAAACTCCCATGAGCATTCAGACCAGAAGAACCCCCCCCCAAGCATGTGTAGAAGAAAAGACCCACTTCCGACCGCCAAGATAATCTCTAGGTCATTCTAACTTGGGCCTTAACTGGGACGAGACACTGGCCGGTAAGAAATTTTCCCTCCACGTGGTGGCTAAATAACTACATTTTGTTTTTGTCTTTTCTTTCCTTTAATTCCTTTTCAGTGTGTCCACCCACTGTAATGGGTTAAAGAGAAGACCTGTGACCATGCACCAGGAATAACCAGCTACCTTTAAACCATAAATATTAAAATACTTGTGTACTCCACATGTCCTTATTTGTTGAAATATTCCCGGCGCAACCTTTATACCAAAAGGCAGTCTATTGAACTTGTACAATATGTTTCCTCCATTTGACCTCGCAAATATCTCTTCAACACTAGGTAACTGATAGTTATAGTTTTTTTTTAAACAATTGCTTAGTCCAGTAGAGTAATCGGCACAAACCCGATTTTTGTTTTGTTTTTTGTTTTTGATTTTATTTATTTATTTTTCGTAAACTGTGGAACTCGCACAAGCACTGTAATCGGTTGTACTTAGTACTCCATTTTTTTGTAAACGGTCCACTTCTTTTTCAATTATTTTTCGAGCTGCAAATGGTACTTGTCTTATTGGTTTAAACATTGGTTGTGCATTATTTTTAAATTCGAAAGTTACTTTAACTTTTGTGCACATGCAGAAAAAAATGTCGGAAAAATTTGATTTAAGTTCCCTTTTAAAATTTTCTCCACTGGCTGACGCTGTCTTTAAACTATTACAAAACGTATTTATTGACAGATTCCATAAATCAAATGACTCCATCCAACCCGTTCCGAATGGGTTTTGAGATCGATCCATGATAAATGATCCATGACGAAACAGTACCCCACAAAACAGCGGCTGTACGGCCACTTAGCCCCCACATCACAAACCATTCTCGCATGACGAATAAGACATGGTGATCACTGCTGGTGAAGCAGGGACATAAGTGAGGTTCTCTTATGAACTGTCCCATCTATGGGTTAAATAGAAAAACATGAGTTGATAAACAAAATTGTATTATCCATTAAGAATTGATTTATTTCAAAACTTTATGGGCATTAAATGACCCACTGAGGTTGATATGCCGTAAAACAAAACAAAATCAAATCAAAATCAAATCTCTTATGAACTCCTATACGTAAATACACTAATGTTGGCCTACCAGCAAAAACTTACATTAATCAGCTCTGTATAGAAATTGGATGCCGGTTAGAGGACTTACTGAGAGCCATGCCCGGATGGAGTGAGAGAGAGAGAGAGAGAGAGAGAGAGAGAGAGAGAGAGAGAGAGAGAGAGAGAGGGGGAGAGTCAAGTTAATCCGTGCTATCAGCAAAACTTAATGATTATGATTTATTAATTATGATTATGATGTTAATGATGACATCACATTAAATTCCCGCTTTCCTCACTTTCCTGCCCAACGTTCAAGTACAACACATTATTTATCCTCGTGACATTGTCAAACGAGTACGTTAGACACTCCTGTGGTTTGTTTTCGTTATTCACTTTATTCTCAAATTATCACCAGGCAATGAAAGGCAATTGAAATGACTCGGGGGGTGGGGGGGGAGAGATAGCCTAGAAGATGACCCGCACTCACCATGATGGATTTGTTTGTATTTAAAAAAAAAAGCACTAACTTAGATCACGTAACATGTATTGACGAACAGAGTCACTACCATTACTTTACAACACAAGCACGAGAACCACTGCCCTAAAGTCATTGTTCCATGGTTTATTATATCAGGAATTTAATCGTTTCCTACTCACCAGGTTCAAACATTAGCATGGACCATATGACCTTTAGGTACCCCTTTTGGGATCTCGATTCGTGGGGACACTTTTCTCATTTACACCGTCAAAATCCGGTTGTTTGTTAGGGGTTCGGGTTAGGGTTAGGGGTTAGGGTTAGGGGTTAGTTTTATAATTAAAAAAAAACTCTAAAAATCGCCTGTTAACAATTAACCGGATTTTGACGGTGTAAATGGAAAAAAATGTCTCCACGAATCGAGATCGCAAAAGGTCATATGGTCCATTAGCATTAGTGTATCTGTTGATACACTAACAAACGGAAAGGAAAGACGAGACAAACTCATATAATGTATTCAATAGGCACGTATAACAAACGTAATATGTATTGCAATACTAAGCAAACGTGTTCCAAAAGATTAAATGTATTCATTGTTACATGAACGTGCAATGTATAAAAGGACTGTATACAAATGGTTAATTCTTCGATAGTTTTCATGGTGAGGTGAAATAAAGTACCTCGCCGGAGTTGGAGAAAAAAGTCTTTGTTTGTTTATTTATTTATTTTAACGGCATATCAACCCGTCTGGGGTTATGTCATGCCTAACGGTTAGGAAGTGATACATATCGTGTATTTATATTTATACTTTTTAGTAATTGGTTTTAACAATGTGTTAGCATTATTGGAGATTATGTTGTCTGGTATTGATTTGTTTCATGTCTATATTCTATGGTATAATTTTATTTCCCTTAAAAAAGAGAGAATATCCTCCATGTTGACGTTTTCAAACAGATCTTTCATATTGTTTCCTTTAAAATAACGGTTTCTGGTGTGAGCCAAAAACTTGCATTCCATGAATAAGTGTTTAGCTGTCAAAGGTGTTTGACAAGTCTCTATTCTGTTCAACGAACAAAGATGAAAAAGCATATCCACTTCGCTCGAAGAGCAGGGATGAAAAGGGAAGGTCTTATCAGTTCGAAGAACATGGATATGAAGAGAAAGAATAAGGGGTCTCAAATCTTACGTGACCAACGGACACATGATGTGAAAAAACCAAGCCCAAAATCTAGAGGAAAAATATTCTTTTTATTTCCCTACAATTATGTTTCCACAATAGGTACCAGTGAGAATCAAATTAATTGTGCTGGCAGTAGTTTTGTATATCACGTAGCTGAAGCAGTCCGAATCGTGAAAGGTACCGCTGGTGGTATTATGTTAGTTGGTGCGCTTTATTCCGTGTGTGATTTTAAAGCAGTACAGATGAACTTGCAACGTAGAACATTCTTTACAAGTTCAAACTGGACCATAACTCCTCGGAAGCATTGTTGTGCGAAAAGTGAAGGCTCATATGATTTCGCTCGAACCTCAACGATTTTAGGCCCAAGCTTTTATGGCAAGCTCGGGTGGGCCTAAAATCGTAGATTCTGATGCCATGCTCAAAACCATAGAAACAAATCCGGTGAGTAGCTTTCGGAGAGTATCGGGCGAGTTTGGCATCTCACAGTCCAGTTTGGTTGGTCGCCTTCGCAACCACGTTAGCAAAATATTGCAAAACGGAACATCTGTGATTTCAATGGTAAAATACAGAGAAGAGGACAAAGAGAGGTTGATAGAAATGAATAACAAACAAGGACTGAAAACAAGGTAAATGTGTATTCATGTTTCTAATAGTAAGGGAAATTTACTTTCCGTTCGACCAAGTGTTTTATTTGGTGTTTAATGGGGGGGGGGGGCTTTTGATAGCCTGTGTGGTGCAGATGGGAAGTTTGGAAGTCGTACAGTTGTAGAAAAGAAAGAGAAATTTGGCGGTCTGAGCTTCGGTTTACTTACTTCATGTTGGTGTGGTAGGAAACATAAGCGACGTTCTCTTATTGACTCTTACTCATTAACATACCACCAAAGGACATTACCGCGAAGTGAAACCAAATAGCCTCGTCCAGGATTTGAACATGGGTCACAGATTCTATTTTCTATGACCTTAGCCATTATGCTAAGTGCACCTCTATATGAACCAGTAATGTAGTATAACCATTCGTTGAATGAAAATTATATATATATATATATATATATATATATATATATATATATATATATATAAGAGGCGCTTGGTATAATGGTCACCGTTGTTGGAAATGGACACAACAAGTTCAAAATCCCGGACGAGATTGTTTGCATTTCACATAGCGCTAATACCCTTGGGAAAGGTTTGAATTTAACTATTCTCCCTCCTGCTCTGGGCAGATAGTTGGTCAGACTGGGCTCTTTCACCTTAGTTAGGCAACCAGTCTAGGAGAATAAAAACTCTAAATTAAAACCTGTTAAATTCCGCTTTAGATGTTGACCTTGTGTCACATCCTGCTGGTGGGGAGGGGTTGGTATATATATATATATATATATATATATATATATATATATATATTCATTCTACACCTCAACGCCTGTTTCCTGTTTTTCTTCTTATATATCTTATTACAACTTCCCAAATTCTCTTTCTTTTAGCCGGTCTGAAATGAGCCAGCTTAGCCTCAAAGTAGTCCAACCGGTTAAACTTAGCGACATAAGATCAGCTTAAAACAAATTGTTGTGTCACTAAATTCACATAGAAGAAAAATATTGACAAAATAGACAATCTAATAAATTCATTAACAATTTACTCTCATTAGTCAACATGGACGATGTAAAAATACGGACAAATCATTCAGAAGTGTTGGTTGGTTGGTTGGTTGGTTTATTGGTTTATTGGTTGGTTGGTTGGTTTTACAACATGTCAACCATTGTTGGGTTATGCCGAAATTAATTTAACAATCATGGTCGATAATAGATATTGGGTTGCATGGAAGTAGGTAAGATATTTAGTCGATTCCCTACTCACCAAAGACCAATATCAGCATTAGTATATCTGTGATATATATCTGTGATACACTAACACGAAATAAACGGAAGGAAATACAAAATAAGCTGATTTACACATTTAAAAATATTAGGAATATATATATATATATATATATATATATATATATATATATATATATATGGGTACTTCCATGTCAAATCACCAGGACCATGTCACCCACCCCTTCAATTTTTCTGAAATTTTGTACAGGTGTAGACTAGGTTAAAATTAGAAAATTCCCCAAAATTGAGCTTCCAATTCGAAATATTCGCCGAGTTATGTCGATTTTAAACTCGAAAAATTTGAGGGGGGGGGCGAAAAAAATGGCGACATTTTGTAATCTATTTTTGTCTATAAAATGTGTTCTATAGCTCCCCTACTCCTAAAAATTGGTTTATAGAAGTTTTTAGGCCTGAGGAATCCAAAACTTTTATCAAAATAGGCATAAAGTTAACCCTTTTCATGTTATTAATGATTTCTGATTTTTTCAATGCAAGATCAATAAGTGAAAAAATCACAATGTGGCACTACATATAATTTTCTTTTTCCTTTAAATTATTATTCTACTTATATTGAACTTTATTTGTACCAAAAATGAAATTTGGTTTTTGCTCACAAGCGAAGTTACAACATCAGTTAAGATTTATCACTTTTACGTACAGCCATTGAACAAGCACCATATGGAGCAAAATAACTGTCAGAGTTCAATAGAAATTATCAGGATTATGTTGGTCGTTGGATATATTTAAAATAATAAGCAAACAATATATTTCCCATGTATTAATCATATTGCCTGCAAAATTCTGACAATACACAAACGTCAATATCAGCACCATATTTCATTTTGTGTTTCAATCATAATTTCCATTATTTCCTTAAGCTGAAAAAACTTTCTAAAATCATCAGGAGTTTGTTTAAGTTTCTTCTTTTGAATGGAAAATTTTTTTTCAAGATAATATTTATTCTTTCGCAAGTTTTATTGTGTTAAATATAGGGGTGTAAATTTCACAGGGAAAATTGGTGGTACCAAGGATATTGTTACCATTTTTGTTACCTTCCAATTTTCATTTCTAAAATGAAATGTGGTGCTGATATTAACGTTTGTATATAACCGCCAGGAAAGGGTAAAAGTGGGCGGTACCGCCCCTTGGGGGGGGGAAAGATCTAGGGGATGGTGAGGAAAAGAAACGGACCAAGTTACCTTTAAGCACTCCAGTGCCGACCTGGATTCAGACGGACATGTTTCGCTTTGCACAGTCAACATTCGGTTGTTTGTTAGGGTTAGGTTTAGGGGTTATGGGTTTGGGTTAGGGTTAGGGATTAGGGTTAGAGTTAGCAGTTTTATAATTTTAAAAAATGCGTCTAAAATCGTCTGGTAACAAACAACCGAATGTTGACGGTGCAAAGCGAAACATGTCCCTCTGAATGCAGCCCCGCCCAACGGGTGGGGTTTGCTATAATTAACGGCGTCGATCCCAGGAGGCCATCCCCCCAAGCAACACCTGCCCCCTCGATTTAAAGGGGCAGGGCTAGGTTTATTGCCCAGTGCCTGAGGCGCTCCCCTTTGAGGGGGAATGCCGACGGGACCGACGCAATTTTTCATCCGCCACCCATGAGCTTCGGTTTGTGGGTGGTCCCACGTTAATAGGGCCTTGTGCCTAACCCGTACAAGTGGGGTACGAGGAAAATATCACGCAGGTCGCCCTTGGGGTGTTTAAAGATAACTTGGTCCAAAGAAACAAATAGGTGGGAGTGACAGGGTGGCATTAGAAGCAGTTAATAAATACCTTGTTTTTTTGTTTTGTTTTTGTTTTTTTTTTTTTTTGTTTTTTTTTGTTGGGGGGGGGTCAAATTTAAATGACTAAATAAGTCATAAATACTTAGGTAAAGGAACACGTATGCAATTTATAGAGAATAAAACTGACATAAGAATTATAAACGAATGCATAGTTTTGTTACCTAGAAATCAGCGTCAAAAGTCTAAACGATTGCTTAACGCCTTTACAGTGGCACACCAGTTAACACATAGAGCCCAGCAACGCTAGAAAGCAGAGTCAGTAGACAACTGCAAGGGTCAAAGTTCAGCTCAGATTTATAAGCATTTCACGTTAATTTCAATCTTGAAGGCCCCCAATTTTCCGTTTAAAATTTACCTTGATTTCCACTTTCTAAACAAAGAAACAAACTGAAAATTACTGAACGTGGGGATCTACTTCATAGTGATTTCCAGCCTGAGAAGCTGATATCCCTGCACCAAGCACATCCATCCCATTAACAATAACTATGAAGACAATGAACTATGTTACTCTGATTACTGGTGAGATGTTGATTTACCTTTCCATATTCCTAAGACTGATAAATAAATTGGTTTAATAAATTAGGTTTTATTTTTGAAAAAAATCTTTGTGTTTAATCTTGTTGTTTTCAATTTGAAGTGTGTGTGTTCGCATGTGTGTATGATGGGGTGCTAGGAATCCACTGGGAAGCCCAGGAGTGCTAGTCTGAAAATGTTTGCGTACCACTGCTGTGGAGCTTGGTAATAAATAATACATAAAAATATCCGGGTTTAAAAAAAAAAAAATGATACATAATGATATCTGATTTGAATATATAACGTTACACTAAAAATTAAAAAGATCCACGTATATTTGGTTTAGAAGAAAATTTTTTTTATAAAGATTGGTAAAGGTGTACAAATTTATGAGTGATGCAATATATATATATATATATATATATATATATATATATATATATATATATATATATATATATATGTGTGTGTGTGTGTGTGTGTGTGTGTGTGTGTGTAGCCATGGAGTCAACGACGCCTATAAGATCTATGGGTTTCTCACATATTCGATCACCTGACCAAAACCTTTTGGTGCGAAAATCGGATATGCGAGAAACTGTCAGTAACGAGGTACCGTTGACCCTACGTCCACGATACCTTAACTTAAATATGAATACTCTATCAACGATTGAACACCGTTTATATATAAATACACCACCCATATTATCTATACAATATA
>CM042146.1:77215226-77270226 GCA_023376005.1 Doryteuthis pealeii | reverse complement strand
AAGTTCGATTTTCATTAGATGCCCCAAACTTTTGTACTTGTGCCAAACTAAGATAAGCTTAATGAGGACTTGTGCAACTATTCTTACTTGTGTTGTTCATTCGCTTGATATTGTAATGGTTAATAAAATGGCAGTTGCCGATTATATTAAAAAGGGGGAGTAAGAATCCCCAAAATGCAGTAACCGAAAACAACAAACGCTGAATTCAAAATCAAGCGCCAAAAAGGAAAAGCGGGAATTTTTCAGTAGTGCAGAGAATGACAAGACGAGTAGTCACGCATCAGCTCCAGTATCAGCAAAGAAAAACAAAATAAAATATGAATTATTAATACCACAATATAAAATAAAGGACTATGCCCGGTATGCTATTATACATGTCTGTAATTCTATTTTAATACAGATTGTTATTTTAATACGACTCCGTTGATTTCTTTCATTGTGTTGAGTTTTGTTTAAAAGTTAGTAAGTTGTGTAAACCTATATAAAATATATACAACACCCAGCTTGCTACAATATTTATTAATTTAGTAAAATTTTAACTGTTCAGCGTATGATGCAGCGTCAATATTTTATTTTTGATTATCAAATAGGTTAATATTATTTCACAAACGGGTATATTCTATTGTTGGGTCAGTAAAATGGTAATTCCTGTGTGTGGAGTTGAGTGAGTGAGTGGCTTTCTGTGATTGGATATACCAATCACGTGATGAGCCCAGAAGTGTTGGCTAAAAATACCAAAAATCATCAGAAGACCCCGGAACAGCTCTGACGAGGCAGCGACATGAAAACCTCTCCAAGAAATCACCCTAAGATACCAGATATCTTCTCCAGCACGCCGGTAAGTCTCTCAAACTCAACTTTATACACAGGAAGGACTTTATATTGTTACTCATTGTTTTATTTGTCTTTAATAAATTGTTAGAATTAAACTAAGTTTTAATTCATTTATTTGTTGCTGTTAGTCTTAGAATTAAATGCTATACTAACACAATAACAGGAAGGACTTTATATTGTTACTCATTGTTTCATTTGTCTTTAATAAATTGTTAGAATTAAACTAAGTTTTAATTCATTTATTTGTTGCTGTTAGTCTTAGAATTAAATGCTATACTAACACAATAACAGGAAGGACTTTATATTGTTACTCATTGTTTTATTTGTCTTTAATAAATTGTTAGAATTAAACTAAGTTTTAATTCATTTATCTGTTGCTGTTCGCCTTAGAATTAAATGCTATACTAACACAATACTATTTTTGAAAAGCCTCTCGAGGAAATCAAATTGTTAGGTTACGATAAGTTTTTAACCAAACTGATTTTGTGTGTGTGTGTGTGTGTGCTGAATCGAATACCACTGTCATATTCGATGGTATCGAACAGTCGGGTATTTAGAATTGACAACATCAAGGGTGTATATACAGCCGAGAGAGAAACAAACATAAAACATAAAACGATACCAGGCGAACAGTAAATTTAAGAATATCTTTTAAAAATTGAAATAGATTACTAAGTAGGTTTGAGCCTATTCTAGCAGTGTCTACCCAAACGGAGATTTAAGAGGTTTGAATTCAGAGTTTTCCTTTTCCTAGACTGATTGCCTAATCAAGGTTAAAGAGCCCAATCTGCCCTACTATTTACCCATAGCGGAAGGGAGACTATTTGGGTTCATACCTTTCCCAAAGGTATTAGCGCTATGTAAACTGTGGCTTCGTCCAGGATTTGAACTCGGGTTGACGTGTCCATTTCCTACGATTCTAACCAGTACACCATCGCGCTCTCCAAGATGTGCGAATGATACGCTTATACCTGTCTCACTGTATCTACGTTTTTCTCAGCATGAACTCTCTCTCTCTCTCTCTCTCTCTCTCTCTCTCTCTCTCTCTCTCTCTCTCCATTTTCTTTTCTTTTTCGCTTTAAGTCTTTTATTGATTTTATCTTTACTCTTTTCTATGCTATCTTCTCTTTTCTTTTCTTTAATTATTTTGATTCTTTCTTTTCTTCCTTTTCTCTGTTTTTCCTTTTATTCCATGTCATTTATCTTTTTACTTTCTTTCTTTCTTTCGTTTTTCTTTCTTTCTATAAGATGCCATTTATTATTATTCATTAGCATTTTTTATCCTTTGTAGCGAGACAATAAATAATAATTTCCTTTAGAGAATAGGTGTGTCGTTATGTGCCTCGTGTGGTGTCACATGACAGCCTGAAACCCATTCTCAACTTCTTTTGCCTTTTTTTTTTTTTTTTTTTTTTTTTTTTTTTTTTTACAGGAGAGACGTGTCTCAGACTCTGTCAGGGAACGGTAAAGCCACGTGGTTATTTTATTTTAGCTCATCAAGTAAAATCTTTTCCATTTTTGTATCCTTTTCACATACTGATTGTCCATGGAACAATATGCATATAGTTCTAGCAGTTGGGGCGCGTTCTTTCTTAATACCATTGGTATGTATATCATGTATATAAAAGGTTAAATGTTCTTTTATGTTCAAATGCGTTTAACTTGTATTTCGTTCCATTGTCTTAAGTGTTTGTATATCACGGATATGCTAATGATAATATTGCTCCATGCTGAATCGATTAAATTACATCCTTAGCATTAAACATGACAATAGCTTTATAAAAAGCAAGGACGAATGATTTTGGATTCATAGTCTGTTAAAATACGTTTCAAATTGTTAAATTCCTACAGTAATTTCCCCACTAAGAATATTATTTTATTTGCAATACATCCATACAACAACAAGAAAAATACCAGGAGGCGCGCTTATCGTAACAGTTATCGTTGTAGGAAATGGAATCGGCAAGCCGAGTTCATATCCTGGACGTGGCTGTTTCACTTCGCGCTAATGCCTTTGCCAAAGATATGAATCCCTCTGTTCTCCCCCCAGATATGGGTTAATAGTAGGACAAACAGCGCTCTTTAGTCTTTGTAAGCAAACAAGTTTAGGAGAGAGAGAAAAAAAAATACGCCGAATTAATACCAGCTGTACTCCGCTTAAAAATTGACATTGTATCACATCTATTGAAATTTTATGTTATCTTCATACAACACCGGCATTTGTGTCCCTAGGGGACAGGGGTCGAATGTCACCGACACAGCAGCAGCAGTAGCAACCATCCCTATCATCATAGTCACGTGGTGATCCTTATAAAAGCACATGACTTTGATAATTCTTCCTCTTTTAGTTGTAACCCTTATAAGGGCTCCCTGCTGGGTTCGGCCCGCTTCCTCTTTTTTAGTTGCGACCATCAAGGGGTTAACTCCTCTTCCACACCCGCACCCCCTTGGGTGACAACAACTACAGGTAAGGGCTTTGCTCTCTCTCTCTCTCTCTCTCTCTCTCTCTCTCTCTCTCTCTCTCTCTCTCCCATGAGCTTGGCTTACAGATAGAAAAACCCACGACGGACTTCATCCATTCCCCGCTTCTCAAGAGAGATTGCTATCTTTGACCCATGAAGGCTGATAGCAATTACCTTTTATCACCAGGATAGCAACTAAGGGAGCCGACGAGATAAATGCAACCTCGGACAAGCTTCACCCTTTGATACCAATGTAGTCGAAAGGCTGCTAGCAGAAATAAACTTTTTGCAACCTCCCCTAAACAAACCCACAACCAACTAATTACGGCTTACCTCAAACGGTGCTGTAACCAACAAACCAAACTAAACTAAACTAATGACTACGGCTAAGACCTCAAGGAGATGAGAACTAAAATAATAACATACGACAATACCTCACGAGCAGGTACCGCTAACTTCTAAAAGAACTGTTATTAAACCTCGGGTTGCTTGTCCGAACTAAACTAAGAACATTCTTCTCTGTTTGTACCCATTTTAATGTGCATATATATATATATATATATATATAATCAAACCTGTTGCATTTCATATCGTTGTATCTCTCGTTCCTTGAACTCATAACCCGCCTTTTCTCATCTGCTTACCCCATTCTTTTTCTTGTTAATTTTTTATACATCTTGCCCATGGTGGAAGGGTTGGTTGAATAGATACATGAAAAAAAAAAACCAACAAAAAACAAATGTCTAATAAGCAGCACGAGATTTGTAGTTCGAAGTTGATTTGCCCTTCCAAGAAAATGAACTTTTATTTTTTGTTTTATTTTCTAACTCTTCAAGAAATAGAAACTAGACAACGATTTCTGTGGGTGGTTTTTGTGATTCATTTTAATGAATCACAAAAAGAACACAAAATTTGACCTACATTGAATTGAACAAAATATAAAAATAAGTATAAATAGTACATTGGAGAAATATGTATCAGTGTAATATATTCGAACAGAGAAGAAATGCTTTGAAGAGACGTGCGCATAAATACAATGTTAGATAAGGACAAAGCCATCGTAATAACAAAGTGGGAAGTGTATCAAATTAAGTGTATTGTTAGAAATAAAATAAAAAATTAAACAGTCCTGAACAGGAAAATTATATTCGATATTGTGTGTATAAGGTAAATATGCCTGGATCCTCTCACCTGGAAAAAGTGGGGAATTGTAAAGTTTCTCTTTCAGTTTAAAGAATGTTCAAGTTTTGTTTGCGTGGGTGGAATAAGATAAAATAAATAAAATAATAAAACGAATTGCAGGAAAATAAGATACAATTACAATAAATAACTAAAATGAAATAAATACATTTTTCCTAAAACAAAAGAACCGGAAAGGGTTTTTGGTTATCTATCCATGTTTATGACCCCACTTCCGGAAAGAAGATAATCAGCCTCTTTCTTCGTCAACACATTACGTGTGGACACGCTTTTAAGAGCTCCCATAGAAGGTGTTATCAAGTAAGTACAACATGTTTGATATTGGTTCTTTTCTCAACTCGGTTCTATGCTAACGTGAGATCAACCATTAACACTATCCCTATTGTTATAATTATAAGGAGGGTGCAAAGTTATTAGATACTTTGCATACAAATAACTCCGACGAAGGTTAACGGACAAAACATTTAATATATACAGCACATGGATAACAGTAGATACAACGTACATAGTAAAAGAGTACATACAAAAAGGGGTACACAAATAAAGATAAAGACACATTCATGAATGATACAGATATACATATATGAGTACAGACATGAGACTAGCGATAGTCCATGCTGTGAATAACTTACAGTAATGTAAGGGGGCGGAGCCCCAACGAGAGGGGTTAGATAAAATCTACCCCATGTGGCTCGTAGTTGCCGAAACAGGAAAAGAGGTCGAAAAGGTTTGAATCCGGCGCTTAAATACTATGGTGCCCTAGCCGGCACCCAGCAAACTACCAGGGGCAGACAACTCCACCAGGCGAACACAACTAACGCTACATAATCACAAAATTACTTCTGGCCAAAACCTAAACAGAAGATTATGGATCTACAAAGAAAAGAATTTAATGACTTTGCCTCCCTTATAAAAAAAAGGAATAAACTGTCCATAGTGAACCACGAAGTTTTTTTGCTTCTTTTATTTAACAATTGTTTTTATATGTGAAAATGCACACATTTCAACTGAAACCACCATATTTATATTCTATAAGCAGGAACTTTAAAACTTATGTGTCGATTAGCCGGAGTCCCAGTACTCAGCGTAATTGCAAAAACTTATGTGCATCTAAGAGTTGATAAATTAATAAAGTTTAGACAAAAAAAGAAAAAAAAAAAAAAGAATAAATAATGAAATATGAAAATAAAATTTTTTTTTTAAAATAAGAATATCTCACAATTTCACTTCCACCGAAAATTTAACTGTCGGCGCAAAAAAGAAAACAGTCTCTTTGGACCCTGCCAACCCACCGGATTAGACGTGCGTTTTGTAACCTCCCGAAAGAAACAGTCTATACTTTTATAATTCATGGGCTTAAAAAATAAAGATAAAAACCTTTCTGTTATATATTGAACTGAGATGTTTTGTTGCATCCCTTTGTCTCGTGTGATTAAACGTGTTGGGGTATCAGTCCTTTACTCCTAGGGGAATTGTGACAAACGCCGCCATGTCTGGACATACATATATTTCTGCTGTCTTCAGTAAATTCTGTCTTTTGTGTTCCTTGTCAGTTTCAGCATGTTTGAATAGTACACAACACTTTCCACAAGAGAAGTCCATAACCCCATGTTTGTTGCGAAAGATATCATAGCATGGATGCTATATCAAAAGGCGCCGGTTACATATTTTACATGGTGGAGCCCTTTGTTTTATGTTCAGAAAATTTCTGTCAGCGTGTTGGCAATTGTTCACTGTTGGGGTCACCATTTGTTGGGTGTTCTTATTCCTGGAAACAGACAATTTCCAGGCGTTGTTTGGGAATAGATTTCTTGACGTAAATAGGGAAATTATCTTAACTCCCTTTCGCACATGCGCATACAACGGTAGACTACCTGACAAAAGAAATCTCTGGGAAATTCACATGTGGAAAGTGTATGAAGATGAACATCGGTTTACAACCAAATAAGACATATCGTAAGTTACAGGGGTGGAAAGAATTATAGCTGAATAAATTCAAAATTTAACAAAGTCAATTGATAATAGATTGATATCTATGATTCAAGGGTGTACATAATAGCAGCGGCAGAATAGAGATATAAAAAAAGAAAAGGTCACTACTATTGAGAATTCTGGGGTATGGGGGTTATCGTCCTTTGTCTGCGAGCCTCTGTTTCAAACCAACCAATCACGAGACAGCATACTTTGGCGGCAAAGCCGAATAAGCAAACTCATGCCTCTTCTGATCCAGCTAGCACTGGGGACAGACCTAAAACAGGGTCGCTCCTCTTCCTCAACATCCAGAATCGGAGTCGGACATCAACAGAAAGTCTATCATATCCGAACTATCAGAAGGCCGTAGCAAGGGCTCCGATAATACCCTATCTCAGGACTCAGATAAGTTTATTACAAATTATATTTGTGCAAACGAACTAAAGTTTGCAAAATATTAAGAAATAAGACACGAACGACAGTACTCCAAGGTGTGCCAATATGGAATTAACCACGAACGTGGCAGACAGGTTAAGAGTCAAAGAAATAAAACGAACAACTAGAATTGAACAAAGACGTGTATTACATATAAAGAATTGCAAACTTTAGTTCGTCTGCGCAAATGTAATTTATCACTTATCTGGTGTATCCTGAGATATGGGGTACTAACGGAGACTTTGGTACGGCCCTCAGTTCCGTTCGGATATGATGGACTTCTGTTTTGCGTCCGACTCAGTAGTTATCTGTTGAAGAATAGGAGCGACCTTTCGTAGGTCTTTTCCCTTTGGTTGCTGGATCAGAAAAGGCATGAGTTTGCTTATTTGGCTTTGCCGCCAAAGTATGCTGGCTCATGATTGGTTGGTTTGAAACAGAGGCTCGCAGACAAAGGACGATAACACCCATACCCCAGAATTCTCAATACTACCTCCCTAGTCAGCCAAAGTTTTCTCCTAATAGCCACTAGGTGGTGTTGTCAAATCTGTATTTAAACACAAGGCGGGAAAGTCAAATTCTCTTCTTCCTCACAGCATGCTCTGTACTGACGACAGACCTGACACTGGTCCTATGGGTCATGGGGCCTCGTGTCGCATTGAACACGACAGCATAGAACAATACATTTCTTAAATATGTAAATCTTTATTCAAAACTTATATTTCTCTTACATGTACGTACACTGCTGATGGCATTTCTTCATACAACTCTTTATAAACTCTTTTTGTATCTCATTGTCATTCTTCTATTCATCCTATTAAGTTTGTTCAGGCAATAAAACATGTAGTTGTTAATTTGTCGTGCATTGTTCTCGCATTTATACTGAATGAGGAAACAACAACCATTTCTCTAGTTAGGCAAGGATATAATATTTCAAAGTTAATAATCTATTCCAGTGGTTTTCACTTTCAAAATTTCAATTAATTGTTAACTTATAGGCTTCAGTATTTCAGATATATGCATTTTTATAGCTTGTATAAACTTTTATGGGTATGTATTAAAGGTTTCCCATATAAACCGAGAGAAAGGATAAGGGACATAAGACAAATAGATAACTCAAAGGAGGTATCAACAAGTTGCTAAAAACATATTTCTTTTAGCGGTCGTAAGTCATGTAAGGAACAGTTTCAAATCATATAAAACACTTATCTTTTTGGGTAATCGTTTTCGTGGTAGCGTCGTTATAGTGTTAGGGTCATTCGTCCCAGTAGAAGTGCTGCGATGTTCTTTTGTTGTATATTGTACAAACGGAAATAGGAATTTCCGGTTAAATTAAACAAAGAAAATACGAAAAAAATGACAAAGGACTTTTTTCCCCGTAAAAGCGAACAAAGAAGTTAAAAAACGGAAGCGGGGCTTTCCGGTCAAAGAAGCAGAGAGAAGATAAAGAAATATATAACAACGGTCCGTTATCAGATCAAAAGATAAAGATGCGTAGGAGTACCTATCAATATAAAAGGCCTGAGGGTTCGAGCCGACAGGCCAGACAGGAGACAGCAGACGGAGAACAAGTGAGCGACAGACGCCCACGGTCCATTGCAGCCAACGGCTGTGAGACGCCACCAGCCACCCCTTTACCTCAACATCGCCAGTCATCTCAATAGTAGTAGTCATTGTCAACCCCCGGTCATTTCATTGTCAACGCTCGCCACCCACCACATACAGCCGAGAAGAAGAAATTAAGTCAAAACTCCTACTATACGCATGTGTTGTAGATGTCATTAAACGACAACTACATACTTCGCTACGTGACCATATATACCCGCAAAGTATACAGATACACGATTTAGCAGCGTGAATTTGAAGCCGCTATATAACATATAGAATTTGATGCCAGTATGCTACACTTTCAGCCGAGCAAAAAGGGGCAGAATATTTTGTTGCTTCAGCCGAGAAATTAAGGAGCAAAGTCTGTGTTTCAGTCCTCCTGTGAAGTCTGTGTTTCAGCCCTCCTGTGTATCAGCCCTATTCTGTCAGCCGCCCGGTTAAGCGGCTCAATCTGTTCTGTTAAAAATTCCTTAAGGCTCTCGCCTTTGCTTGTTTTTACTTCCGGGTTCACTTCTTCCGGGTTCAGTGTGGGAGGATAACCCATATTTTTATACATCTTTCATTTCTGTATGCTATCTAAAGATTTAATTAACATATAATAAGTGCATTACTGTGTTTTTCTACCCATGTTTAATAATTGACGCAGTAAAAATAGAGGAAAAACAAAAATTACTTGATATGCCTCCCCACTTTACATTTACGTTGAATATTTGTAAGCATTTCATGCTAGTAAGTAAAGCTTTCGGAGAGGCCTATCGCCGGAATCAGCCAAGGAGTCTATCCTCTTTTCCCTAGCGCTAGACCCCGGATGTCAGAAATTTTTCCGTTTTCAGAAGAATTCCGACCCTTAAAAATTCAACTAACGCCATTAAATGAAAATGGGTAGGGAAAAATGAAACTACAAAAGAAAAATATTTGCCATTTTTACTATTTGAAGGTTCACATTACTGATGTATGGTGATATGTATGTACAATAATAAGGACAATTTTTAAAAATATTTTCTCTCACGCAGGAGGCAAAAACAGTTTGCAGAAAAATAAAAAGTCTTTTCAATATTCTTGCTGACAGTGTGTGAGAAAGAAGAACCAGCAGAGACACCTTTCGACAATGAGCCTTGTTTCTGGCGAGAGAGCCAGAAACAAGGCTCCTTGTCGAAACGTGTCCCCGCTGGTTTTTCTTTCTCACGCGCTTTTGTCAGTTTTCGCCGAAAGTGTGAACAATTTGCAGCTTGGTTCTTCTCTCGTCAGAAGTAGATGTGAGCGAAGTATAGCGACCTTTCTTGCCAAAGGTTTTTGCTAGAACAACGTGCGTCGTTTTCAGGGATCTGGGGTGGCGTCAGATAGCAGTAACCACGCTTCTGCAATAGAATTTCATGTTGGGACCTGCCAATGTCCTTAAATCCAGCTTCCTCACGGACTCTCGTCAGCTCATGCAGAAAATGTAGACACTCAGTAGATTTTTCACCATAGAGCTAGTTGCGTCTTCTCGCCCCGAGAACCGAATCCACAAAGAAGCCGATATAGGTATCACGTGACCGATGTCCATCTTCCGGAACCAGCCACATTGGGGCCCTTTCTTTAGTTTACTTTCGTCGTAAGATACGAAACAAGAGATATTGAAAGATGGACAAAAAAAGGCATTCAAAATACCATACATATTTTTTGGAAAAAATAAAATTCTGTAAAAATTGTCTTTTTTTTATTATTTAAATCTCCTTATTATTTGAGTGACCCTCGTATTTCGGCATGTGTTGTGTAATGAAGATGTTCATACTCTTGTTGTGATTTAAATCTTTCACTGTATACGAAATCAACTTGAATAAAACTAGAATAGTGTAATGTACTGAGATCTCGCCATAACGAGATTATGGGAAATCTCAGTAAGGCGAATCCCTAAAAAGGGACTAGCTATTACTAACATGGTGTGATGAACAAGACAGACCATATAATGTATGTTCCCGTAAATAAAACCTGTTGTTAAACTGTTAACCCGGAGTTTGTTCACTACAAATAGATAAATAAAATACATTTTCCAATGAGACTTGAACAATTTGCGGATCAATTCACAAAGTTTCATTCATATAAGTTCTTTATGAGACAAATAAGAAGTAAAAAAAAAAAAAAATTAATTTTAAACTGAAACAGAATTTGTAGCCGCCAACAGAAATTTCGGTGGACAGCTTACGTCGGACGCTTGCTATATAAGGGCATATAAAATACACTTATGTTTGGTCCACTTTCAAAATGACCATTGCGGTGTTTCTTCCCTGTGTATTAATAGGTTAAACATCCGTTTCGAGACGCCTACCTTAGATAAATTAGTTTCACTCTTGCATATCTCACACGCAGCTTATTTGTATTTTGCATACATTGTATATACTGTAAACGTTTCTATGTGAATTCTACCCCCTCCTCTCTCTCTCTCTCTCTCTCTCTCTCTCTCTCTCTCTCTCTCTCTCTCTCTCTCTCTCTCTCTCTGTCTCTCTCTGTCTCTGTCTCTGTCTCTCTCTCTCATTGTAATTAGATGTGGTTCTGTTATCTAACTGTATCTGTAACATTCAACATACAAATATAACACAACACAGACACAGACACACACACACACACACACACAGACACAGACACACACAGGCACACATACATTACTCTTAAAAAAGGCAAATGACTTGCGTTATTTTTTTTTCTTTTAGGTTCCAATCAAGTTAAAATAAACACAAGGTCATTGACAGTGCCACGCATGAAGCAGGCCTCATGTTTTGCGGGTTGTAGAATTGTTTAGAGTTTTTGGAATTTTATTTGGATCACATGACCTTTAGGCACCCCTTCCGCGATCTCGACTCACAAGGACATTTTTCTCATTTACACCGTGAACATCCGGTTGTTTGTTAGCGGTTAGGGCTAGGGGTTAGGATTAGGGCTAAGGGCTAGTTTTATAATTAAAAAAAAGGGTCTTCGCTCCCACCCTTCCGGTCCCTTACTTCCGGTCCCGATTCAAGGGAGGATAACCCATATTTTCCAAAATAAGCCACAAAATAGTCCCTTTGCTGAAAATTGAAAATTCTCTGTTTAACAAAATAGATAAAATATATATACTCATATGCAACAAAATTAGATACAACAATAATAAAAAAAAGAATAAAAAAGAACACTCTATTCTTAGTTTCACTGCGCCTTCAAATTTCCCTAATGTGAAAAAGTTCACACATACCCGTTTTCAGGGTAGCAAAAAATGTCCAGTCTATTAGCAGTAGAATTTGACCGTGAGATAACGGGTGAAAAATGTTTTTAGGGAAATGTTAAGAAGAGAGGAAATGTGATGTAGAAAAACGTCTCTTCTTGGTGAGTAGCTTCTATTCTGTTCCCGAAATTTTTCCTTTTCTTCTTTGTAAATACCACAAAAGCAGAAATATATTCTCTGCTGGAAACTGTGCTCTGAAAGGTTTTATTCAGTAAGATAAAAGTGTTTCCCCTCTTTTGAGGTTGTGGGGTTACAAGAGGTTTAATATTTTAGGTTTAAAGGTAGCTGGTTATTCCTGGTGCGTGTTCACAGGGTTTGCTTTTAACCCCATCTTATTTGGTGGTCGCGCTGAAAAGTAATTCAAGGAAAGAAAAGGAAGAGACAAAGACAAAAGGTAGTTTTAGGATTCAGGCTTTATTCACGGGTCATAGCCACCACGTTGTAAGGAAATTTTTTCTTGCCCAGTAGTAGTGTCTCGTCCCAGTTAAGGCCTAAGTTAGAATGACCGAGAGATTATCTTCGTGGTCGGAAGCGGGTCCTTTTTCCTGCACATGCTCGTAGGGTTCTTCCGGTTTGAAGGCTCATGGGAGTTTGTTATTTTTTCTTTTTCTTTTAATCCCCATACACCCTTTTCTATTTCTCCATTCGTTCGTTCCTTTGCCTCTCTCACTTTATCATCAAGTAAGCGATCGAATTTTGCCTATTCTCTCTATTAATGAGGCTGAACGAATATTACTACATTATTCACTCTGCAACAGACTTGAAATAAAACATTTATGTGGTTAGATATTGAAATTTAACAAATTATTGACTTCTTTAAATTTTTACAAGAATGTCTATTCGTATTATAACTATTTCCTTATTTATAAGGTAATCTTAAAATTAATTCTGCTATTTTTTTAGTCATTAACTTTCATAAGCTTTGTTGGAATTTAGTAAGGGACATACTTCCGGCTACACCGGCTAGCAGCCCTTAGGGGACAAATTTCCGGTTTCACCGATCAGCATCAGCATCAGCAGGCTGTCCCCTTATGATCAGGTGATGATGTCCTTAAAAGCGGACACCTGCTCCCTTCATTCTCTCTTTTACTCCTAACCACCTTGCGGGACACAAGGTAGATTCTAGCGTTCCTGCTACACTCTATTTCAGCTAGTCACTTGTAAGGATAAATTCGGACATAGAAAATAACTCTAGAAGGTAATTCTTTGCTCACCGACTCCATGAGGCTTGTGGATTTAGAGACTTGATCAAATAGCCGAGATGTTCGATATATTGCCTACTATATCTCTTGTTAGGATTTAGAAAGCCTTCGGCAATTTGCTACAATAACTTTGGATATAGCTGTACCCCCCAAAAACTCTGATATTCAGAATCTTGTACAAAAACTCCTCGCAGGACTAACTCTTGCAACCTAACTAAATAACTAACTACCTAAAACTACCACGGTCTTTGGAGTCCCCTAAACAACCAAATTACCAGTAGCTATATCCGACCTAACCTCAACGAACATTGAATTGAACATTCACTAACCCTTTGTTTTAACGTATTTATATGTATTGTGTGTACATTTACCGTGTAGTAAACCCTTGTTATAGCCTTAAACATAAGCCGTCGTAATCTTGTCTTTGAATTTCCCGCCAATCTTTTTACTCTGTTTCATTGTTCCTCGTAAATTATCTCCCCTATACCATAGGGGCCATTTAATTTACATTATATTTCTTTAGTTTTCATAAAGGAATTTTAGGACCATATGACCTTTAGGCACCCCTTTTTTTTAAATCTCAATTAAGAAAGGACATGTTTTTCATTTACACCGCCAATATCCGGTTGTTTTAACAGACAATTTTTAGATTTAAAAAAAAATTATAAAACTAACCCCTAACCCTAAGCCGAACCTCTAACCCCTAACAAACAACCGGATGTTGACGGTGTAAATAAAAAACATGTCCTTTCTTAATCGAGATCAAAAATGGGTGCCTAAAGGTCATATGGTCCGAATTTTAATCTAATTAATGAACCCCGAAGAAAAAGCTCGATGGGAACTACACTTAAGAAGATTGCATATTGCTTTGAATAAATCCTGGAAACAGCTCCCTAAAATCAGCAGCCGTATGACCATTTACTTCCATCTCACAAACCACTCTGTAAAGACGACCAAGACATGCTGGGCATTCCTGAAGAAGTAAGAACGAACTTATAAGCGACATTCTCCTATGGATTCCTACACATGGACTCATCAGTGTTGGTTGACCAGCAAAAATTCACATTCATCACCTCTGTGTGGAGACTGGGAGCCGTTTAGAGGACTTACCAAGAGCAATGGCCAATAGGGACGGATTGTGAGAGAGTGAGAGTGTGTGTGTATGTGTGTGTGTCTGTGTGTGTGTGTGTGAGAGAGAGAGAGAGAGAGAGAGAGAGAGAGAGAGAGAGAGAGAGAGAGAGAGAGGGTCAGTGGGGATTGAAATGAAATGAATTCTTTTTTTTTAAAAAAACTCCCATGAGCCTTCAGACCGGAAGAACCCTCTGAGCATGTGCAGGAAAAAGGATCCACTTGCGACCATCAAGATAATCTCTCGGCTATTCTGACTTAGGCCTTAACTGGGACGAGACACTATTTCTGGACGGGAATAAATTTCCCCTCCATATGGTGGCTATGACCCGTGAATAAAGCCTGAATACTTAAACTACCTTTCGTCTCTTCGTTTTCTTTCCTTTAATTCCTTTTCAGCGCGACCACCAAATGTGATAGGGTTAAAAATGAAAACCTGTGATCACGCACCATAAATAACCACAGACCTTTAAACCCTAAACATTAAAACACTTGTCACCCCACAAGACAAGGGAATTCATGTTCATCAGCACGATTTGATGGTGATGATGGTGATTTAAAATGTCGAATTTTTGTTTGATTGAAATAACCTGTTTATTGAGTTATTTCCTCAAATCAAAAAATACCAAAAAGATCCTAATTCTAAAAATAACCTTTCCCTATTTTATAGCTAAAAGCTATCAACTATCCCCTTTTTCTAGAAGCAATCCAGTAGTCGCAGAAGACTTTAGATACACCAGTGTCTGAACTAGAAATATCAATCCCGAATGTTGTATAAGCAAAAGTCGAAATCTCCCGATTCACTAATAAAAGATACATTACACTCGCCAACGGGACGGACAAAGTCGGAAGTGTCCTCTATCGTTACCTAAAACGGAATGACCATTTTAACATGTATCTGCGCATGGGCTCCGATCGGAGTTCCGCTTTGATAGTCAATTCCTGACATTAAATAAAAATAAAAAAATTGGTAAATAAAATTCGAATATCATCCAATGAAAGCGATTCCCGGGTGAAGTGAAAATAACTTCAATTGATCCAACTTGGGACCGCCGTTCTCTATAAATGGCCAGCTTTGAAGGGCAGCCGACAGAGAGGTCCCGGGCGTCAATTCGAATACACGCTCGCAAGCGAAATCAACATCACAGGCGGCGATTCACCTACACCACCCACTTACCCAAACCTGACCTCACAAAGCAGTCAAGTCAACAAGCGAACATTTCTATATCATTCGACGATACAAAAAATATACTAGCTATCATAACACGATATGACCAGCGATCGACTTCAGAATAACCGAAACACAAGATTCAGCCTACAACAGCTAACGACTCTAAAACACAAGAATCGACTTACCTACAACACCCATCACTACTCACTGACTTTTATTCAAGACACAGCACCTACCACCACATACACAATATTCTGCCTACATCACCACCCCACTACCACAGTCAAGCTGGACATTTTACGGACTTAATATCCATCCACAACTATCACCAAATTTATCCTGTAATTCTCATTTCTATCCTTTCACCGTTCTCATGTTGTTTTTTAATACAATTTTAAACTTAAAATCTGTGTTTTGTTCATTTCCTCATCACCATACGCTTGCATGCTAATACGGTTTATAACACGAACTTCTGGACAATAACTATGTTTTATCCTCATATGAATTCAGGGTGATATTTCATCATAGTACCCGGAAGACTCCTCTGTTGCAATATTAAGCTACATTCTGTTATAAACTCCTTACGCACAATTTGCTAAAGTCACGCTACTTCATGACAATTAGTGTTGGTGCTAGGGTTTCATGCTCCCTCTAATCTATGATACGGTTTCCCCGCTCTTCTATAGGCACATTTTCATAAAGTAGTATACATAGAAAATATGTGAAACCTATGGGGTTGCAAGATGTTTGGGTATTTTAAAATTTGAAAGGTAGCTGGATATTCTTGGTGCGTTTTCTTAGAGTTTTTGCTTTTAACCCCATCATATTTGGTGGTCGCGCTGAAAAGGAACGAATTTAAGGAATTAAAAAAAAAGAGACAAAGACAGAAGGTGGTTTTATGATTTAGGCTTTTTTGCCAGTAAAAGTCGCCCGTGACAAGGGGATATCCCACTGGCCGAGGAAGCGACTACACACAGTTGCGGCTTAACTCGAATAGCCGAGATATTCTCTTGGGAGTCAGAAGTCGGTTCTTTTTTCTCGCACATGCGCGGAGGGTTCTTCCGGTGATGACCCATGGGAGTTTTTATTTTTTTTATTTTAATTTTATTTTAGTTTTATTTTAATCCCCACCACACTCCCCCACCTAAGAACGGAGCTCTGTAGAATTGTGGATATGGAAAGCCAATTTCTTGTAGGGTGTGTGAGTGTATGTTACTTTTGGTCATTTTGGTTTCATTGGTTGGTTTGTTGATATGTTGGTCGGTTGGTACGTTTGTTGGTTGGTTGGTTGGTTGGTTGGTTGGTATTTTTCTTTGGTACGAAGGATTTCTTTAAGTTGAACGTAACAGTCCTTCTGAAAGGAGGGTTATTATACAACTCTTTCGTCTCATTGGCAATTCGTTATTTATTTATGTATTTGTTTTTATTTATTATTATTTTTGTGGTCAGGTCGTCACGACGGAGAATTATGGTTGAATTTTTTTTATTTAATCGCTTACATGCGTTTTGCATGGGGACGAGCTAAATTCGAGCATTTTTCATCTGTTTTCTTTTGGTACACAATTTATTGTGGAAACAGAAGAGTATGACTTAGTTGGCCACTTGAAGGAATTAAATCACCTGTTAGGTTGACTTTGGTCCGTATATTAGCTGTTAAATTGAAGGTGTCTTTTTAGGCAGCAACAGTATATTTCCTGCTATGAACGGGATTAGGTCAAATTGTTGTGAGTCTATTTTTTATGTCAAGGGATAAGAAAATGCATGTAATGGTGTTAAGAGCCTTTTTGCTAGTAGCGGTCACTTTTTGATGTGAATGGCTAGAAGGTTGTAGAGTGGTAATTCAGAGTCTCCAGGAGTTCATTCTTTTTTTTTTTTTTTGTGGGTGAATTTGGAAAAAGGAATAAACAGTTATTTACTCACGTCTTTTTTTGTGCTGAGTTCGTTTGTTGTTCCATTTTTTGTACCGTCTTCGTTGTTGCATTCGTTTTAGTGAGTAGTTGCAGTCGCTCACGTGGTTAAGTTAAAATGTGGGGCCTTTACTGTCATTTACCTTTCTTTCTCCGATGTACATTTCCCGTCGCGCACATGGTTGAGTTAAATAGAATTGTTGCAGTTAATTTCTTTTTCCTTTCTTCTCGTCGCGTCCGGTACGACGGTGTCAATTTTTTTTTGTGTGTATATCTGCAAGGGTGAATGCGGCAACAGGAGAAAAAACAACAACTATAAAATAGTGGTTGTGTACTCACGTTTTTACATCTTTTCTTTTTCTTTTTTTTTTTTTTAAAGATACCCCCTTTTTACTTCGTTGTTGTTTCCAGTGGGAGGCAGGCTATCTGAAGAAAACAATTTTGTTGCTGTCGCCTTGTGTCAATGAGTTCACGGGGTCAATGAGTTCAAGGGTTTTTTTTTTGGCTTTTTTTTTAGTTGGTTGACTGTATGCAAAGGGACAGTTACTTTCTTTTCCTTTTCTTTCTCTGGGCGACAGTGTCTATTTCAGTCGTCGGTGATAACTTTTTTGTCTTTTTTTTCTTTTACCCAGTCGTGGTCACCATTATGGGGTGGCAAGAGGTTTGGGTGTTTTAAAAGTTTAAAGGTAACTGGATATTCTTGGTGCGTCTTCTTAGGGTTTTTGCTTTTGCATCTCATTTGGTGGCCGTGCTGAAAAGGAAGGAATTTAAGGAACGAAAAAGAAAGAGACAAAGACAGAAGATGGCTTTATAATTTAGGCTTTATTGCCGGTCAAAGTCGCCCGTGACAAGGGGATATCCGACTGGCCGAGGAAGTGACTACACACAGTTACGGCCTAAACTCGAATGGCCGAGATATTCACTTGGGAGTCAGAAGTCGGTCCTTTTTCTGGCACATGCGCGGAGGGTTCTTCCGGTGAAGGCCCATGCGAGTTTGTTGGGTTTTTTATTTTAATTTTATTCTAGTTTTATTTTAATCCCCACAAACCCACTCTTCTGGGCCCCTAAGCAAATATATGAACCCCCATTCTACTACATGTCACTTCATGAAGTAGTATTCATAGAAACTATATGAACCCCCCTTCCAGGACCCCCCCCCCAAGCAGACCCCTGGTAACAATTCGGTTGTTTTATTGAAGTAAAAAAAAATCCGTAACACTAGTCACATATTATTTGCGTACATACCTCACATTCCCGAAGAGTGTCCAATATTTACATCTGTATCGCTTGAGGTTATCTATACCAATGAAAATCATTTGAATAAATAAAAAGTTATTTTTTAAAGTTAAACTAGGTTAGCAGGCTGCGATGACTAGACTAATTCAATTTCTTTATGACCTGTGGAATATGTCAACACTAAATATTTAGTTGTGAAATTCTTTCATTGTTTTCTATAGGACTAATAGTAAATTTAAAAAATGGGGGGGGGGGGTGATAAAAAGGATGAGAAAAATAAAGAAAAAGAAGAAGAAAGAATCAAGGAAGACGGGGAAATAATTGAAAGAAACAAAGAAAGAAAGAGGCTAGAAAAGTATAAAAAAGGTAGATAGGAAGAATACAAAAAGAAATGTATGGGGGAGGGGGTAGAAAGAAAGAAAGAAAGAAAGAAAGAAAGAAAGAAAAGACGAGAAGTGTGAAAAATGTTTAAGAAGCTTAAGTCCTACACAATGAACGTTCAAAAGCTTCTGTCAGAAAGTGAAAATGAAAAATTATGTTGTAAAATTTCTGAGCAAAATATTCAACTGTGTTCTTCGTTTAAATAACAAAACAAATAACCTAATCAAAACAAATTGTGAGTCATGACATTGCAAATAATAATTATACAATGGCCGCCAACAAAAGAAAGTGTCTTAAAGTCAGTTTTACTGCTGTGTCTAGACATATCAAACCTAATGATGAAATTTTGGCTAAACTTGCAAATTGGTCGGAAAATTAAAACGGAAAGATTTTTGGTGGTCACCATGACAGTTTAACTACAGTCTATGAATGAACTTTTGCGAATTGGGTTACGGTTTAGGGGTTGGGGATTAAGGTTGTTTTTAATTACGTATTGCTTAAAAAAAGAAAAAAAAAAACAAATTACTATACATTTAATGTTGAAAAATATTTTTTAAACCAAGCTTAATTGAAATTATACATTGCAATACTAACACAAACAACTGAGACTAATGGGTCTACCGTTGGGTTCAATAATTAATTTCAATGGTTAATTAAATGTATGGTAATTTGGGGGAGTTTTTTTTTTTAAGAAATACGTAATTAAAAACAACCTTAGTCCCCAAACCCCTAAACCGTAACCCAATTCGCAAAAAGTTCATTCATAGACTGTAGTTAAACTGTCATGAGGGACCACCAAAAAACTATCCGTTTTAATTTTCCGACCAATTTGCAAGTTTAGCCGAAATTTTTATTGATATGAATCAGGTTTTTTTTTGTTTTTGTTTTTTTGTAAGGAAAATGTTTAACCTTTAAACGTCGACGTCGTCATCGTCATTCTGTTCACGCTTTGTTTCTTTTTTATCTTATTTATCTCATCATTTTATTTATCTATTATTTTAATTATTTTTTTAACGTCACGGCCAAATGTTTGGCAATGATCGCATGGGATTGAGCGACAGCAAGGTCTTTTCAAATCTCTCGCACTTTCCTCAATACTTTTACCGACCACAACAGTCTCGACCCTTCATTCAAACTAGTACAAGAGATCAAGTGACAGCAAGTGCATTCGATACTGCTCAGTTTTCTTGCCGTTTTCAGTTGTATCATTATCTAGATGGTCTGTCTCGATTCTTTTTCGTATTTCCAGCCACATCAACCTTTTCGCTATGGTTTAACGATTTTCTAGCAGACCATTGGCAGTGGGTTCGATTCTCACTTAGTACTAAGAGTATTTACGGGTATCGAAGGAGCTCTTATTTTCCGTAGTTGTAGGCAATTTGTCGGACAAAGAAGGAACAAACACGAAAGTAAATGCAGACACTTGTATTGACAAAAATTACATAGATATTTTTGCAAATGTTATTGGTATTGGAGTAATGGTGATAACAGGAGTATTCTGTTCGTCAGTAGGAAATGTTGATAAGACGTTCCTTCGGACGTTTCTCGTTCTTCCTCGTAACCGGTTCAGTGATAAGTAATGGGGGATGCTGTTTTAGAAGCTTCTCGCCCTGGTAACAGTTCTTTAAATGACGGTGAATGGGTCCTTTTCAAATAGACTATTTGGTCTTCAGCCTTCTATAGTGTGCTTTGTGCCTTCGAAAGTGTGCTGTGAAAATATGCCTCCGTCAGGTCAATGGTCCTTAGAAGTAAGCCCTGTTTTGGGCTAAGTAATGAATGAAGTGTAGAGACCGCTATTTACGCGACTACCCTCAGTGGGTGCTCCGTGATAAATGAAGTTTTTGGTATTGGCCCAACATACGATGTTGGCGAATCTCCCCTAGCAGCAGGGGGAGATAATTAACTATGGAATTTCCAATAGTACCTCATACTTGTGGCCTTCAGCGATACTAAGTTAAGCCTAGTAAATGACAACTTAGGCCTTTCCGCTTTACTCTCCATGATTGTTGCCAGCACTCCAACAACGAGTGGCACAACCGTCACCTTCATGTCCCACAAGTGTACAGTTCTCTGTCGAGATCCACGTCCAGCTTTTCGCTTTAAACTTTGGTTTGCAGTCAGTCGGAACAATAAGAACCACGACCCAACAATCTTTTCTTTGCCCACAATAATTAGAGCAGGTGTTATAGCTTTAATTTGATTGGACTGGGTGATCTGTTTAAATATCAAAACCTCAGACACTTGCTTTTTATTCTGATTTTTGCATATATCATTGGCTTGTATTGTCAGTTTGAACTGTTCCCAGTGAATCGCCCTTCCCACTCAATGATGTCTATTTTTGTACTTTTTCTGAGCTTACTTGCTGCATTTCTTATCATATGGTTGATTTTATAATCTCTATCTCTGCATAATCTACATTTGCCCGTGTCCTGTGTCTTATCTACTTTGGCTTATATATAGTTTCTTCTTATGCCATTGTTCTGTTGTTGACAGCCATTCGGTTTATTTGTACTCATTGAGTTATTCACACCAGTAGTATTTGTAAATAACAACATGACTTCTTGGGATTTTTGATGATTTTAGTCATTTCATCAGATTTACAATCTCTTCACAAGATTTACGGAATTGTTTCAAGAATGCCAACAATCATGGGTACAATGGATACCTTCATGTTCCATAAATGTTCAATTCTCTGCCAACACTCACAGATTGTTTTCCGTTTTTCACTGTATTATTATTATTATTATTATTATTATTATTTGATTCCATGAGTGTTTTTCACACCAGCGTAAGCTGATGGTCTTTCATTGGAATCTGAGTGACAACAAGTCTCCTCAGGTCTCCAGGACTCTTTTGAGTATCCTAGCTGATCTTATAAGGGTATTTACGGGATTTGAAGGAGCTCTTATTTCTCCGTAGTTGTAGGCAAATTGTCGGACAAAGAAGACAAACACACAATGGAAATTTAATACATGTATTGACAAATAATACAAGAACTTGTTGCAAATTTTATTGGTATTTGCTACAAGAGTTATCTGAGTTAAGTAATGTACTTTGAGTAGTAGTGATAACAGGGGTATTCTGTTGCTGGTTGGAAAGTTGATAGGACGCTTCTTCGGACGTTTCTCGTTCTTCCTCGGTAACCGGTTCGGTGATAAGTAATGGTGGGGGATGCTATTTTAGAAGCTTCTCGCCCGGGTAACAGTTACTTTAAATGACGGTGAATGGGACCTTTTCAAGTAGACTATTTGGTCTTCAGCCTTCTGTAGTGTGCTATTGTGACCGCCTTGTAGTATGCGGACACAATGCCTTCGAAAGTGTGCTGTGAAAAAATGCATCCGTCCAAGTCGACAGTCAGTAGATAAGTAAGCCCTATTTTGGGCTAAGTGATGAGTGAAGTTTAGGGACCGCTATTTACGCGACTACCCTCAGTGAGTGCTCCGTGACAAGTGAAGTTTTTGGTTTTGGCGCCAACAACTATGTTGGCGATTCGCCCCCTAGCGACAGGGGGAGATAATTACCTATGGAATTTCCAATACTTAACAATTCCGTTGTCTGGATGGTCTCAATTCTTCCTCTGATTTCCAGTTCCTCTAGTCTGTTTACTAAACTCATGGGGACTGTTCCAAGTGCACCAATTACAATTGGCATCACTTTCACTCTCATATTCCACATTTTTAAAATTCTCTAGCAAGATCCAGGTATTTGTCTATCTTTTCGTTTTCTTTCATCTTCACCCTGTGGTCTGCTGGGACAGCAAAATCTACCACTAGACAAGTTCTCCTTTTCTTGTTAATCAATACTAGGTCTGGTTTTCTGTCTGGGATAAAATGATCCGTCTTTATCTGAAAGTCCCAGAGAATGTTATGTGTTTTATTCTCTTTAAATCTTAGTTTAAAATAAAGAGCCCATCCCCAGTAATTAAGATAAAGACCCCCTCCCCTGTAATTAAAATAAAGACCCCCTCCCAGTAATTAAAATAAAGACCCCCTCTGCCCAGTAATTAAAATAAAGACCCCCCTCCCCAGTAATTCAAACTGAAAAAAATAATGGATATAGAATTATTTTTCTGATAATCAAAAAGATTATATTTCATGTACATCAGAGTAATTAAAAAATCTGAAAAATTTTTTTTAAAAGATTTATTTAAGTTTAATTTTTCGATTTTAGTCATTTTTTCATAACTTTCCTCTCAATTAAAAACATTTTTCATTCCCTTCATATGTTCGGTCGTTTTTCTTTTTATTTAAACAAAAATTTGAGTCTGCCTTAAATACCCAATATATATTTTGCACCTCAAAGATGGGGGGGGGGGGTCAAAGTTAACGGACCTGAAAAAAAAATTGTAAAAGTTTTCACATAAATAACTGGTGCACTATAACTTTCATTCATTAATATATCAACACTGAACATTTCAATAAAATTGGTTAATTCTTTAATTTTTGGCAAATTTAAATCTTTTAATGGGGTGACTCTAGTATAGTTAAATTTGACTTTAACGGTTGAATTGGTGGTACTTAATATTTACCAATTATTTCTTCTAATGGCATTATTTATTTATTTATTACTGTTTTCTGCTTTGCACAGTGCTGATCTCAATTGCCGTTGTTGTTGTTTGTAACTCAGTTCAATGCCTTTTTCTCAAAATAAGTGCACTACCAAGAATTGCCAATTTTAGAGTGCCAGTGTTATACAAAATAACCAGCTATATTCGGATCTTTATTAACCTCTTGCATATAGCACCCTGTGTATTAATGATTGATATATCCGGGTTAAGGGATATATTATGAAGTTGTAGTAAGGTATATTCTCGTAGGTAAATAGAAGCTGGTGCGTCGAGTAGCAGTACGTCTTCCGAGCAGTCGACGTGGTAGTAGGCTAGTAGGCTTGTAGTAGGCGCTTGTACCACCACAGTGTAGAGTATTTATGGAGGACATATGATGTGTACTGTGAAGTCCCACAAGATTTTTACGTTCTCATTCCCTACAACTGCTACCAATTCGTGCTGGTGCTGTTTGTCTATTCCTGGAATACAGTATGATTTTCACGGGTTCCAATGGAGATCTTTATATTACCTTGCCATATCAGCATTTGTAGTTTGGTTCAAGCATTGACAATTTGGGCAATATGCCATGTTGGTGATAACTGTCATTCTCCACATTATGGTAAAAATATTCGGACCAAGTTAACTTTAAGCACCATAGGGGCGACCTGGGTTCAGAGGGACATGTTTCGCTTTGCACTGTCAACATCCGGTTGTTTGTTAGGGGTTAGGGTTAGGGTTAGCAGTTAGTTTTATAATTGAAAAAAAAAATGCGTCTAAAAATCGTCTGGTAACAAACAACCGGATGTTGACGGTGCAAAGCGAAACATGTCCCTCTGAATCCAAGTCGCCCCTGGGGTGCTTAAAGGTAATATGGTCCAAATATTCTTTGTATAATTGGTCATTAAACGATTGTCTTTTAATGCCAAAATGAGACTTTGTCTCTCTGTTTAATTCTCCTCTGATAAACCACTGCCCAGAGTCAGTCATGTATTTTGATATTAGCAATCTCTCTGGGAAACTGATCATCCTCCAGTTTTGTCTTATATTGCGCTTTTCTTTCTGTACACAAGCACACGGCTGATATATTACAATAGTTCATCCTCACAGTCTAGGTTGGTGCGTGCTACTTCCGAAACCCCCGCCTACGTGGAGGTCTCAAGACTGACTGGCGGCTCCGGAAGGGTGGGTTTCACTGGTGCTTTATACAGGGCTAAAAATTAACGGTGTCCCGTTCTCAGAGTTACCTAGGGATGTTTTTAAAAGAATAAACGTTTGAACTTTTCATGAATTTATAATTTTTTCTTTTTAGAATATGAAGTAAACCACAATGTTCTTCATAATTGAAATAAATCTATTTCCATTGTGTAATTTTTTCTATGCTGAAAAAGTTAAATTACCAATCTATCTTTTAAAGAAATTTACTTGTAAATTAAATTGGTCCCTATGGTGTAGGGGAGATAATTTTAGGGAACAAATTCGCAGAATGACAAGATAAGCGGGAATTTCAAAGACAAGAGTACGACGAAAAATGTGCTACAATAATGGGTTTAATACATGTTAAATGTACAACAATACATACAAATATGCGTTAGAACAAAGAGGTTAGTAAATGTTCACTTCAATGTTCGTTAAGGTTAGGTCGGATATAGCCACCGGTAGTTTGGTTTGTTTAAGGGTCTCCAAAAGACCGTGGGAGCTTTAGCTAGTTAGTTAATTGCTTTGTTGGCAAGTTGCAAAAGTTAAATCATGCGTGGAGTCCTTGAAATAGACTTCAGAGTACCAGAGTTGTATGGAGGTTAGCTATTATCCGAGATTGTAGGGAATTATCGAAGGCTCTCCAAATTCTCCAGTGCGGAAATAATTAGGCAGTTTTTATCGCCCGTCAAGGGAGTTGATAAAATCTCTATATCCGTAGTTTCGTGAGATAGGTGAACAGGAATTTCTTCAAGGGATTTAATATTCTATGTCCGTTATATGCTTAAAATGAACAAGCAGAGAATAGAGTAGCAGGAGATACTAACCTACCATTGTGTCCCGCTAAGAGGATGGGAGTTAAAAGAGAGAGCGAGAGGAAGCAGTGAATGCTTTTATAGGCATCATCACATGATCATAAGGAGGGCAGCCAGCTGCTACTGGTGTTTACCAGTGAAACCAGACATTTGTCCTCTAAGGATTACTAGCCGGTGTAGCTGGAAGCAAGTCCCTTACTAAATTTCAACACTTTGCAGGGTTTTTTTTTTTTTAGATACCTAACCGGCTTTTGGGACACCCTATATATCATGGATATACTAGTGCTATACACGTAATTAGCAAGCTTGTATCACAGATTCATTACTACAGAATAGCGAATTTGCTTTTCGTTGGATGGCCCATACTTGCGACTTTGTGACACACCTACCCATGGCGAACGAGTTGGGTGGTATCTACTAGTGTTAATATTGGTCCTTGATGAGGGGAGATTTACCTAAATATCCTCCCTATCACCAAGCATTCTAATAAATGCAATGGAAAGGTACAGTGTCTGTGGATGTTTACTCAGTAACCAGACGAATCACTTTACGATTCTTTTAACTGAAACTTGTGCCAAAAGCACTTTCTAGTTAAACTCATGTCTTAATGATACAAGGATACAAATGTGGGGCACTCATATTGAGGACTCAACACTCTACAATATACGAATGGATTTAATTGGTTTATGATACGAACTGACCAATGATCATCCATCACGTTGCGTCAGTCGTTTGACTGCTATGCCTTAAATAAATCTTTAACACGGGGCTTTGTTCAGTTTTTTGTTATGTTTTTGTTTTTATTATCTAATTACAGTTTACCTGTGGGAAAGAACACTATTGTTTCTATCATCATAACAACCTGTTTAGGGCAACCTACACCTTCAAATTTTGCTCTTTCCTCTCAACATCTCTTTCTACCTCACTGTCTCGCCATCTCTCTCTCTATTCTTCCTTTACTTCCTCATAATAAGAGAGAGAACTGTTAGGAAGTTGGTAGAAGGAACATAGACGATTGCAGTGTCCCTCTCTCCATCTAGTCTCCCTGATAGTGTGTGAAACATTAAACATTTATCATGTGCTTTTTGAAGTATCACGAGCAGGTGAAAAAGCTTATCTTGAAAGGTTTGTTTATCTCCCTCCTCTCTTACAACCCTCTACCCCCAACAAGGAACATTTCTATTTCTTTCTTTCTTCTGTTATCTCTATGACAGTGAAAACAAAAGACAAATTTATTTTCTTCCCCTCTCTCTCTCTCTTCTTTGAGAAATAGTCAAATAAAATAGTAAAAAGAATCATATATGACACAATCCACAGTCAAAACATTACCATGCCTCTTATATCACTCCTTTCTTACTTTATAGAAAGAAAGAAAGAAAGAAAAAAAAAAAAAAATATCAGTAAATAAAAAAAGGAATAGTAAAGAAGAAAGAAAGAAAGATCAGTAAATAAAAAAAAAATAGTAAAGAAAGAAAGAAAGAAAGAAATATTAGTAAATAAAAAAAAGGAATAGTAAAGAAAGAAAGAAAGAAAGAAAGAAAGAAAGATCAGTAAAGAAAAATGGTTAAGAAAGATAAAAGAAAGAAAAGAAAGAAAAGAAAAAGAAAAAAGAAGGGTAAAGTAAAAAGAAAGAACAATGAAGAAGAAAGAAATGTAAAGAAAAAGTGAAGTAAGAAAGAAAGTAAGAAAGTGATAGAGAAAGAAAGAAATAGCAAGAAAGAAAAAAAATCAGCAAAAAATTTAAAAAATAAAAGGAAAAAAGTAAAGCAATGAAAAAAAGAAAGATCCACTAATGAAAAAGAAACTATGAATAGTAAAGAAAGAAAAATAAAGAAAGAAAAATAAAGAAAAATGAAAAAGAATAAACCATAAAGAAAAAGAAATAATGGTAAATAATAACTAAAAATGAAATAAAGAATGAAGAATAAATAAATAAATAATAGTAAAGAAAAAAAAGAAAGAATGAATAATGAAGAAAAAGAATGAATGAATAATGAAGAAAAAGAAAGAACAATAAAAAAAAGTATAACCTTCACTTTTTACTCATTAATATTTTCCAGTTAACCCATTAGTAAGCAGAAATATTCTTAAAGTTTTTGTGATTTGCATTATTTCTATATTTGTTCTGATGTTGTAAAATAATTCAACAATATTTTCAGTTGATCTTTAGTATATTATTAAGAACACTTAATACAACAAATTACTATTCTTAAATATCTTTAAGATGTTTAATTAACAAATTATGAGCATTTTAAAAATTTCATAGTCAACCATCTTGGATATGATCTTGAAAAATACTACTTGTAGGAGTGTGATTAACTTTTTGTTATCTATCAACCACATATAATACTATAAAAAAAAAAACGTTGAGAAACGTCATATACAATAATTAGTTTCGGTGTAATAGGAATTGTAAAGAATTTGGTGGCCATCTTGGACGCCATACTGGAAAAGCACAATGTGGAAACTTGGGGATTTTTGACATTTTATTCCACGTGACATAATGAAGCTATTCTTAAAAAAAACCCAGCTTTTTAGCATTAAGTTCCATGTTAACTGCTAATGCTCATAAACTTGAAAGATACTGCCCTAATTTAAATTTTAGGTTTAAGAAACCATTTTATCCAAAACAAACAACATCTAAACGAAAAATCCACAAGATGACAGGTTCTCTTCTTCTTGTTAATTAATACTAGGTCTTCTTCTTCTTCTTCTTATTATTATTATTACTACTAATAATAATAATAATGTAGTTTGTTTTCTTTATAAATAAAGAGTGCTCAATATCAATGATAGAGCCTATATATCTAACTTAGGATTGCATAGACACAGAGTCAACTGTACTTGATGCGATCAACAGACCAACACTTGTCTCACAGTCTCTAGCACAGTCACAAAGCATTATTTTATCCAAAACAAACAACACTTAACCGTAGATTTGTCCAATTAAAACATAATTATCTGTTCAGTTGTTCTTATTTCAACATTATAAAGTCAATGAATAAAAGGAAATATTAGAAACATGGATGTTTTCCAAAGGCTAATATAATTTTTTAACAGTAAAACTTTGATATTCAATTTTATAACTGGTCTAAATTTTTCTTTATCGTATTGTACATTGTACAAAGACAAAAGTACACACCATTGTTTTTTTTATTTAATCATACATTATTGACAATTAGTCAAGTCAGTATAAAAATTAAAAGGAAATGACTGCATAATTAGTTCACAATGTTTTGTTCTTAATAAACACAGGAAGTTTTAAATTTTGTAAGAAAAGAGTGTATTGTTGATTAATCTAAAAGAAGAATAAACCAATGTTAATAGCAAAAAGATTAAGAATTGTACTTTAAACTGTTAAGCTCATGAGTGTATGATTCACTAATGAAAGAAAGGAAACGACTGTACTTCAGGCCATCAGAGACGTGTCATTTTCTAATAAATGAAGAAACGGAAAAAGAAAATTTAAAAAAAAAAAAGAAAAGAAAAGAAAAAAAAGAAAAATATATGCCCTTTTTGCCAACAGTTTTGTCATCACATGGTTTTGTAGGATGACAAAAATAATTGTCTTCCCTTGCGTATATATATATATATATTTATATATATTCATATACACATTATGGAGGCGTGTGGGCTAGTGGTTAGAGTCGTGGAAAATGGACTCGTCGATTCGAGTTCAATTCCTAGACGAAGCTGTTGGCATTTCACATAGCGCTAATACCCTTGGGAAAGGTATGAATCCATATATTCTCCCTCCAGCTATGGGTTAAATAGTAGGGCAGACTGGGCCCTTCAGCCTTGGGTAGGTAACCAGTCTAGGAGAGGGATAACTCTGAATTCAAAATTCCTGAGGTCGGTCGTTGATTGGGTTTGTGGCAACCCTTGATGCACCAATTCTTTCCTATCGACTGTGCCAAAAAGTGTGGATGGTCCAACACAAGCCTTCACCACTATAAACAAATCCCTGTGTGGGAGTTCATTGTGTGTATGAACCCTCATACATCGAAAATCGACAGGAGAGTCCATATATATACACAACAAATTTTTCATTCTTATTCTTTTTTCCAGACAGGCAGCACACATTAGAAGTCTTCACTTTACTGGCTAACACACAATACTTTTTTTTATTCATGCCTGATGAATCAACACACATGGCAAACCTTTGAATTAGCCATATATTATATCTTCTTCTTAGAGCATCATCAGTTAACACACCAGGTTAATCTTCTCTAATATACTCACACATAGAAGCAACATTCTCACTCTATTAATGGCTCTAACGATGCCATCATATACCATGTAGAGACCCCTAACAGTTCTATATGGTTTAATGCAAAATTTAACGACTCTATCCATAATCACAGTAACCCTATGAAGAAGTCATAACCAAACACAAACAACAGCAAAAACAAAAACCACTACAAATCTATACTCCAAATATAATGGAGGCGCGTGGTCTAATGGTTAGAGTCGTAGGAAATGGACTCGTCAACACGAGTTCAATTCCTGGACGTAGCTGTTGGAATTTCACATGGCGCTAATACCCTTGGGAAAGGTATGAATCCAATTCTCCCTCCAGCTATGGGTAAATAGCAGGGCAGACTGGACCCTTTAACCATGGCTAGGTAACCAGTCTAGGAGAAGGAAAACTCTGAATTCAAACCTGTTAAACTCCGCTTAAGAAATTGACCTTGTGTCGCATCCTGCTTAAGCGGAGGGGTTGGTAAATATATATACTCCAAATGCCAACTTTCCCTTTCCACAAACAATGGATTTCTCACATATCCTCAAGGACCATGTGACTACACAAGCAATAGCCCAACATGTGGAACACAATAGGAAGTCCATTACTCAAACAATGAATAAAACTTAAATTTTGCCAAAAAAAACAAAAAAACATTGTAAAATTGTCTTGTATATTCTGCTTATAAATACACCTTTCCTAGTTGATATATTTGTTTGTTACTAATTCTTCTCTATCACCTTGCCAACCAGCAAGCAGTATTATGTTGTCCTGTCACCTTTTTCTCTTTCCTTCTTCCTTTCTCTCTGTCCTTGCATTGTGATAAAAGTGTATAATGTGAGCTTATTTTCACCACAAGCTTGCTGCATTTTTGCATGAACATGTCCATGTGTTTTCTCTAAATACTGAGTAAATATTGTGTTTTTCACACAAAAAATAAAAAGTTGAACAAATGCTAAATTTAGGTTAAATTTAGCTTCTACAAATACTAAAAGTCAGTGCTTATTATCCACAAGAATTTTTTTTCCAGAATTTTGTTATCAAAAGATATGAGTGTATGTTATGCACAAATAATTATTGCAGACACAAATGGAGTGATCTTGGAGTGTAAGAAATTGAGCTGTTTTAAACAATCAGAAGAAAAAAATGTGTATAATAAAAAACAGCATCTAGGAATTTTCTATGTTGTGAATTGAGCTTAAATCAATATAATATACTAAACCTGAGTAAATATTCTTTTCAAAGCCAGATATATAAAGCTCTCAGTGAGGATGGAACTCATTATTCATTTGTAATCACCCCCAAGAATGCTTTGCTAGATGTTACCCCTGGATGAAGCACCATTCAACTTAAATATATTAAATGTGGGCTGAAAAGTTTACAGGCTGAAAAGTTTATATGATGACATATCAGCTGTTGATAAATGGGATACAAGCACTGCAACACCGAAGGAAAAAAATATGTGAACTGCAAGAGGGGACTATGTTGATAGATAAACATCATTTGGTCAAATTTCTTTAAAAGTATCTTGGTCAAACTGAACTTTTCATCTGACCCACGTAATTTCCATAATTTATGACATGATCAGTTTTAATTGTTACTTATGTCTGTTTGTGGGTTGGAACTGTTGGCATCAATCATCTTGGTGATGATTCAGGAGCATTTGTCAACTGAAATCCTTTCAAATCATTTGATGATTCAGGAGCATTGGTCAACTGAAATCCTTTCAAATCATTTGACAACATAAGAAGAAATTAAAGAGAAATTGAAAAAAAAAAGACAGAGGGAGTAAAGTGATGAAGAAAAAAAGGAAAACTGAAATATATCAAGTCACAGAGAGAGAGAGAGAGAGAGAGAGAGAGAGAGAGAGAGAGAGAGAGAGAGAGAGAATTAAATAGAGTGGTCTACCTTGTAATTACCTATAACAATATTATTATTCTTTTTAATTTCTAAAATGTCTTGTGTTACCATAACAACAGAATTTTTCTAGATTGCATTATACATATTTATATATATGTCACATATAAAGTGTTGTTATAGGTCCAATGGGAGAAAATTAAATATTTTATAAAAAAGATGGTCCACAAAATGGATTTTTTTTAAAATTTTATTATTATTTTACATTAGCGACACATGTTTCAGATTTTCTTATATCTTCTTCAGGCTTCAATTAATCACATCCAGAATGTGGTTAATTGAAGCCTGAATGGATAAAATAATAATAAAAATTATAAAAAAAAAACAAAAAAACATAATCCATTTTATGAACCTTCTTTTTATAATATATATATATATATGAACTTTTTGATATTCATATACACTTTTACCGCAAACTCTTTTGAGATTTTTAATGATAAAAATGCTTATAATTTTTAAAAATAAAATTTATTTTATTTTTAACAATAAATACGCATTTAAAAAAAATTTTTCTTGAAAATTCCGGTACTGATCGAGAGCGTTCTGTGCCTCGTGATTAATGATATATTTATTTCGTTTTTCCGTTTACAATGTTGCTTTGATAAAGACATCTTCATAATGTCGAAACAGATTTCTGTCAGCAAAACTTTTAACATCTTGTTGTTTTTTTTCTACAAAACTTTCTACCCATATATATATATATATATATATATATATACACACACACACACACTCATCCAGACAGTATGAAGTACTTTCGCTTCTATGAAATGATAAGTATATTCATGTTAATATTATCCAAAATTGATTTTTTTAAATTTTTAATTAATAATTTTTTTTTGTTGACATTATTCTCTAAAATATCTATACTAGCATCCTAATCGTTGTTTTTATCAAAATATTTCTTTGATGTATTCCTAACTTTTCTCTGTTGTTTATTGTATCTGGCAATATTTGAGAATTGTTCAATGACTTTTTAACAAATTTCATAAACTTCTCAAGTGGAAGGATTCTCAGATCCAAATTTCATAATGACAGAATTTTTTAGTGAGTTATTATAAAAACAACAAAGATGAAGATACTAATCTAAATAGTCCATAGAATTTCCAAAAGGATTTTTTGTAGATTCTTTTTTAATAGTTCTTTATTATACTTATAGACCAGTCTAAGTATATATCAGTATTTTTCCATATCCTCTGAGAGGGAATATGACATAAGGTCTTTTTTTATTTTTATTTTTTTTATGTGGGAACGTTTTTTTTTTTAAGCCTGTGTCCACTTCATATTCAACACAGGTGGCAAAAAATGCAATGACCTCCTTTATATGTGCAACTGATAGGTGTTGTGTGAGGGACAAATCCTCACAACAATAAAATATCATTTGGTATCTCTCACCTATAATCAAGAGTTAAACTCTAAAAAAGACTTCAATTTTAGTAATTCTTTTTTTTTTTTTTAAATCATGTTTATCTGACCAACCAATTTAATTCCAAATTTGGGAGCAGCTTATAAAGTACAGTTTAAAAAAAACATTTCGTTATCAGCCACTTCAGTGTTCATTCAAAATAGGATAGGCTTTATATCTACAGACAAACACTCGCCCCGCCCCCCGTGAGCTTTATATTTATATTATTTGAGATAAGAAGAGTATTTAAAATAATATTTAATCTTTGTTATAATCTTATTGGAATTTGATTTTAGGGATCGGCAAGGATTGGTTTGGTGTGGTTTCTTTGTCTAATGGCATATCAACCTTCGTGGGTTATTTAATGCCATCCTTGTAGAAGAACAGTAGTTGTACTATAACTGGGGAATAAAGGTGTTCATACCATTCCTAAGTCTATTGCACCAAAAGTGAACGTAGTAGTGTGACTGGAGTTACTATGTACCCTCCTCCGATACGTTAAAATATACTGTAACATAATGTTGCATATTAGAAATAGTTTGTAGCATTTAAAGGACAATCAACATAACATATTGCTGAATTAAAAACTTCTTTGGAATGATTAAGCCAATAACGTGCTTTGAAAATTTCATGACATGGGTGGTGGGAGAGTTAAAAATTGCTTTTGTCTCTTCAAATTTACTGTTTAGATAAATTATCATACAAACATACCAAGAGTCAATTTTCAACTAATTTCACACAAAAGATTAAAATTTGCAATTAATTGTTACAGTTAAGACTAATAAATGCTAACATTATCATCAACATGGGGAATACACTCTCACTCCACTATGTGAATGTTAATTTTGTTGCTTTCTGAACAGATCTTCCTAATCAATTTTAAAACAAAGTAGTCTATGCCCTCATTTGTAACAAAAAAATATCTGGGGCATCCCGGCTGGGGTAGGGGAGGGAGGATACGACTGTGGATGTCATTTTCTTATTTGTTATTTCTGGACATATTAGATCTTCCTAATACATCTATGTCCTCTAGATAAAATAGTCTATGACCTCCTTTAAATGGCAACAACACTGGAATAACAACATCCACAATAAACTCTTCCCGATCAAACCCACTTTGGGAAACTGGAGACCAACTTTAAGGAAGTCTAGAAAGGAACAAGTCATTGTGTCCCGATTACGCATTGGTCATACAAGATTAACGCACTCCTATATACTCAAACAAGAACAACATCCACAATGTGGAACATGTCAAACACCTTTGACTGTTAAACACTTATACATGGAATGCAGGTTTTTTGATCATACCAGAAACCGTTATTTTAAAGCAAACAATATGAAAGATCTGTTTGAAAATGTCAACATGGAGGATATTCTGTCCTTTTTAAGGGAAATAAAATTATATCATAGATTATAGACATGAAACAAACCAATACCATACAGCATAACCCCCAATAATGCTAACACATTGTTAAAACCAATTAGTATAAATATAAATACACAATATGTATAACTTTCTAACCGTTAGGCATGATATAACCCAAGATGAGTTGATATTCTGTTAAAATCGATAAACAAACAAACAAAAAAAGTCTGGATATACCCACTGGGGCATCGGCGCTGGGGAATCTCCTCTGGTGTAGGGAAGTGAGGACGCAAATGTGGATGTCATTTTTTTTTATTTCGTTCTTGACAAATTACATCCTCCTAGTCCATCTTAACCCAAAATTTACCAGGCGTCACTGGGGTACTTCTGCTAGTCTAATAATTCCCAATATCTTTACCCCAATTTTTTTTTAAAATCTATAATCAATATATCAATAATTATCAATGAAAATTGTAAAAAAAAAAAATCAAGATTTAGATTTTAAGGTCTTATGAGTAGTCTCCCCTATTTTGAAAAAAAAAAATCTTTTTGAATACTTTTCAAAACAGACTTCATTATTCACACTAGCAAATATATGCACCCTCCGGGTGCAAGTATTTAAGTTTTAATGTAATGAAATATCATATTAAATTAGAAAGTCTAATAAGAATGTAGATAAAAAGATTTGAAACAGAGTGGGGGGGTATAATAGAAAAATAGAAATGAAACTTACTCTTCCATCACTGCCGTCTTTCATTGCTGAATTTTACTTATTTAACTATTTAGTTAAATTAGGAAATAAAGAATAAAATTACACTTATTTTTTCTTGTTAATGGATTTCATTTAAGATTCATTGGAGAGATTTTTGCTTATATTCATTAAAATAAAACCAAACAGTTAGAAATCAATAATACTAAGCACATATTTAATAAAATCACATTTTTAATATCAATATGCAAATTAGCCTCCCCGTTCACACTGCAAACTGCTATTTTTTGTATATATAAATACAATAGCATGTTATTAGTTTGTAGATATGGACAACACTAATAAAAAGGTGAAGCAATTTTATTAATAATTGAGGTTTAAATATAAATAAAATCATGAAGAATGTAATGAAAATAACTATGTTAATTGTGACTCGATTAGTAATATAGTTTCGGTTACAGACAGAAAAACACACAATCTCCATTATAATAAGATATGATAGTCCAAGATTTCCATGGATGGACATACCAGATATATATATATACCCAATCAATAATATTTCAAGTTTTAGCTTTAATATATTATTGATTATAGATATGATAAAAATCATCTAGGAATATAACAATTAGACATTCCTTGCTTGAAAGATTTTGATTAACAATGATTCAATAAGACTCATTAGAATTTAACCCTGTAAGGGTTAAGGTTCAAAATGCAAGACAAAGCCTTCACAAAACGTTTTCATCACGTCGGGGTATCACCAGTTGTAAGATTCAAAGTGATAATACTTGAAGATAAAACTCCGACAAAGGTTGATAGACAAAACATTTTATATACAGCACAGAATAAACAGGGTACATAACACACAGAGGTGTACATGAACATACATACATGAGTAATACAAAGTTACATGTAAAAGGATAAACATAAAAGCGACAGACATGAGACTAGGAATAGTCCATGCTGTATGAATCACTTACAGTAATGTAAGGGGGGGGCAAAGCGCCAACAAGAAGGGGGTAGACCAGAGTCTAACCATAGTGGTGTCTCGTAGGTCGAGCAGCAGGGAAAGAGAAAGAGATGTTCAAATCAGCCGTTTAAATATCAAAGGCCCCTAGCGGGAACCAGCGAAACTAAACGGGCAGACAACTCCCCAGGCGAATACGAAAATAACGCCTACAACCCTATCCTCCTAAACAGAGGAACATAAATACATGCAATTATTTTTCCTGTCTTACTACTTTTGAGTCCTCAAAAAAGGAAATCAGAAGATCCAAATTATCTACTAATTAACCAAGAAAGCTTTAAAATGTTTAGAAATAAGAATTTTACTCTTGCCCACAGTGTTTCAATGGGGATTTTATCTTTGAGAAAAGCTAAAGTCACTGGAAACAAAATATATGTTGTAAGGAGTCTGACAGACTTGGTTGGGAAGAACGATGTGGTAGGAAGATGGTGGGTTGATTTTATGCCATGTCAGCCATTGTTGTGTTACTTTATGCCAAAGTCAGTTTAATAAACATGATTTCCAATTATATAATGCAGTAAAAAATGTATTTTCACAATCATCTTAAACAAACAGGTACACACTAAATTATCTAATCATTTCAAACAGATGTTTTTGATCCATAGATGAAATCCTAACAGAGTTAGATTTGTTAATGTTAACCCATCTGGGGTTATTTTATGCCTAGAGGTTAGGGAATCATGTTCATTGTATGATCATATTTACATTTTTATGTAATCATTTTTTAAGAGTTTTTCTTTTGGAACATGGTCCTATCAAATACAAATAATTTCTGAATACATCTATTTGACCCATAGGTGGGGGTCCTAACAGAAGGGACCTGGAAGTAATGGCAATCAAACTGTGCTGTACACACCCCAGATCTGGAGCCTCATCATCAGATGTATTTTAATGCTATGCCCAGAACACCCATTTGATGAGAGGGGATCTTACTCCTCTGCAGGGTATACAGTCAGTTTATTCTAAGTCCTGCCAACAAGGCAGGACAATGAAGAGATGACTTCAAACTCCCAAAAGTTCTAAAACTGGAACCTCACCACCAGATGTTTACAATTTTATATATACATATATTTTTAGAGGATATGTGCTTAATTGAAGTCGTACCTAATTTTGAAAATTAATTAGTTAATAATTAATGAATTTTAGGCGGGCATATATGTTCAAATGTAAGGCTAAACGAATCGAGAAAATGTCAATCCCTGAATGTACATTTCGACCTATCAGGGATTGACATTTTCTCGATTCATTTAGCCTTACATTTGAACATATATGCCCGCCTAAAAATCCTTTAATTATTAACTAATTAATTTTCAAAATTAGGTATGACTTCAATTAAGCACATATCCTCCAAAAATTGTCGGCTTAAAGCCATATAAAAATAAACACATTTGTTTGTTTACTTAACCTCATATACATATATATACTTAACTCATTATACATTTAAAAATGTTGCTTCTTAGTCACAAAGACAATAAGCTAATTGACATGTTCGTCTTTTTAGAGACAAATTCCAAAGATCAAATAATCAGATAAGTAATCTTATACCGTCCTTCATCAACCCTCAGGCCAATTTAAAGTTTTACAATGAACATTTGGTTATTGGTATAAACATAATTTCAGAAATATTTACAAACATTACAGATAATTATTTAGACTAGCAACACCTGTGAATATACCACAGTATGATGATTTAATTATTACAATGTTTGATATGTTTACTTAAAAGCTATTGCAAATACTTCAATATGTAAAAAGTATAATAATCTTGATTTAACTTTTTTTCTTTCTTTCCTTCTTTTCATTATGTTTGATTGAAACAGATTAGCATTATCGCTTCTGCACGCTCACTCCCCTCTCTCTCCCCTACTCTTTTTTTCTGTGTAGCAGGTCCTTTTCTTCCCTTTCTTTTTTTTATAATAAAAATGGAATGGCCCATTATTTAGCTGAGGGGACGACACTCATAAGAAATAAGAATTCTGCATATAAACAACACCAGATACTCAGAATTTATATTTTTGCATTTCTTTTTGGGTGGTCTCATTTTTAATCAGAGGGTGTAGCAAGATGATAATGGACAGAAGATTAAAGAACAAGTGTATTGATATATAGATTAAATTTTCAATTTCTGTAAAAACAATTTCTTATGTTGAAAAAAAGTGTTTGAAATCAACACACCATATAATATATACTATAAGGTGCCTAAGCTTGAAAAATATCAGTTACTACTAATAAAATAACAATTATGTATTTACCCAACCCCTCTGCATGGGCAGGATGTGGCACAAGGTCAAATTTTAAGTAGAGTTTAACAAGTTTGAATTGAGTTTTCCTTCTAGACTGGTTACCATACCAAGGTTAAAGAACTCGGTCTGCCCTATCATTTTACCCATAGCTGGAGGGAGAATAATTGGATTCATACCTTTCACAAAGTTATTAACACTATGTGAAATGCAAACAGCCTCATCCAGGATTTGAACTTGGGTCACCATGTCCATTTCCTATAAGGATAACCATTTCAACACAAATTCCTCCATAAGTGAGAGAGACTCAATGGAATCTATGCTGTCAGCACCCTTGATCACAAGGCAATGTTTCATATTGTCAATATGAGTAAACATTTGGTGATATAGTAAGGTAAAGTGAAAAAAACAAAACAATAGTATCTATAATAAAAGGCAAAACTTGTAAAATATAATATTAGTTGACTATCACACTTCCTCATGTTTGTTACATAATTATTAGATCCCTAATACTTATATAAGGTAGTATAGAAACATAATGGCAATTAGTGCAGCTGATGGCCTTGAGAGTGAGTGACGGTGCTTGACCTCACTCTCACCTTGCCTTCTGGGGATAAATCGTGAGAACCGGAAGGCATAGAAGACCCTGTCTTCCGGTTTAAGGATAGTAAGTAAGACTCAGTCAGTTAGAAGGTAGGAGCCGAGCTCGTAGGATGTAAGTCTCACCTGCGCAGATGTCTGGTTTGGGGATTTAAAAATAAAGGAAGATCAAAGTAAATCGAAGTCTTGTGTTATTACCTAAAAAACTAACAATGACACAGGGCTTCTGATAAAGAGAAATCCCTAACAGAAAACCAGACCCGAAGTCCCCAAGAAAGTCCAGACCTTAGAAGATTCCAGACCAAGTCAAGATAGATGATAGAAATACCAAAGACGATCAGAATAGCAAAGCCGGCCAGAAGAAAATATGACCAGAAGTAAGAAAGAGATATACAACATTATATTATTTAGTGCCAGTAAAGAAAGGGTATACAACAATGTTGACTACTTATAATTGATTATCTTTTAAAAACTTTCGAACCATATGACCTTTAGGCACCCCTTTTTGATCTCGATTAAGAAAGGACATGTTTTTCATTTACACCTTCAATATCCGGTTGTTTTAACAGACAATTTTTAGATTTAAAAAAAAAAATTATAAGACTAACCCCTAACCCTAAACCCTAACAAACAACCAGATATTGACGGTGTAAATGAAAAACATGTCCTTTCTTAATCGAGATCAAAAAGGGGGTGCCTAAAAGGTTATATGGTCCAAACTTTCTTTCCATAACACAAGTGTTTTTTTTGTTTTAATTGCATATTAATACATTTTGCTGGTTATAAAGAAACCAAAGTTTTAATTTATCAAGAACATTCTATTAGTGCTGTTTAGTCAGAGTTAAAAGTACAGTAAGGGTAACTTGAAGCCAAATTTTTTTAGACTTTTTTTTCTGATGCAGGTGTCATTGGGGAACAAAAAAAAATAGAAATTTAAGAAATCAAATTGTAGTTTAGCAAAACTTTTTCTCTTATTCTCCAATGACACCTGCATTAGAAAAATAAGGTCTAAAAAGATTCACTTCAGGTTACCCTTACCACACTATCAACTCGGACCAGTTTTTAGCTCAGTCGGTAGAGTGTTCAGCTAGAAACCACAAGGTTCCTAGTTCGATATCGGCCCCTGCCAACTCAGCGTATGAGTAGCACAGGGGTCTGTGCAGTAAAGTAAGGAGCTGATGGTAGGTGTGGCGCTCCACCTCAGATAATCTTCTTGGTCTAGTGTTAGTGAAAAGGGGATAGACCAGCGCCTTCTAAGATATACACAGGCCTATTCACTGAAGTCCGACTCACGTGTGACGTCAGTATAAGTAGGCCCAGGAAGAAGGCGCCGGCCGATTCATTACCTTCTAAATGTCCGCGAGTTCACTGAAGTGTTTTTAAATATTCAACGACTTTTTCTTTTAAATATTCAATTAATTAATTTTATTTTATTTTATAAACAAAAATGCCTTTTTAAGTATTTGGTCCCTTTTTTAATGGAATTTATATAGATGCCACAAAGTTTAGTGTTTGTTTTTTCGTTCACAAAAGAGAAAGAATTATATGAAAAATGGATCTATACTATTAAGACAAAACTTTTAAAAAATAGTAGGTAAGTTATTTTTTTGTATTAAAACTAAGTAAATTTGATTGAAACTTTAATAATTAAAATATTTTCAAGTCTTTGTAATTCACAAAATCGTGTTTAAGACAATGAATGTGCTGTCTTATAAAGATAAAATGTTTTTACATTTATAAGACAGCGTGTTTAAAACTCATATTTAAAAAATAAACTATAAAGAAATTCTCGATATTAATTCATTAAATTCCTAAAGAAATATTTTTTATAAACATAAAAAAATAATTCTGATATTCATAATATTTTTGAATAGTTTTATTCATAAATAAATGAGTCTTTAAAATAAAATTGACCCCAATTGTTTTGATTACTCCTAAAAGTGAGAAAATTAATATTTGTCTGATGTCTAATAAGCACAGGTTGTTTTTTTTATTATTTGAATGAATTTATATCGATAAATTCATTCAAATAAGAAAGGGATATTATTGTTATTGTGCAAAACTTGCAAATTGTCATCAAAATTAAAACAGAAAATTTTGACGACGATTTGCAACACATCAAACTAAATTTTGAAATTAAAATTACTTTTAAAAATCCGATTCAAAATACTTGACTTTTTTTTTTGGTAATTGTTTTCATTTATTTAACGAATCTTGAAATATTTTCTGAACTAAAATATTTATGTGCAGTTTAGAAAATAAAATAACTATTAACCCCAGAACCTGACTTACCAAAAATAAAGTCAAGTAGGAAAAAAATAAAAATAAAGATGAAATAAAAAAAGTAAATAAATAAATTGAAAAAATAGAAAAGATTTTTTTTTATTTATGAATAAAACAATTACTAACCTGACTTACCAAAAAAAAAAGTCAAGTATTTTGAATTGGATTTTTTAGATTTTAATTTCAAAATTTAGTTTGATGTGTTGCAAATCGTCCTCAAAATTTTCTGTTTTAATTTTGACGACGATTTTCAAGTTTAGCCTATTATTATTATTATTATTATTGTTGTTTATCATATTATTGTTATTGTTATCATTATTGTTATTATTATTGTTATCTTTATTATTCATTATTATTGTTATCTTTATTATCATCATCATTATTATTATTATAGAATAATTCTGATAATAGTAATAGTAGCAATAATAGTAATAAGATAATTATAATAAAAGTAATATTAAAATTATTATAATAATAGTAGTAATAATAATGATTCTAATAATAATAATAATAATAATTCTAATAATAATAATGATTCTAATAATAAGGAAATCATTCTAATAGTAATAATAATGATTCTAATAATAACGAAATCATTCTAATTACAATAATAATAATAATAACGATTCTAATAATAATGAAATCTAATTACAATAATAATAATAACGATTCTAATAATAATGAAATAATAATAAATAATAATAAAATAATAATGCTTCTAATAATAATAATAAAAATAATAATAGTAATAATAATGATTCTAATAACAATAAAATGAAATAAATTCTTATAAAAAAAAGCTTTCATTGTATATCCACACGCATTTGTTAAGTCTCAGCCTCTTTTCTTCCTATTCGACTACATATATTAAAATGCATTAAAAACAATTGGCTTAGTCAAAAAGATGCAACTAAATGCATGCTGTTTCCAAAATGTTGTCAAAATGGAAATCATGAATTAAATAGTATCCAAAGTGCCCCATTTTGACAACATTACAGAAACCTCATGCCCTGGAATCTCTGTCAATTTTGAAATATTGTTATAAATTGACCTCAAAGCTCTTTCTCCTACTAGTCTTGAAAGGCTTGTTAATTTAGTTCTGCAAATTTTCAATGAGTACACTATTCAGGGATGACTGACATTAGGAAAACAGGAATGTTTGCCTAATTTTTCAGAAGTTGCAGAATATATAAACATTTTTATATTTGGTAGACAATAATGAATGTAAAAACACCATATAAAGGTTGTCGGCTTAGACATAAATACTGTAATTCACTTAGAGTAAATGAAGAAAGTTTTAGATTTTCTCTGTATTCTGTGACTGGTTAGAATCTTGGAATAGCATTTCTAGAAAAAATGGCAAATTAACAAGGAAACTTTCACTGCTTTGCATCATACAACCTATGCATTTCTAGAACTGACTAAGTATTGCATGGAAGAATTGGAAATGCTATACATATTACCTGGCAAATTTCAAACTGATCACATTGAGGCAAGGTTTGGTCAATATTGGCGACTTAGTGGTGATCAGTATAATATCTCAATATGGCAAGTGCTTGAGTGTGAACAAAAAATTAGAATGCTATCAGTTTTAAAATTGAGCTTACCATTTAATCAGCAATACATTAAAATTGATTTAGATAATTTACAAGAACCAAATTGGGATGAAGTGACAGAGCAGCAAAAGTTAGATATTTATAAATTTAGAATTTATGTCAAAGAGGATGATGTTAATAAATGTCGAGAAGTTCTTCCTGTAATACTATATTTAGTCGGTTATTGCTGTTATGCTGTTTTTAAGAAAACTAAATGCAATAATTGCAAAAACTTAGTATCTGGAAGAGATAAAGTAGAAGAAATACCTGAAATAAACAGCTATTTTCAAGGGATTAATAGAGGTTCTCTCTTATATCCTAATGATACAACTACAATTTTGTTCTATATAATTATTTAGTCATTGGTAAGCTGATAAAAAATCATTATTTTCTTCATTCAGTAAATCAAAGGAAATTAGCCATGCACATAACATTGAATGTTTTAGCAGACTATGAGCTTCTTTTTAATGTTGACACTTGTGATGAATATCATAATATTAAAAAAAGAGAAAAGATGTTTATCTTAAGCTATACAAATGCTCTTTTAAATAACTTTTGTTCTAGAGAAAATAATAACATCATTAATAAGTTAAGCAAAAAAAAAAAAAAGAAAACTTCAAACATTCAGCTGAATTTTATATCTGTAACCTATTTTTCAATAAGTATTATTTGATTTATTAATCTATTGTTTGTATCTAATTTATCTGGTTTGTATTTATTTTTTTCTATTTATTCACCATTTACTTGTAATTTGTTTATCTGTTTATCTAATAATTGTTTGTTCTTTTATTCATAATTCAGTTGTTCCTGTTATCACTTGATAATTACAACATTGTAAATTTACAGAATAATCATTAAAATTGAAAAAAAAAAACCAAATCAAAACAATGCTGATTATAATTTATCTAAACTTTATCAAATTTATATTTAATATATTTATTTATATCTATTGTAATTTGTTTATCTGTTTATCTGTTTATCTAATAATTGATTGTTCATTTATTAATAATTCAGTTTACACTTTTTAAAATTAAAATAAAAAAAAACATGCAAATCAAAACAATGCTGTTTATCATTTATAAAAGATTTTTTTCAATTTAAAAAAAAAATAATATTATGAACGAATTTTAGTTATTAAAGTTTAATGTAACGGTATGTGTTTTTTTGTGTACCTCAACGCTGCCTTTACAGGTTTTTTAAAATTAAAATAAAAAGCATTCAAATCAAAACAATGTTTGTTATAATTTATAAAAATTGTTTTCAAATTTGAAATAAATAAAATTATGAACAAATTTCAGTTATTAAAGTTTAATGAAACATAACATATTGTTTTCTTTATTTACTGTCTTTACGAGTTTGACAATGATATCTATTTCGAAGGCTCGAAGAAGGCCTACTTTTGTGACGTCACACCTCCTATGAACTGGCCTTCTGATATCTTAGAGGGCCTTGGATAGACTCCCTCACTGTATGGCTGAAACCGACATTAGGCCGCCCCGACGACTTTACTTTTACTTTTATATTATAATAATTGACAAAATAATCTTTTTTATTTTAATACTTACAGATATCAATTACATTAAAGTGCAAATGTATTATGCAAAATTCTCAACTCAAGTTAAAACATTTTTAAAATCATCTTTTCAGTGCTAGCAGCAGCAGCAGACTATAAAAGAAAAAGAAGCACAAAAAACTGACACAATGAAAGAGCAAATGAATGTTCAACAATTTTTATTTTTATTACAAGTTAATGAAATGTTTTTTTAAAAAAAAACATAATTGTTTCATTATCTGATGGAGGGAGAAAAAATGTTTAGTACAAAAAATTTTTAAAAATGGCACTACCAAAGCAAAGATAATACTTAGCTTATTTTATTTTGTAAATGAAAATGTAGTATCATGATGTGAAATTTAAACATTGCAGTTTTTCATTTTGTTCTTAGGTCACGATTTATATGAAACTTATCACAAACACATCTTGGAAAGAACTAGATGAGACTTTTTCCTTTATCTTTTTAAAATGCTAATATTTTTTCTAGTTACTTATATTAACTCTTTGCTTCCTGTACTTCATTTTCAATAGTTATCATGTAAATAAAACAAAGATTAATAGCATTATTTGTGTATATCATCAACAATTTATTTTATTTTACTCCAACCCACATAAAACAACCAACTTACATCACAATGAGGTGGCGAGCTCTGATTGGCCAATCACTCATCAGCACAACTGCCATGTAAATTAGTTGCCATTGCCACCAACTCCAAACAGGATCACAATCAACATGGAGATATATATATATATGTATATCAATAAATACTATTCAAATTTTAATAACTTTCTTTAAAGTAAAATAATATTGGCATTCTCTAATAGGGCCGGTTTAGCTCAGTGGTAGAGCGTTCGGCTAGGAATCACATGGTTCCTGGTTCGATACCGGCCCTTGCCAACTCAGCGTATGAGTAGCACAGGGATCTGTGCGGTAAAGTGAGGAGCTGACGGTAGGTGTGGTGCTCCGTCTCAGACGTTAAAAAATAATCTCCTTGGTCTAGCGCTAGTGAAAAGGGGATAGACCCCCTCACTGTCAGGCTGATACCGACATTAGGCTGCCCCGACGACTTTATTTACTTACACAGTTCTAAACAAATCAACTATTTTTATCTTAATCCTAAAAATTCTTAGGAGACTGGGGAAAATAAGAAAATTGAAATTGGGTGGAAGTTAAGAGTTAATATGAAGTGTATAAAAAGAAATACACACCATTTGACATGAAATACATTTTTTCCTTATTAATCACAAACATAATAAGTTGTTTCTCATTCTTTTTGTAGACAAATTCAAATGATCAAAGATCAAATAAAGGATTTTACATATTCCTTTATTTAACCTCGGGCTAATTTTACAAGTGTAACAAGGTCTAAGCTTTTTTTTTTGTGTTCTACCTAAAGACAAAAAATATAGCTATGGAAAATTAATAGTTATCATACTTTAATCCCAAAAGCCAGGAGGTGTTAGTTAATTACCAGAAATTGAACTATAGGCAAATCCATAAAACTGGAAATATTTATTCCTCTAATCACAATAAACACAAAAATTCTATGAATATGAAAAAGAAATGAAAATAATTAAAAGTTTTCACTTTTTAAATTATCTGTTTTCTTCCCCTAATTTATATTAGAATTTGCATGTGTTATTTATAAGTAATATTATCATTTATTATTAATTTTTTTACTATTATTTCTTTCATCTTAATTTCTGTTGCATTTTTTTTTTTTTTTTTTGCATATCACCAGATAATCATCCCATGATTGTTAGGTAGCATTAGAGACTGGAAATTAAAAACAAACTGTGAGCAAGGATTGAACTTGGATTACTTATCAACTTTAGTCTGACTGCTGTTTTGCCGATTTAAGTATGAAGCCCACAAATTGCAGTCATTTAGATATAATTTAGATATAAGTATTATATTATATAGTACTATACTTTATTTTCCAAGAATTTCTGGATATGCCACCATCTTTCCTTCCTTTTTTTTTTACATAAGTAATTATTAATTAATTAATAGTAACATATTTGAATTTATTAGATGGAACATTGTCAATTATTAATTTTTAACAATCATCTCTTCCATTTTGATTTCAACTGTTTTTTTATCACAACTTGCCATTTTGTATTCATTAGTAATTAGGATGAAAGAAAGACTCATCAAAAATAAATAATTGGTTTTGTTTTGTTTTGTTTTACAGCATATCAACCATGTTTAAGGCTGGCAAAGTTTTAATAGATTCGTAGCAATAGTTTGGAAGAAATTTTTTAAACTCAAAAAAAAATTAATAATTACTGGCAATAATTAAAAGAAAAAATTCAAAATAATATTACCATTAATACAAATACTAGTGTATGTTAACTCTTAAAGTCCTATACCACCTCATTCCACCAGGTTGGAAGTCACATTCATTTTCTTAATCTACCCCAAAAAATAGCCTTTGTTTGAATGTAATATTAAACATATTTAGCATTCTTTGATGTACGAGAAATAACAGGTAAATTTTAATGAAAAGGCCATTTTTAGACATTTATATATATCCTTATAGGAATGGGGCTCTGGGCTTAGAAAATTCTCAACAGGATGTTAAGAGTTAATAAAGATGACAGCATATCCAGAAACTCAAGGGAAATAGCAATATGATTGGATTTATATATCTGTAACTGGTGGTCTTTGTAGCCAAATTAGTGAGACAATCTCTATGTTACAAGAAGCATAAAAGAAAAAGCAATGTAATTCTCAGCAGAGGATTTTTATTTTTTACTCCCCCAATCCATGTGGTTTACTAATTATTAAGTGATGATTTTAAGAGTTATAATAAAAAGCAACTGAAATGAAGATGAAAGAAATACTTGTCAAAAATAAATAACAATTGCCTGTGCCATGTTACAGATGAATATTAACTTATGGTAATTATGAACTTTTGTTTAGTAAATTAGGGTGTTCTGTTTTTTTTTCTGGGACACCCTAATTTACTAAACAAAAGTTCATAATTACTAACTTATTTCCTTTTAAATCATGTCATATTTTAACAAAAATTAATACAGAATTGATTTTTAACAGAATTTTTTTTTTTAATTATAAAGAATAATCAGAAAGCAGAAAAGCAAGTTCAGCAAAATATATTCTAATAAATTCACCAAGTGTTTAGTTGCATGCGTCTTTTGGGCAGTCAAATGGTTGAACACTGAGGGTTGAAAATTAATCAATAGTCTTAATTTGATGATGAACCTGAGATAGGTCTCTAGTGGTCAACACAGGTCACATAAGGGTCAAAACAGATATTTTCAGCTAAATAGAAAGAGATAATGAGTTTACAATGGAATGGATCATTCTTTAAAGAACTATTCATTTAACTTAACCATTGGGCAATTATATGTGTGAGTATCAGAAGAGTCTTAGATACTAATACAGTAACAATATGCTTGGTTGTATGCATCTTTTGAGTAGCCAAACAGCTGAACCCAGGAGCTGAAAATTAATCATTTAGGGTAATATGACTTAGTGCTGGTCTTGGAGATTACTAGATGTCACAGCTGGTATTTTGGGCCAAATGGAAAAAGATAAGGAGTTTAATATGGAATGGATTGCTCAAGAGTAGGATCTAAAAAAAAAAAAAAAAAAAAACAACAAAAAAAACTATTCATTCTTGGAAACCACAAGGAAAGATTGCAAAAAATGTTCATCCAAAAGTATTGTCTATATAAAAAAAATATTTTTACATTTTGTCAGAATACACTTTGCTATGTTATCCTTTTTTTTTCTTTTCTTTTTTTAAATATATATTAGAATTTACATGTGAGGGTCAGCTCATAAGTTAATAGGCTGACCAAGATACTCTCATCAGTCACTCTTGTGATCCACAAACTTCTTCCGTTGCTGTTGCAGTGGTTGGATCCTATTGGTCAAAAAAGTTATCAACAGCAGACATGATATCAGCCTATGAACTTTTCAGTCCATCCTTGTATATTAGAATATAAGCCAAGATTATATTTTTCCCTAACAATGTAAGGTACATCAGCTAATAAGTAATAAAAACAGCTTAGTTTCTGCCTTTAATATTTCCATTCTATCTTCCATCAGGAATTTTACAAGCTACTTTCAATCAAACCTTTCTCTTTACAATGGCTGTACTTATAACTTATTACAAAACGTTTGCTTTTTATTCAGTCTTCCTCTTTTACTGTTCTGTGAAACATAACACTATTAATAGTAATATTCAGTGAAAATTAGTTCTGTTGCAGCCAAATGAGTGATAATCCATTATTTTTGTAAAATAATTGTATATATTTAAATTCTACATGACTGAGTTAAAGTTATATATCAAACTTACTTATATAGTATTTTCCTTCACTCTTCTTTTCTTGCTCTTAAAAAAAAATGTTCCTTTGCCTCCAAAGTTAATCTTTTGTTTTGTTTCTTGTTATGAAGTGTAACCCCAGAAAGAAGTTGGTTTTCCATCTCTTATTCTGGATCTTGTAACAAATGAACTGAAGGATGAAACACAATTTCCAATAAAGTGTTTTGATTTTTCCAAAATGGCAAGATCAAGTTGTGGAAGCCATGGATCAAAATGAAATACTTGAACCTATCGAAAAAAGAAAAAAAAGTTTAATGATATAATTTTAAAAATATATATTACATTTTGATTTATAGAGACAAAGGCAAATAAGACTTGATTTGAATACACTGTAGAAATTTAAAGAATGATTGATATGGACTATCCAGATATAAATAGGGGTGGGTGTGAAATTGCAAAATTTCACTGTGACTGGAGGCCTCCTTCAAAATATGGAGTTAGTAGTACAAATCTCAAAACTAAAAGGACTTTTGGTATTTGATCTTTTTACATGGCCCATAAAAGTCACATGACATGAAAATGGTAAGAATAGTCCCCCACCCACACAAAAATATTGTTTCTGTTTCTTGGTAGGTTTTTAACTTCAATTTTGGTGTCAAAAATAATTTTCTGAAGTAGAACTCCAAGATGGTGGCCAATATAGCAGAAATCCAAGATGGTGGCCAAATTTTCAGTATTTTGTCAATTAAGACAATAAATTGGAAAATAGGCTTTGTAATATGTCATTTCTATAGTTTTTGAACATACAGAATTCAATTCCGCCAGAAATTACAGAAATGCATCCACCTGTGTGGCTTAAATATGAGTAGAATGAGATGCATCAATGAGAAAAGGCTGCCAAGAGATTAACAATTTTTTAACTGTCATCTAAAGTAGAACATTTGTCTGCCATATTGGATTTTCCAAACTCATTTCTGACTCCAGAATTAAAGTTGGTGATAGTGAAAACCTTAAAAAAAAAAAAAAATAAATAAAAATTTAAAAAAAGAACAGGTTACATGCATGTTTGGACTAAAACGGGAACATTATATTGAAAAATTAGCCATCCATCATATGACCTTCATGAACCATGTCCCCACCCCCACCACCTTTCCTGTAAAAGGGTTCAATACCAAAAATTGCTTTTGTTTCATGGTTTTAAATTTGTCAGTCAGTGTTTTGAAAAGGAAAGGACTGATAAAGACGTGTGAGTGTCTATATATAGAGATAAATAAAAATTTGTATGTATGTGCCTATATGTATATATATTTGTATGTATGCATGTATATAAGTGTTAATCAGCCAAAATGTCATGTCATAGTGAGATTTTTATAAAATAAACCTAAATGCTCGAGAACTTGGAGAATAAAGTAATTTCCATCCCAATTAGCAAACTGAATACTTTTGTGGGGGTCTGCATACACACTGAATGTCACTTTAATCATTTAAATTCTTTATATAACAAAGATAACTATGAAATACTAGTTAGAATTTTTCACCCCTTCCTAAATAGAAGCATCAATATAATCATGGACTGCTGTTACAACAGTTCAGAGTTAACCTTATTAAATACATTTTTTCATTATGTTAAAAGAATTTTTTTTTAGATGCATTGGTGTCTTCAAATTAAATCTCTTGTGAAAGGCATGAAACCATACCTTCCCTTGTGGTTATGCATAAATAGCAGAGTAGTTGTAAAAGGCAATCTATTTGAAATGATCAATAACAAGTAATATCTAGGATTGTTCTTCGCTTCTGGTACCATGTAACATTATACAACCTGCTGCATATTTGGAGAGGAAATGGGCACCACCAAGTAACCCCTTCACCATTCATTGGCTTAAAAGATGCCATAAAGGGGAATTATTAGACATGGTACCCCAATGACCTTAAAAGCTGATGAGAAATAACCATGCAGAGCATTTTTAGTTTTTATATTTTCTGGTAAAACTGCTTTAAGTCATAAATATAATAATATAATAATATAATAAATATAAAATAGAAGGGGGGAAAATATATGGGGCGAAATAGATCTTCGAATCAACAAGCTCCCGCCGAGGGGGAACCAAAAACAAGCGAGTTCTCCATCTTCTCACAAGCCAGACCCTCTGTTGGTAAACACAATCTATGTCTAGCAGCTGGAAAATCCGTCGTCGTAGTCGAAATAATCTTTAGCAGTTCAAAATCACATTTCCTATTTAGTTTTATTTCTGTTCAACTAAAATCCATTTCTTTACTGAAAAGCGCTTCGTCGTCGACTGCGTCTGCTGCTGCTGACTGCCTCCCCTGCGCTCGACTCACTTGTTATTTTATGGGCATATTAGCCAAACATCCGGGCACATCAGTTGAACCTTGCGTCCGTCCAGTGCCCAAAACGCATTTGTTTTTGGGACAAAACGCAAGTTCGATCCCGGCAGGCAAGACAATGTCTTGCTCTTTTTCCTTTCTCGTTCTCCGTCACACATAAATATATATATTTACCAACCCCTCCGCATGAACAGGATACGACACAAGGTCAATTTCTTAAGCGGAGTTCAACAGGTTTGAATTCAGAGTTTTCCTTCTCCTAGACCGGTTGCCTAACCAAGGTTGAAGAGCCCAGTCTGTCCTACTATTTACCCATAGCTGGAGGGAGAGTAGGATTCATACCTTTCCCAAGGGTATTAGCGCTAAGTGAAATGCAATTACCACGTCCAGGATTTGAACTCAGGGCGACGAGTCCATTTCCCATGACTTTAACTATTACACTACGCGCTTCCTACATCACACATAAATATATGAAGTAAAATAAAATTTAAAAAGTAATAATACCCCCCCCAAAAAAAAAAAACAAGAAAATCAAACCTTTTGTGCTTTTAGATGTCTTTGTAGTTTTTCTATCATTGGGTCTTTGTCTGTAGCAACAAACAAAACTTTTACCCGTGTTTGCATCACAACATTCTTTGTCAATCTGAAAATAATCATAAAATTTTTTATTTTTATCGTTGTTAATCTGCCATACAAATATTACAAGCTGTGAAAATGCAATAAGAAAAAAAAAAAAATTATTACAAGATAAATATATTCATTTAGCTCAGTCGGTAGAGTGTTCGGCTAGAAATCACAAGGTTCTTGGTTCGATACCAGCCCCCCGCCAACTCAGCGTATGAGTAGCACAGGGATCTGTGCGGTAAATTGAGGAGCTGATGGTAGGTGTGGCGCTCCACCTCAGATGCTAAAATAATCTCCTTGGTCTAGCGCTAGTGAAAAGGGGATAGACTCCCTCGCTGTATGGCTGATACCGACATTAGGCCGCCCCGACGACTTTACTTTATTATTGTAATTAGTTATGTATAATCTACAGGCTTAACTTTTGATTACAAAATTCTGGAAAAAACATCGTTGGTGTATAATATGCAGTGATTTTTTGGAATTTCTAACAGCCAAATTTATACTAAATTCAACATCTGTTCAACTTTTAATCTGGTTTGTATAAACTAAAAATAAGAATTTAAACAATTTATACAATGTTTCAAAACAAGAAATGTACACAATATTTAAAGCAAAGTTAAAGACATGTTCATACAAAAATCTAACAAACTTTTAAGCATTTGACTCTCTGATGTGGGATCAAAAGTGCTAATATATTTAGAAAATGCTGAGCTTTCATGTTTAACTTGTGAAAGTATTTTACAATTACCTGCAGATACCAATTTTATTTGCTTTCTGTACAAATGAGACTTTTATGATTATCTTTACTACCATAACATTCCAGGATACCACCCCCACCACCGGTGTGGGGAAGTTGCCATGGATATTGATTTCATTTGTTTTCTAGATGAATTAAACCTTCCTGATCAATTCTAAGCAAAAATCTTCACATTTTAAAATATTTCTTGAGGTCAAGAGAATTTACATGTTATGTTTAATCAAGTTTGGCCCGTTGGTCTAAAAGTCTAAAGACATTTTCTAACAGGGGGTCTGCAACATCAACACCAGGGGTCAGCAGATGCTGCAAGGGTGTCTTGAAAATGTATATTATCCAATTAGATATAGAACAGCAAATTCATATTTCTAGTTACTAGTAACCACAATGAAAATTCACATTAAACAGCAACCACTCCCAAAACTTTGATCACCCTGTCGTCTGGGGCTATAGAATATGCCGACTGCACCTCTGCAATGGGGCCACCTGTTGGCCGTGGGTGGTGGCCCGTGATGCTTAAAGATGGAACCCTAGTGGCTGAGTAGTCCACAACAAGCTGCACTCCACTTTGGCCCTTACTTACACTAGATGGGCAGTCGGAGAGGCCCCCTCTGATCAATCGGCTGGTCACATCAAACCCTAGCACCTATACGATGGTCTCAACCCTATTGTCCTTATGGCAAACTCCAATCCTTTTTATCATATGGGTGTGGTGGCTGAGGGTCTTCATGTCCTGGGTGTGACGTTAAACTATCTGATGGTGAGGTTCCAGTTCTGGAGGTCTGAATGTCACTTTAATCATTTAAATTCTTTATATAACAAAGATAACTATGAAATACTAATTAGAATTTTTCACTCCTTCCTAAATAGAAGCATCAATATAATCATGGACTGCTGTTACAACAGTTCAGAGTTAACCTTATTAAATAAATTTTATCAGGTTATCACATAAACTTTATAATTTATTTTCTTTTTTTAAGCACCCCTTCTTCACCATTGCTCCCAGGTCCACTCTGACTCAGAGTGGTAGTACTTGTTAGGGTACCATCTATAGGTTAAATAGAAAAATGTTTTCATAAAAAAAAAAAAAATTGAGTATCCATTAAGAATGAATTTATTTCAAAACTTTGTCGGCATTAAATGACCCATCGAAGTTGATATGCCGTAAAACAAAACAAACAAAATTTTGGCTTAGCATGGCTTCTGAGTATCCATTGTTGTCTCAGAAGGCAGTCAAAATGCTTCTACCTTTTGTAACCACATATTAATGTGAAACAGAAACCAATATGATAACCAAATACAGATCTAGAGTTGTTGTGTAAAGTGAATTGCATATATCTTTGTCAAAAATATCACCAAAAATTGACAATTTGCGTCAGGCAGGGCAAGCACATCCCTCTCACTATATGTCATTATTCAGTGCAAATATTGGATGTGATTTTCAATAAACATTTTTGATAAATTTCATTTTTATTTATATGGGGGTCCATAAGAAATAAAACAACTCCAAAAAGTTTTAAAACATTTGATCTAAGCAACTAATAATTATGAATTCTTTTTGTTTGTAATAATCAATGATGGTAAAATAGTTAAGCTAAATTATTTCAGATGTTTCTCTCTTTGTTATTATAAAATAACCCTAGACAGTTTGACATGCTGTTTAAATCAATCAATCATAATTATATCTTATTTCTTTATAAAAACATCTAACACTTATGATGAAAGTGATTTTTTTTATGTCTGGAAAATAAAAGTATAAGTCAGTTTGTGATATTTGTTCAAGATTTAAAAGAAGAAAACAAAAGGTGTCACACTGAACAGCTTGATAGAATCAGTCATGCAGGTCAAGCAATGATTTGAATCAAATGACATTTACAAAGAAACAAGAAACTTATAAAATTTTTTTTTCTTTTTGCTGCTAACGTGTGACTATAAGACAAACAGAACATAAAAATCATAACAGTGACCTAATAATCAATTTTTTTTTTAATAAAAGAAAATCTTATTTTAAAAAGGCTATGAATTCTGTTATAGGTGATATAACCTATCTACATAATGGAATGATCCTACTACTACTATAAGTAGCAAAGACAATTGTAGCTTTAAGAACAAGTGACACGATTCAGTTCTAGACTGTATTGTCGCACGTAACTTCACTTTCCTTCTGTAAATTCTACTTTCTTTGTTCAATACACTTGCATCAACTTTCACCAGTCGTTTGTCTTTATTTGTGACCCTTAACAACCCCACAACGAATTCAAAACAGGCTTGGTTCATTATTATTAATTTTTAACTCATATTGTTCTATATCTTAAATTTTGGATGCTTTTTGTAATTGAAACTCACTCGGGTTGTAGATGCCCTATCAGCAGAACTTAGACTATGCTGATTCTATTTCTCGACCCCCCCCCCCAAAAAAAAGAGTTGTCCTGGGTATAATATTAAATTATATGTGATTATGCAGTCATCCAAAAAACATATAGGACATCTGTGGTTTTAATCACTTTGTTCTGGAACCATGGAAGTATTGTTATATATACCCACTTATATATATATATATATATATATATATATATATATATATATATATATATGGTGCCATATGGTATATGGAGACACGTGGTGTAATGGTTAGAATTGTAGGAAATGGACTTGTCAACCTGAGTTCAAATCCTGGACGAGACTGTTTGCATTTCACCTAGCATTAATACCCTTGGGA
>CM042146.1:77202726-77210226 GCA_023376005.1 Doryteuthis pealeii | reverse complement strand
AAAAAAAAAATCAGGGAATAATCCGATTTTAATTAAATTTTCAGTATTGATTTATCAATAAACGAATTTTACAATGCATCAGTTATTTTATTTAAAAACTTTGATTTTTTTCCAGGTAACTTAACTTTTAACCCCCAATTTTTGGGGGCGCAAAATATTGGTGGGGTTATATATAACTGAAACTAATTTCTGTATAAATAAAAAAAAACATAAGACCGAAGGTGTGAATAGAAAAAAACATTTAAAGGAAAAATTTTGGAAGAAAATAAGTACCGAAAATCTGAAAATTAAATGTAAAAATTAAACTAAAAAAATTTTTTTTTCAGATTTTTTAAATTGTTGTATACTTGTATATGAAATATAATTTTCTTTTAAATTATCAGTGAAATAATGATACATTGATATTTGTTCTTTTTAAAAAGGTTGGGGCTAAACTTTTAAATTGAGATTTCTCCATTAATTATTACATCAGCCTACTAAAGTAAGCTTGTTATTAAATAATATTTGTTTTTAGAATCTAAAAATATGAATTTCAAAAACTTAAAATTATGAACATTATATTCTAAATTAATTTAATCTATTAATAAGGTATAAAAATTGTTGTTCTAGACACTACTATGGATGATTAACGGTAATATTTATTTTAAAGAATTTCGATTTATTTCCCTTGAATCAGTTTGATTGAAACAATTCAGAAATTTAAAAGAAAGGTAAGTTCATTTCTTTATTACTATTTTTGATTAAAACATTCATTGTAATTCAAAATAAATCTATTTTAATATCTGTTGATTTTAATATAAAGACATTGCCTGAGTGTTATTAGTATTATATTACATTTAAATAAATATCAACAAGTTATTACTTTCTATACATAGTATATTTAATGTTTTTTGTTATTGATTTCTAAGAAGAAACTTTTATAAGGTTTTTTTAAACTTTTAATAATGTATTTTGTAAGTACTTAACTTAGCATTCGATTTTGTAAATTTTGGGGCTAATTTGATGTTTGAAATGTATTAAAAATTAATTACATATGTAATATTATTTTGCCTTTTTTACTGATGTCATTATGTTACTACTTTTCAACTAAAACAAAAAATTGACCTTAAATAATTGATTTAATTAATTTTAATTTGTTTTTTCTAAGTAAAAAGCTGCACTTAAATTGTTGGTACCTAATTTTATGAAACAACTGATTTGTATACTCTGAAGATTAACTATCACATGGGGATTCTCCTGGATTCATATTTGCATCATCTTCACCATTGTAAAACCAATTCAAACTGAACAAAATATCCTTTAATAATATCAATGATTATTTTTTAATATTTTATTTATTTTTCAAAACCAGTTATAGGAATAAGTAACAAATTGGCAAGATGGTTGAATCAAATCAATATAGTAAATAACCCCCAGCTCAAAAATTGGACCTGCTCCTCTAAAAAAAAGATTCCTTACCTAAGGAACAAGTGAAATTACTCCCTTGTGTCAGTGGCAACTAGATTGAATTCCTAGTTTAATGCAGCCAAATAACACTCTTCCTTTGTACAATTTTATGAAGGATACTTTAAGCAAGAAAAGAGCCATGACCTTGCAGTAGATAGGATTCTGGAATTAGTAGATGAGGGTCGACTACATCATGAATCTGCGTTTTATAAATGAGAACTGCACCCAATTAATAACAGTTTTGACAAGCTTAGAAGAAACTAAGTCTCCACTTGCATATGTTGTTTCTAACCTGATGGAGGATGTAAATGGAAGCTCTAATTAAAAGTTCTACCTCAAAGATAATTATACACTGCAACATTTCATCGTTTCATTGTCTAGTCCGGTTACATTTCTAGTTTTACATAGAATTTATTTTTGGACTTGGATTTTAACATTTCAAAAACCATTTGTAGGTATTTGCTATTTCATTAAAAATAATCAAACTTTGAATTATGTTTTTTCGGTTTTTATAATAATTATAGCATATTCTATTGCAATTTTCTCATAAAATACTGAAAAAATTGAATTTACCAAATGGGGAAACGGAGAAAAATGAAATTTTATCAAAAGTGGGAACAGAATTTTAAAAATTGGTGGCCTTAGTGACACAAGATCATTTTAGTGTTGGGGTAATCCTACAGGGATTGAGATTCCAGTGAGGCAGGAACAAAAATTGCTTAGTTCCACTGGCATTCCTCTTCAAGGATGCCTCAGGCGCTTGAGCAATAAATTCAGCCTTTACTTCTTTTAGATGAGGGGGCAAGTGAATTAGGCTGTTATTAAATCTAAACCACCTGGCACAAAGTGAAATTTTTGTTAGTATAATAATGTTAAAATGCTCTTAAAGAATTAAGTAAATTTCAATCCAATTTGCATTTAATAATAATAATAAGTGTGGGTGACAACCTTTATGCTTATTCCAATTATTTTTCTCAAAGGGAGATAACAATATTAATTATATAGTATTTCCCCTTATTGATTTATTTGCAATCAATTATAATATAAATTCTATGAATAAGATGTAACAGAACATTAACTTAACTTCAACCAAAGAGTGGCTTTTAAGAAGTAAAAACAAATTATTTCAAAATATTGGGAAAATTTAAAGCAAATATTTTTAAAGAAAAGTTTGTAATGAAAATTAGAACTACAAGTTTTTTTGTTTTTTTTGTTAATGTAAAAAACATAGATATGATTTTTTTTTATTGTAAATATTCCAGCAAGAAAAACAAATGGCTTAAAGACATTACAAAGTATTTCAAAGTGAAAAAATTCTAAAAATAAAATAAGTGTCAGTATGAGAATAGGCTTGAATTTTGTTGACTCAGGAGTTATGCTTAAAAAAAAAAAAGGGATATCATCAAAATGACATTGGATCCAGTGTTGCTGATATTATAGGTACATACCCAACCCCTCTACCATGAATAGGTGAATTTTTAAGTAGAAATCATGCTGGATTTGAACTAGGATAGCCGTGTCCATTTCTTACAATGAAAACCATTACACCACAAGTATATACATGTATGTAATTAATGATTACCTTTACTGACTGATCAAAAATAATAATAATCTTCATACAATGACTGCTATTTACACAGTAGCATTGCAACCAACAAAGCCTTCATCAGATGAGGACTCTGGGTTCAGGCATGGTTTCGGGGCCGAAGCATCATTACCACTAACCCAGAGCACCCCAGCAGTATCTTACGATACTAACAGACTTTGTCGGTTTGATGTCACAATATAGGACTGCCATATCCACGCTGATGCGGTTAGAGCTTTCTCCTGAATCTTTTTTAAGTATTTCCTCTTGTCTGGTGGAGAAAGTCCAAGTTTAGACAAAAATAATATATATAATATAAACATTCCTCTTGTTGTCATGGAAAGAGTTGTATGAATAGTAAGGTATATTAACGCTACAATTGATATTGATTTAAACAATACAAAGTAGCCAAATTATTTAAGTTTCAGTACAAGTATCAAAATTGTTCATATCACATAAAACCTTTTGCAGAAAAGCATCATTTATATTGTAATAATCCAACTTTTGTATATTATCATCACATAACCAAAAATGGCACATCATAGTGAGATTTTTGTTAACCCAAATAGAGAAGAAAGTAATTTCTTATTTAATTAGAAACTTAATGTGTGTAAACAGTTATGTTCACATGATCATAATAGGTTTGATGGTGGGTGTTTAATAGCATATCAACGTTTGTGGGTTATTTAATGCCAAATCTTTTATATATATATATATATATATATATATATACATGATTTGTTTAACTTCATATGTATTAATAAACTGGTAGAAATAATTTTTATTATCAATAAACAAAAATATAGAAAATTACACAAATTTGCCGGTCATCATTGCACAGGGACCATGTTAATCTTCTCTGTATCATTCTAATTTTGTATATGTACTGCAAAAAAAGTTCTCAAGGGAGATAACTATTAAATGCTAATTATAAAGTACTTCCCCTTGAGTATTTGAAAATAATTTTATAAAGATGTGACTCAGAATTGAGCCTAATGGTCATCAAAGGCGGCCTTTAAGTGAGTTCCAAAAAATAAAAAAATTATGGTCTTATTCACAAAATTCACTGATTTTATAAACACCGACATAAAAATCCTCACCCAATCAACTCCATTTCGTAAATGTAAGCCTACAAACTGTTTGCCTTCAAAATTGTCCTCAATGTATTGATTTGCTTGTCTGTCAATTGATTCTGACCACCACAGGTATTTCTGCAAAAGAACATATTTCTCCTCAACAGGGAAACTGGCTGGAGCACCTCGCATGGCAATAACTGGATATTTGTGAGGAGGATACCTGAAAAGATACGGTAAAATATATCAACAGTTGGCAATGAAAAACAACAACAAAACATTTTTATAAATTTGTAACATTTTAAGCTTATTTCAGAAATAAGAATCTTTGTCTATTTCTCTGAATTTTTCTGAGATGAGGCTTGATAATTAGTATTATTTGGACTATTGTCCTCATCTTATTTATTGTTATCTATAGAACGTTTTGGCTGATGTGCCCTCCGGCCTTCTTCAAGTATTTCTTATAATCCAAATAATACTAATCTGTCTACTTCCAAATTTCCACAAAAAAATGTCTGCACCTCCAACTTTCTACAAATCTGAGTAAATACTTTTAACCTTCAAATTATGCTTATTTATTTGTTAATCTGAGTATTTTTTTTTTTTTTTAGATATCTTTTAACAGAGATTTCAGTTTTGGGAAACTTTAGAAAATTTGAGAACATTCAGAAATCGCATACAACCAAATCTGGAAGGGAGGAAGGGCTGACTTACCAGAATAGTGCAATGTTTTGCCAACAGTCTTGTTAAACATCACCGAAATTCACTAAAGAAGGTCATTAGTGATTATACACCAGTATTCTTACAGATTTCGGGTTTTGCAACATTATATCTGTTTCACCAGTAGACCTGACATTATTAGACCAGATTCCAGATTTGCTCTGTGTATTTTACAAATAGTTCATCAATTCTGATATATTGGCCCAGGGATACATAACAGCCACGCAGAGACTTGCTTGGAACTTGTATGAAATAGGAGATTGAAGGAAGAAACTTAACTAAAAAGTTAATCTTTAAATATAAACTCATTACTAGAATGTTTTGCCAACAAACCCTGTATGAGACATGATGAATGGGTAGACAGTTTGTCATGAATAAGATATTTAATGGTGTCTCACTGGTGACTGACTAATCCCATGGGAGAGTGTATGTTAATACAAGTGCAGTAAAGTCCTCTCTGATTGACTGCCAAGTTGTATCAAGGCTGAACAACCAATTATTGAAATATTCAAAATGGTTGGATACTTTTCAGACAGTATATATAAGAACCATGAAAATATCTTTTTTACTAAACTGTTTTTCAATTATATATAAATACAATCTCTAAAAAACAAAATGTCTAAATACACAGGCATTATAAATTACAGAGGGCAAGCAGTCATAATTTTCAAAATTTCATCCTTAAAAACTAAAATTCTATTGGATTAAAAAATGGATATATAATTTATTTCTATAACAAATTGAAAAGAATTTATTCAAGTTCATAACAGGCACAACAACTCTACATTTAGCTAAAAAGTATTTGAACTTGATACCCTGGTTTTTCCACTGTTTGTTTTTTTTTTCATTATCTAAATTAATGCTGCCAGGTGTAAGAAGTTCAGGATAGATTCCTTTTTGCTCTAAAGTGTAAAAGGATAACAAATATTTTTGATTCAGGCTAAAATCACAGTTGAAATACACAAAAAATATTAGAAAATTGTAGAATTAAGAATATTTACATTTCTTTCCATTTGTCTGGTTGAGTATATGAAACTGAAACAACTTTATTTGAATTAAAATCCACATTAAGTCCATCCCAGAATTGTCCAAATGGATTGCCTGAAAAAAAATAAAAAAGACAAAATTATATTTTATAAATTTATCATAAAATATATATGTATGTATTTATAAAAGATTATGGGTCTTGTCAAACAAGAGAAAATATTTTATAATAAAAAATAAGGTTTTAATGTATTTTTAAAAATTTATTATATTAAATGTGCAAATCATTTTTCACAAATGTAAATGGGAAGTGTTGTTTGTTTTTTTCATCCTAAATATTATAAGTTTGCCAATTGTTTTCCCAATTCTGATATTTTGAAGATATGACACAGGTTTCAGATTTTTTAATTATCTTCAACTTCTAAGTAGGTACTTGGTACTGAAATTTTATCCATGTAATGCTGCAACCTCCAAACAGTTATAATATATATATATATATATATATATATATATATATATAAAAAACAATTTTTTTTTGTAATGAAACAAAGAAAATACAGTGCTCAATCACAAATTGTGAGAGCTAATATTTATTAGGAGAAAGGATCTTCAAATAAACACCATAAGATCTAATTTGACAGCCTGATGATTGTGACTTAGCAAGACAACCTGGGTAGCTGTCTATAATAAGCATTTTTTTTTTTTAAACTCAACAAATTAAATATATATATATATATATATATATATATATATATATATATATACATAACAATTAAGAAAATAAAGTAGAGTCTTAACTCACAATTACATGTTTCACATCTTGGATCATTAGGTGAGCTGGTAATCCAGGTAGATTACAAGATCACCTGACAATTGGAGAGTTTGTGAGTGATTACCCTGCTTTATTTTCTTAATTGTTGCATATTGTAATATTGATATGAATTTTTGTATTGAGCACTGTAGAGATTCTGTGGTTTGGAGGAACTTATGGCACTATATTCTAACCATTATATATATATATATATATATATATATATATATATATATATATATATATATATATATAGTTAATCCTTTAGTTATAGTTATAGTATAGGTAAGTGAAAATTCCTGATAACGAGCAGTCATTAAAAATGATGCTCAGAAACCATTGGTAGAACAAAATCTTAAATGTATTGTACACTATAATAAAAAAATAAAACAAAAAAAACAATATATATATATATATATATATATATATATATAATAAAGAAAAGGAAGTGAATCCGACGGTATGTAGTATATTAAGAAAATTGAAAAAACACAGGTTTAAATAAGTTGAGTGGTAAGTTTATTAACCGACACTGCAGTGTTTCGATCTATTAATTAGATCATCTTCAGGGCATTTGTTGGTATATTTTTTATATATTTTTTCAGCGTCCTTTCTTCAGACTTCAAATTTTGAACAGACTGATAAACAAGGTCTATCACTTGCTTTTCTCGTTATTCTGTGATAAAATTTTTTTATCACCTTCCATATACCAACAAATGCCCTGAAGATGATCTAATTAATAGATCAAAACACTGCAGCGTCGGCCAATAAACTTACCACTCAACTTATTTAAACCTGTGTTTTTTTTCAATTTTCTTAATATACTACATATATATATATATATATATATATATATATATATAAAAATGCAGTTTGCTATA
>CM042146.1:77180226-77197726 GCA_023376005.1 Doryteuthis pealeii | reverse complement strand
TCTGTACTGATACCAACAATTCTGCAGTCATGATAGTGCAATGGTTAACATTCTTGTTTGTCTCACAAGCTATTCAGAGTGAAATTGGTGCTTAACAAATGTGATCATGTGACTGATTTGATTAAGTGCGAGAAAATCAACCTGCCAATTAAAAATCTACGATCCTAATTATTTATTTATTTTGGCTTCTGGTAATTTATGAGGAAGTGCCTCCCGGTCTCCTGCCTCAAAAATTGTTACCTGGTGACTATCAAAATAACAACCCCAGCTCGTCGTAATTCTTGTTTATTTATCGTAATTTGTCGTAATTCTTGTTTAGATATGAAGATGGATATATAGTTTGGAATAGACTGAGATAGATAGATAGATAAACAAACAGAATAATATAGATAGATATAAAAAAAACAAATGGAGATAGATATTTTTCGACAAGTAAATGTATTGGGGGGGGGTCGCTTCTTTTTTTGTTGTAATTCTTGTTTATTTAAATTAAAAACAAGACATTAAACAAACCTGAATAAAAAAAATAATCTTAGTATTTAAAGTAATATAGATAAATATGATCAAATTGAGACAAATAGATAGATATGAAGATGGATAGTTTTGAATAGACTGAGCTGGGTCGTTATTTTAATAGTCACCGGGTAGCAATTTTTGAGGCAGAAGACCGGGACACACTTCCTCATAAATTACCTGGCTTCCCACTAAAGCTAAAATAGACACATGATCATTTTTTAATGTAGGATGCTATGCAGGAAGCAAGTCTCCCGTGCAGTAGTTTTTTTAGATTCTGTCGGCATTCTCCTTGAGGGGCACCTCAGGCACCGGGTAATAAAACCACCCCTTACCCATTTTAGGCGAAGGAGTAGGTGTTACCTAGGAGAAGGCCCCCTGTAACTAAGCTGCTAATCACCTTTTGTGCCACTCCGACTAAAAATCCAAGAAGCAATAATGAGATATAAAGACTTCTTTTATTTATTTAATTTTTTAAAGATTTCTAAAATAAATAGATAAAATTAAAATAAAACAAAATAAAAAATAAAAATGTTAGTTCTAAATTATTTCCAAGCGTTTTAATATGATTTTATAGAAAAAAAATATGTTGTCCCTCGCACAGAAAAATATATAAAGAAATATATTCTAAACTCAAATTATATATTCAAAGATAAACAAACGACCATTTAATGAAACCGGTCTTTTCTGTCGGGAGCCAAAAATGACATCATTAAAAAAAGAAGAAAAAAATCATGATCAATTGAGGAATGACGCGAGCCATAAGAATTTTCCCCAAAGCAGAAGAAATGACACTTAAATCTCTCTAAGGTCTTTTACAATTCCCATTATTTTCAAAACATTAAACCATACCAAAAATCAAACAATAATTGAAAAATCATAACAATGGGCTCCTTTAAAAGGGGCGACTGAAGCTGGGTCACATGATTACGATTAAGTGCTTTAAAAGGGCACTACCCCCTAAACGGTTATTAACCCTAAAAAAAAAAAAAAAAAAAAAAAAGGCAGCCCGCGCTTTAGGACGAACAGTAAAGTTGATTTTAACAAAATTTCTTAAAGAAAAAAAATTCGACTATAAGTCAATGTTTTTCACCCTTTTTAACCAAATCTTTAAAATTATGGAAAAAATTAAGATAAATTGGATAATGAAAAGGAAGTACTTCACTGCACAAAATTAACTTCGCCACTTGGAAAATAACAGCAAATAACTAAATTTAAATTATTCTTTAAAAATAGTATCAAAGCAATACTAATGCTAATAGTCGGAATTAGATTTATATTCCTTTAAATAAATATTTTAATGACTTTAAAGACATTTTTATGTATGTTGTTTTTTTTTTCATTTTCAGTTTGTTTTCAATTTTATTTTATTTTTAAATCCTTTGTTTAAAAAAAAAAAAAATTCTATAAAATTAACAAAAATAATAAACATTTTTACGCAGCAATACAAAATAAAATAGTGTTAAATAGATTTTAACTTCTTTTTCTTTGGCTGAATACTTTTTATTTCGATTTCCAAATTTTAAATTAAGTTTTGACAACTTTTTAAAAACTCTTTTTGAAAACAAAGTGCCCCGGCCTGAAAAAAAAAAAGACACGTGCAAAGTTTTTGTTGTTTTTTTTAATTTATTATACTTACCCATACAAGGACAATAAATTAAGTAGCCTCGTTCATCCCATACAAAACTTTTGACTAACTTGTTATCTGCAGAAGATAATTTTAAAATAAGAAGAAAAACGAAGGAAATCCTGTACATGATTCGATTTAGTGTTGCCATGTTGTGTTGTGTCTTGAAGACGGTGCATTACAAACATAGGTTCCTTGAAAATGATGCGAGGGTATCCAAAGTTTTTTTTCCCCTTCAAATTTTTTTATATATAAATCGCACGCACGCACGCACGCATGCACGCACATAAACTTATTTAGTAAATAATATGAAAAATACTCGGCATTAGCATTTTTGTGGTCTGCTAGGAATTTTAAAAATGAATTAAAAATAATTAAATCTATTATTTAAGTCAAACTTTGTCTAAATCGATAAGTAGTAACATAATAACCATTATTAAAAAAAGAAAAATATCATTACATATGCAGTTTATTTTTTAAAAGATTTAAAACCATTTGTTTTGGTCAATTTCGACGCGATCCACCATTCAGCCTCTTTTTCGATGGTTTTAAGTGCTTGTTTAGAATTTTACTTGTAACATTCGCGATTGCAAAATTTTTACCAAAAATCAGATAATTATCCGATTTTAATGAAATTTTCAGTATTGATTTATCAATTAATGAATTTTATAACGCATCAGTTATTTTATTTCAAAACTTGAATTTAGTATTTTTGCTATAAAAAATGAATATATAAAATTCATTTAAAATATGAAAATCCCGATGTTAAGTTTAAAATGTTCTATTTTTAGATTCTAAAAATAAATATCTACTTAATGCAAACCTTATTTTAGGTGCCAAAAGTAATAAGTTTTGAAGAAAAACTCGATTGAAAATGTATCCCCTCCCCTTTTTAAGCAGAAAAAACATCGATGTATAATTTTTTCTTTTATAAAATAATAGCCAATTAAATAATTATCGAAATGAGTACAAAAGAAATCTCCAAAAAATTAATTATTTATTATTTTTTTACATTTTATTTTTCGATTTTCGTTACTTATTTTCTCATAAAACAAAAACAACAACCGTATTTTTTAATTTTTTTTTTTTTTTTTCTATTCATAACTTCGGTCTTTTATCTCTTTATTTATACTCTAATTAGTATCGAAAATGACCAACTCGCAAAATATTTTACGCTCCCCAACATAAGGGGGGGGGGGTCAAAATTAAGTGACCTGAAAAAAATGAGAAAGTTTTGAAATAAAATAAATAATGCATTATAAAGATCGTTCATTGATCAATAAACCCTGAAAATTTCATTAAAATCCGATAATTCCCTGATTTTTGGTAAATTATTTTCCGTAGGGGGGCTAAAGTCATTTTGTCAAAAACGCATTTTAGGCTCATTTTGCCAGTAGCTAAAATACCAAACAAATGAATTTGAAATACACAATAAAATTGTAAATTTGAATTTTGAGGTCCTTGTCATAAGATTTATAGTAGGGACCATATGACCTTTAGGCACCCCTTTAGCGATCTCGTTTCATATGGACATTTTTTCATTTACACCGTCAAAATCCGGTTGTTTGTTAGGAGTTAGGGTTAGGGGTTAGTTTTATAATTTAAAAAAAAACTCTAAAAATCATCTGTTAACAAACAACCGGATTTGAAAATGAAAAAATGTCGTTATGAAACGAGATCGCTAAAGGGGTGCCTAAAGGTCATATGGTCCAAATGTAGTAATTACTTCTAAAAAATAAACCCATCAAAAAGAGAAAAAAAGAAAAAAGTTTAAATGCTACTATAAAAAAAAATGTAGCAAAAAATAATTACACTTAATTAAAATTGATAATTGCTCTTTTTTTTTTCTCAAATCATTTTACTCAAGGATGTTAAAAATAAATGTAAATATTTTACTTTCATTTATAAGTTAACAAGTTGCTTTAGGTTGGTTGGTTGGTTGGTTGGTTGGATTTTTACAACATATCAATGCTTGATTTATTTTACACCAAAGGCGTTTTTGTTTTATTCATTCTTGTTGGTTGTTAAAAATTTTTTAACTCATTTTTTTTAACAGATTTTTCTTTATGTATTTAACCCATTGGTACTACCACTCCAGGACCTGGGAGTAATGGAAATAAATGGGTATTCCACACTCCCTACAGTTCCAGAATTGGAATCACACCACTAGCTGCAGTTTAAAATCATACCCAGGACATGAAAACCCTCAGTCACTGCCTTCCAGCACAAAAAGGCTTGGGGGTTTGCCATAAGAGCAATACAGTCAGAGCAATCATATAGGTGCTAGGGCTTAATGTGACTATCTGATTGCTCAGAGAGCTTCTCTGACAACCCGTCTAGCCTAAGGACCAAAGTGGATTGTATATCATTGACTGCTCAGCCACTAGGATTCAATCCTTAAGCATCATGGGTTTCCACCTACAGTCAACAGGTCGGCCCATTGGGGGGTGTCTTACCCGTCTGCAGAGGTGCAGTTGGGGTATTCTACAGCTCCAAATGATGTTGCTATGGTGACAAAGATAGCCTAGTGGATATGTGAAATCCAACATTTATTTTCATCATCTACATATTATTACACATAATGTGTGTGTGTGTGTGTGTGTGTGTGTGTGTGGATAGATTAAATATTCAAAATGATGTAAGAGAAATAAGACATGAAAACCAATTAGGTGGGTCTAATGGTTAAGTTACATTGAAAGCACCGGTTCCCACTAGATCACCAAAGTTAAGAAGCAATGAGCCTGTTTGTGAAAGTTTTTAAAGGAAGATAGAAAAGAAAGGTCAATTAGAGTTACGGGCCTTAGATTTGGCTGTTTTTTGTGGGTGCCGACAGGTGGCTGCTACTGCTTTTTTTCGAGGTAAAATTCCCAAACTTTGCGAGATAGTTCCTTTTGGGTGTTTTAAGAAAATTTAAACACCTTCTTGCTGTTTAAACTATTTTGCAAGAATTTTATTTGTCACGGCTATTGGAAAATTTGACGCCATTTTTGTTTCTAGACAAATTTTGGCTAGAAAAGTTTTTACCTTAAGCAAGAGTTGTTCCTTATTTAAGGAAATTCAATTCTTACAACTTAAAGTTTTGGTTTTAGTTGATGAATTAAAACATTACAAACCAATTTTTCTGTAAGGTGTATATTATTTCAAATTATTTTTTTCGTTGGTATTGTTGTTACCTTAACGGATGAATTATCCGAATCTAATCACCTGTTACCTTTTTTTAAAAGTTACCTTCGGAATTAATTCTAGTAGAGAGGTTACACTTTGCAGAGTTTTTAAAAGAAAACATCAATTACCGTGAAATTTACGGAAGTTTTAAAATTAAATTATAAATGTGCTTGACACATTAGAATTTTTAGAGTTTGTATTGAAACAAGAATTTATATATTGGCTTAGAATATTCTGCTGAAATTGCCGAGGACGTATCAACCTGTGTTTCTTTGAGAAATATTGCTACATTTCTTGGCGGCAAAGTTTCACCGCCATTTGTAAATTTAAAATTTTGAAATTTTGTATACTTTCCTTTCAATAAGCAAAGGGAAGAAAAGAAAAATTTGTAGAAACAAAACTTGAGAAGTAGCTCCGATATTGCGGTTGAAGAAGAAACAAATTTACCGCTAAAAATTTGAACTTTATAAAAGCATCAAGGTTTGTGATGCTGAATATTTTTGAATTTTTTGTGACTTAAGTACATTTTAAGCTTTAAGTTACACCAGTGGTTCTCAAACTTTATACAGTCTGGGCGCACTTACAGTACTACATATACTTGATAGCTCACTGTATACAAAATAGGACTAATATAGGTACTGGCAAAATGAGCCTAAAATGCGTTTTTGACTGCCCCATTAATTTACCAAAATTCAGGGAATTATCGGATTTTAATGAAATTTTCAGTGTTTATTTATCAATGAATGATCTTTATAATGCATTATTTATTTTATTTCAAAACTTTCTAATTTTTTTCAGTATAAATAATGAAATAAAAGACCGAAGTTATGAATAGAAACAACAACAAAAATTACGGTGGCTTTTCTATGAGAAAATAAGTACCGAAAATTGAAAAATAAAATGTAAAAAATAATAATTAATTAATTGATATTTTTTCTGCTTAAAAAGTGGGGGGTACATTTTCAATAGAGTTTTTCTTCAAAACTTATTACTTTATGTATCTAAAATAAGGTTTGCATTAAATAGATATTTATTTTTAGAATCTAAAAATATAAAATTTTAAACTTAACATCAGACTTTTCATATTTTAAATGAATTTTATATATTCATTTTTCATAGCAAAAATACTAAATTAAAGTTTTGAAATAAACTAACTAATGCATTATAAAATTCATTAATTGATAAATCAATACTGAAAATTTCATAAAATCGGATAATTACCTGATATTTGGTAAATTCTTTTGCAATCGCGAATGTTACATAAAAATTGTAAACAAGCCATTAAAACCACTTAAAAAGAACCAAAAATGGCGTTGGCGAACAAAATTGACCAAGACAAATCGTTTTAAATATATTGAAAATAAATTGCTAATGTAATGGTATTTTTATTTTTTTAATGATGGTCAATATGTTACTACTTATCGATTTAGACAAAGTTTGACTTTAAATAATAGATTTAATTATTTTTAATTCGCTTTTAAAACTCGTAGCGGACGATGTTAATGCCAGTCCCTAGACTAATATGTTATTAAGTTAACTGTTAGATATATAAAAAAAATAACACATTTAACAAAAGCAAACTTAACAGTGTTGTATAAGATGACACCGAGGATGACAGTGATGATGACAGTGATGAATTGGCATAACCAGTGATCTCTCATATTATTGGAAAAATGATACAATTATCTTCCCCTGACACTAGAAGGCGAATCACCTATACGTTGTTGGCGGGAGAATCAAAGCCCATCACTTATCAGGGAGCATTACCGAGGAGAGACGCTAAAATAAGAACCCCCATCACCAGCATACTTTCTAAGGCTGTCTCAATAGCATACTACTGAAGGCCGTTTCGACAGCATACTTATCAGAAGGCTGAGGACCTAAATAGTCAACTTAAAAAGGGCCCCCATCCACCGTCATTTAAAAGAGCAGTTACCCAGGCGAGAAGCTTCTAAAAAACTTTTACTTATCGGACGAGAACCGACCAGACGAAGCGTTTAACAGCATTCCAAAACCAGCGAGTAGAATCACCTTTTCTAGCGCACTTCACCAATAACTTTTTATTGCACCCCCTCAGATAAGTCTGTAGCAAATGCCATTAAAATTTGCAACAATTCTGTACTTTGATAATACATGTGTCTGTAATTTATATTCGTGTTTGTTTCCTTCTTTTGTTCGAATAATAACCACTACTACGGAGAATAAGGGCTCCAACGAAACCCCGTAAATACTCTTAATATAAAAAAACAAAAACATTTATGATATATATTTTTATTAAGATTTTGTTTTCTTTAACTTTCAATAAACTACTGTCGGGGGCCAAAACAGCCTTGACCCCTTTCTCTGAACGAACGCACGTAATCAGAGCACGCGTGTGCATTTTCGCACGTAAGCAAACCCCTTTCCATGCCTTTCCAGACAAATCCAGTTTTGCCCAGCTTTAACCCTTTAAGCTCCACCCTTTGCGTGTATTGGGTCACGTAGCCAAAACTATTTCATCATCACGCTAACGAACTTTTCCCTGACGTCATTCGATATTTCCGGCAAATTTCGTGTATTTAAGAAAGTCGTTTTTGCGATGACAAGGAGTTCCAGCCAGCCACCAACAGTTGAAGATCTTGATTCCTGTTCCCCAAACAAATGGCCTTTCCTGATTCCTATTCTGAACAAATGGCCTTTCCTGATTCCTGACCGCCCTGCCTCTCTACGCTGCTGGAACGACCTGCCTTTCTTTGCCGCTAGACGACCAGCCTCGTTCTTTGCTGTGATGACACGAACATTTCCAGTCCAGCAATATCAGCCTTTTTCAAGGCTAAACAAACCCAGCTCTTTTCAGAGCTAACTAGTCGGCCCTTTTCACCTCAGTCTTTCCTTAACCACGAATGCGATCCTAGGGCGAAATCCCTAGAAGATCTGGATCTTACGACCAGATAGGCGTCCCTCGCCGACAGTACGCTAAGTCCTAGCTTGGTAGATCCGACTCGATCTTCCGCCGAGCAAACACCTAGCTACTCGAGGCATTTGCGCACACGTACCAGCCGGTCTGAAATCCCGCATAACCGCGGCCAATCAGACCCAAGCAACGCACGTGCTAAGCGAACGGTCCGTCGCTGTTACGTTTCACGCTCGTACCCGAACAGTCCTCGACGGGACTACGACCGGGGCTCGCAGCCGATACAACCTCAAGCCGAGACCGTTACCGACCGACCACGACGTCAACCGAAACCTGTAGACGCACTGTATCCCGATTCCGGATTCCAGCTGCCTATCCGACAACCGACGATCTATTCACCCAGATCAAGGAAAGACTGACCGAACGTTGAGCGACCAACCTCGAACGACGAAAACTCTCAACTTGCCGATTTACCTTTGTCAATTATCGATAATAAATTGACAACCTGGTTACTTCCTGCCATCTAAATCCTCTGCCTTTGTCTCTTTCATTGCCTCCAGTCGTTTCACTTATTCAAAAGTCTGTGGGGTCGACATCCTTATCGGCCCCGCAACACTACCATAAATGATTTTCATTTTTCTCAATAAAATTGTTTAAAACCTGTGTTTTTATTTAGTTGCAAGAAAAGTAACTTATAACTACCATAATAATGTCGCAACTAATCAAGCAGAGTGTTCGTAAAGAAATGGTAGAATATAGTCACTTAGTATACATTTACTTTTCATATCTTGATAGATTTTTCAGGAATAATACGGAGCGCACCTGAAAAAGCTTTGGGGCGCAACAGTGCGCCGAGCGCACTGTTTGAGAACCACTGAGTTACACAAAGCGTCAAGGTTTGTGATGCTGAATAATTTTGGTTTGTTGCTTAATTTTTGTAAACTCCTTTCTGGAGAAAGTTAATTATATTGTGTTTTTATTTATTTTTTTTTATTTTTTCAATATTTTGGTCTTATATTTTTAAATTTTACTTATTTTACACTGCTGAGAATTTTTTCCAAGGTAACTTATTCCTATGCAGAGTTGCCTAAATTTTGTGTAGTAAAGAGTCTAGTTTATTTAAAAATTACTTTGTGTAATTTGAATTTTGGCGGTTATTAATGACTGTCGCTGGTAGCGAAACACGCAGTAGCTAGCCTGTTTGTTGGGAAAATTCTTATGCTTTAAAATTTTAAAAGCCTGAGGCATTATTATTTAAGAATTTGCTGCTAGTGCCTGACAGTTTTTGTGTAGGATTTTTTCTGAGAAATAAGAAATAACCCTTCTTTAGTAATATTTTACGGCCGAGCAACGTGGTGAAAAAAAGGTGGTGCCTTTCTGTCAGTCGCCATCTTGATTTTTTTTTGCCCCACTTGATTGAATTAGATAATTAGATAGAGTAAGTTACTTAATTATTTTATTAATGAAATTTAAAGACTATATTTTGTCTTACATTTTTCAATTACTTTTTTTGCAAATTAGAAATTTTTGACTATAAATTTCCTTTGCAGTTGTCAAATTATTTGGTGACTGAAATATAGTTACCATTTTGTATTAGTATTTTGGCTGAGTTTTTCTCTTACTGTCTTGTAGAAATTTTGTTACCTTAAAAGGTGAATTAAAACAAATTTTACCACCTGCCTTTTTCCCCTACCATTCTCCAGAGCAGCTCCGTTGAGAAAGTATACGGCTGATAGTTTTTTAAATTTATTTATTCAATTTGTAAAATATTTTCCTAAAAAACGGAATATTTAGCCTAGTAAATTGGTTTGAATTTGCTGGGCACATTTATTTATTATTGTAGCCGTTATATTAGAATATTTTAGACTTTTAGTTACCTTGTTAAAGATATTTTATCGCGTAGGGAGATATAGTAATTGTTTTATAAAAAATACTATTTCTTGCTACTCTTTGCGGTTTCAAATTTACCGCTATTTTTACCTTTTTGGTTAAGTTTTTTTTTTAATTTAGGTTTTGTCCCTTTCTTTCCAAGATGTCTGCCTCTATTTTGATTAAAACGAGAGACATTTATAAGGAAAAGATAACCTCTGCTATGAATTCTCTTACGGCAGGGTAAATTTTGAAAAAAAAGTTATTTTCCTGCTCAGAAAGAACTAATTAAGGGATGGTTAGCTTATGTAGATATTTTAAATGAGAAAATATTTGATAAACTCATTGAATTTAACGAGGAAGCTGAGTTTTTTTTATTCAGAAGATAAAGTGGTTTTTTTTTATCTTCGTATCATAAATGACCTCGCTGTATGTGAGGAGAAATTTAGAGACGGTAAGAGTATTTACGGGTTTCGAAGGAGCTCTTATTTCTCCGTAGTTGTAGGCAAATTGTCGGACAAAGAAGACAAACACACAATGGAAATTTAATACATGTATTGACAAATAATACAAGAACTTGTTGCAAATTTTATTGGTATTTGCTACAAGACTTATCTGAGTTAAGTAGAGTTCTTGGAGTAATGATGATAACAGGGGTATTCTGTTGCTTGTTGGAAAGTTGATAGGACGTTTCTTCAGACGTTTCTCGTTCTTCCTCGTAACCGGTTCAGTGATAAGTAATGGGGGATTCTATTTTAGAAGCTTCTCGCCCGGGTTAACAGTTTTTTAAATGAAGGTGAATGGGCCCTTTTCAAGAAGACTATTTGGTCTTCAGCTTTCTATAGTGTGCTTTGTGCCTTCGAAAGTGTGCTGTGAAAATATGCCTCCGTCCAGGTCAACGGTCCGTAGATAAGTAAGCCCTGTTTTTGGGCTAAGTGATGAATGAAGTGTAGGGACCGCTATTTACTGTATTTATTGTATTTATTACAAGTTCGACTACCCTCAGTGGGTGATCCATGATAAGTAGGCCCTGTTTTGGGCTTGGTGATGAGAGCTTTTAGTTTTTCACGTCTCTCCTCCAGTAACTGCTATGCGATAAGTGAAGTTTTTGGTTTTGGCGCTAACATACGATGTTGGCGATTCGCCCCCTAGCGATAGGGGGAGATAATTAACTATGGAATTTCCAATAACGGGAAGACTATGGCTAGTAGGAAATTGATTCCTAGCCGAAGTACCTCTAGCTACAAGGGTAAAACTAAGCTAGGTGAAAAGAAGAGCTATTTCGCATTAATTGGAAGTTTTGCCTGTGCTAAGAGCTCATATAAAATTAGAATTAGCCAGGTGGAGGTTGATGAATTAAAGTGCGTCAACCTTGACCACCTGTTTAACTTAGACAGAGCTCCTTTGGATTTTCCTCATAGTGTAAATACCTTTGGAAATACCAATAGACTACACGCTGACAAAAGTCCTAATGGTAGAAGTATTAGCTCCATTAGGTAAATTGTTCCTGACTTTTCTGTGCGTTTTGTGTGTCACGTGTCGGGTGGGGTGAATTTATGCCGTTTCCCCCGCTAAGGTTTTCTCAGACGTTCTAGCAGTTTGTGACCGGTTGGTCACTGACTATGTTTTTCCTGTTTTGAAATACAGGATTTATTTGCTGAATGTATTTCAGCTTAAATTATTTCTTAGGGAAGAATACATTATCCCTGAGTTATTTTTAGTTTTTGACTGTATGGTCTTAAACTATGTTTTTCCTGTGTTAAAAGACAGGATTTATTTGCTGACTGTATTTCAGCATAATTTAATTTTTAGGGAAAAAATTATCCCTGTTATAGTAAAGTTTTTCTTTAAATTTATGCGCCATGTGCTGAAAGCTAAGACTCGGTTGCCGACTTTGCTTCAGCCTATTATTTTCAAGGAAAAATCATCCTTTAGTTTTTTCAACCATGAGGTAAATCCTCTGGTTGCTAATTTAATCTAATCTAGAGGGTATAATTAACTTTAAGAGGAAGAATGGTGGGGCCAGGTACAATTCGAAACAAATATTGTATTTTGTTCTGGTGCCTCGTTTTTGCCTTTCCTCTACACCAGTGGTTCTCAAACAGTGCGCCCCAGAGCTTTTTCAGATACGCTCCGTAGTATTCCCCAAAAATCTATCCAGATATGAAAAGAAAATGTATACTAAGTTACTATATTATACCATTTCTTTACGAACACTCTGCTTGTTTCGTTGCGACATTATTATGGTAGTTATAAGTTACTTATCACATTTTTTGAAGCAATGAAACAATCTTATTTTTGTAACCTCTTTCAATGTGAATTATGGATTACAAAGTCACAATATTTAGCATCTATTTTTCAGCATCTTAATATTTTAAACTCTAGCATGCAAGGGAAAGAAGAAAAATATCCTCACATCCACTGACAAAATAAAAGCGTCTCAGAGAAAGCTACAGATTTGTAAAAAGAACAGCAATTGAAGGCAATCTCGAAATGTTTCCTTTGATAAGTAATAATTGCAAAATTGAAATTCTTCCAATGATAGTTGAACATTTATCAACTTTAGAAGAAAATTTGAGTTATTATTTTCCATCAATTAACACTGCGCAATATGACTGGATTAGAAACCCTTTTGTAGAAACTGCAATAGATTCTAGTTTAATGCTAACAGAAAAAGAAGAACTGGCAGCTGTGTCCACTGATCGTGGATTAATGATACAAAGAATTGTCTCCTGAAGCTTTTTGGATTTCTATAAAAAAAAACAACATGTGTCGATATCTAAAAAAGCGCTGACCATTTTATTGCAATTTTCCACCTCATATTTATGTGAACTGGATTTTCAACCCTCGCAACAATTAAGTGTTGTGAAAATTTATTAAGGGAATGGTGATCCTCTTTCATTGGACACTAGCAGCAGTCCCTTAGGGTCACATGATGCCCACTATAAAGAGGGTTTTTTGAAGCATTCGGCCTCTTTTTGTCTCTAGTATTGGCTAGCTACACTTGTTCCGTATTGTTAGAAGCCCAGACGGCGACGAATCGGAACCCTCACCTCGTTAGAAACTGGAGCGGCAAACGCACACCTAAAACCAATTCTACAGGGCTCAACAAGTTGCGAGGAACAAAACTCTCAAGGATTTCAGCTAAGTGCCGCGGGCATTTTTGTCTGCATCCCTTTAACCCTTTAATTACATTCAATTCTCCACAAACTACATTTTACCCACCAAACACATTGAACTCTTTGAATTCCTTTTGGACTTTTTGGACTCTATTAAAACTCGTTTGGTTATTTCATTTTATGTATATTGTATACCCCTGTTTGATATTTGTATTATGTTTTACATGTTCAGTAAACATTTTGTTATATAAAAAGTCGTTTGTCTCCTTTCTTCAAAAGTAGCATTCATTTCCTCACTGCGTTTGAAGTACGGTTTATTCTCTTACAAAACGTAGGGTCTAAACAGTTCTTTTCCCCACAGTGTAAAAAGAGAGGAACTCTTCAATGCATTAATGAGAAAATGAGAGTTTGTCTCTCAAACATAAGACCAAACATTGAAGAAATCGCAAAGTCTCATCAAGCTCATGTTTCTCATTAACACAGGAATGAATAAACTTCATAGAGGTATGTTAAGTTTGGTTTTGTTAAATGTGTTATTTTTTATATATTTAACAGTTAACTTAATAACATATTAGTCCTATTTTGTATACAGTGCGCTATCAAGTATATGTAGTACTGTAAGTGCACCCAGACTGTATAAAGTTTGAGAACCACTGCTCTACACTAATCAGAGATTATCTCTTGATTGGTGAACACTGGGAAGGACTTCTTCACTCATTAATGAAAGAGTGTCGCGTCTTTGGTTTAAAAGATTTTTGCTGGCTGTCAAAAATAGTTTTTCTGCAGACAAAATTGATGATTTTTTTATTGGGGTTTGTCCGGCCTCAGTCAAGCAGCCTCGGCGCAAAGGCAAGACTTTTTCTAGGGGATAATGGCGGGTATATGTAGTAAATTTTGCCGTCACCCTATTTTATTTTTTTGTTTGTTTTAGTGTAATTTTAAAATTTTATTAATGCCTCCATGAGACTTGCCTTTTCTCTCGGCGGCCATCTTGTAATTGGAATTGAACTGCCTTTTTCGGCTGCCATTTTGTAATTTGAAATTTTACCGCCTTTTTTGGCGGCCATTTTGTATATTGCAATTTTTTGCTACTAAGATGGTAGAATGTTTTTGCATGGTGGTTGCTTTGTATTTCCCTTTTTGTTTTTTTGTTTGACTTGTCACCTTGGCTGTTTAATTTTGTAAATGGCATTTTAACGCTATGAGCGCCCTTTTTGAAGTTTAAATTTATTTTTTAAATTATTTCCCTTTGAGGTTGAAGATTAAGGACATTCTCCCAACATTTTTTTTCTTTTGTTCGGGAGAGTGTGAAAATTTTTTAGGAAGAAAGAAAAGAAAGGTCAATTAGAGTTACGGGCCTTAGATTGAGCTGTTTTTTGTGGGTGCCGACAGGAGGTTGCAGCTGCTTTTTTCCTTGCTCATAGCAGTAGTAGCAAGTAGCAGTAGTAGGTGGTAGCGGTAGCGGTAGCAGGCTACTTTATTTAAACCCTGTTTTGGCGCCAACTCACTCTCTTTGGAAGATTTCGTGAGATGTAGTACGTCTCTTTGCGGAAAATCGTTGAAAGAAGCAGTGAGAGAGTTAGTACGCTTACTCAGCGTTTTTTCCCTCCACATATGTCCAAGTTTGACTTTCCAGGGAGTCAATGGATGGTGAAGTTTCTATGAAAGAAATTTCCTTTGCCGAAGTACAGTTAGTATTCCTCTTTTATTTTAGTACCCGTGGTACGAGTATTCAGCTTGATTCAAAGAATTATCTAAGCTTGATAATTCTTGCTTACCGGCGAAGACACACGGATACAGGAAGAAATAATTTCTGATAGAATTTTTTCTTCAGAGACTTTTCAACATTTTCAACTTTTCTACACCACAGAGCAAGCTTGCTGTTTAAAACTATTTCGCTCCCTTAAAGAACTTTTATTTAGTAGCCTAGAGGCTACAAAGTTAGTCTGGTGACTAAATAAAATTGGAAAGAAAAGAAAAAAAAAAAGGAATAAGTGTTTTTATGTTTTTTTTTCTTATTGTATTAATGTTTTTATTGATTATAATTTTATGTGTTGTTCTGTAAACTTATATGTTACACAGGTGTCCTTTTTGAAAAGGGGAATATCTCGCAAACTAAATAAATCTTGTTTCTAGGCTTACAACCGCCATTTTTTGTCCTTATTTTATAAGGGTATATAAAGGGTATATATACCTTTTCTTGCTAGTTTGTTTGTTTGTTTTGAATTCGGGCCTTGCTACTATGTAAGAAGCTCGTTTTATCTCTATAAGACAAGTTCGAGGTAAAATTCCCAAATGTTCAATTCAATATTTTGAAGGGTGACCATTTAAATAAAAGCAGGTACTGTAATAAACCGAATGTCAAAATGACTTGATTCAGTATTGAATGACACAAAAAGTGTTGAAATGCCATTAATAAAAACCAACCAACCAGCCAATCAACTAATTTGTTGGGGTGTTTATATATATAATGATGTTTTCTTCTATAAGAAAATTTTCCTAAAACTTTTTTTTTTCCAAAATCCTTTTCTGGTGAAGCTCGTACAGAGTGAAATGACATAATATATAAAGACTCCATCAAATTGGTTTTCACATTATATTTTACTTCTGTCTGTGTGTGTGTGTGTGTGGGGGGTAACTCAGCAAAAACAAAACATCATAGTAATATTTTTATTAGAGCAATACACTTAAAATGCTCTTAGATAATAAACCAATTTCTAATCCAATTTAAAATAGAATAATTTTGTGGTGTCTGCATTCATGCTGAATGTATTTTTTTTAAATATCCAAATTCTCATTATAAAAGAGAGATTTATTATGACATTGTTATGTCTTAAAGAACCAGCATAAAACTTAGACTACAGTAAGGTTACATGATGTCTGAATTTCAAGTGGATATGGGAAATCCCCCATAGGGATTCCGTCTTGGTCAGTGAAGCCTACGACCAGGTGGAAGTACTTGAGATTTTTATTATTTTGGTTAGAATTTATTTGGGCATAAAAAGGAAATGATTTTTCCACATAAATGGAATTCAGATAAAATTGAAGGAAAACCAACCCCAAAATTTCCTAAAGGAAAACTCCAAGATATAACCTGCGGCAGCTGCTGCATCCAATAATTTCGACTTGTTCTTCTTTTTGGTTCAGTGTGGCAGTCGCTCAGAGAGTGTGATTGGTTCTGTGCAAAACCTTTCCTCACTAAAAAAAAGCTTAAGGCACAGGCATTGCTTGATATGCAATACATATCTTACCATTTATTTATTTTTCGGTATCCTTTATCAAGCAATGGCAATACTCGAACACGAGTTTGCTGCGATCATGTATGTATGTATGCATGTCCGATTGAAACTACGAAAAAGAATTAACGACAGAGTCAATATATATATATATATATATATATATATATATATATATATATATATATATATATATATATATGAAAAATTGAAAAAAACACAGGTTTAAATGAGTTGAGTGGTAAGTTTATTGGCCGATGCTGCAGTGTTTCGATCTATTATTTAGATCATCTTCAAGGCATTTGTTGGTATATGGAAGGTGATAAAAAAATTTTTATCATAGGATAACGAGAAAAGCGAGTACTAATCCTTGTTTATCAGTTTGTTTAAAATTTGAAGTCTGAGAAAAAAGAACGTTGAAAAAATGGACGGTTTGAAATATGACGTCAAATATTTCTTTTTTGCAGTGTGAATATTAGAGTGTGTAAGTGTGTGTATCGAAAAAAGCATTGTGCATTTTTTAGGTGTTTATGAATGTGTGGTTGCGCGTGTGTGTATAAATCTTTTGCGATAAACAGAATCGAAACAAACATTTATCGCAAAAGATTTATACAAACACGCGCAACCACACATTCATAAACACATAAAAATGCACAATGCTTTTTTCGATACACACACTTACACACTCTAATACTCACACCGCAAAAAAGAAATATTTGACGTCATATTTCAAACCGTCCATTTTTTCAACGTTCTTTTTTCTCAGACTTCAAATTTTAAACAAACTGATAAACAAGGATTATTATTCGCTTTTCTCGTTATTCTGTGATAAAAAAATTTTTTTATCACCTTCCATATACCAACAAATGCCTTGAAGATGATCTAAATAATAGATCGAAACACTGCTGCATCGGCCAATAAACTTACCACTCAACTCATTTAAACCTGTGTTTTTTCAATTTTTCTTAATATACTACATACCGTGGGATTCACTTCCTTTTCTTCACACACACACATATATATATATATATGTGTGTGTGTGTGTGTGTGTGTGTGTGTGTGTGTGTTATTCCATGTC